>CM043004.1:17369053-17770211 GCA_023678885.1 Pogostemon cablin
GATCTATTTCAAGAATACTTTCACATCATAAAAATAGAAATAATATACAATATCAATAACCTTGGAGCCGTTTACGTATTTGGTGGGTTAACATTGGCTATGGTTAAATTATCCACCAATTAATGGTTAACACAATTTCGTGGTCATGTTTACTTGGAGGGTTTTCAATAAACTACCCTTAAAAAATTGCCCTTGAAAATTGATGTAATTTTCTCCACTTTTAGTCTTCTTCCTCAAATTTCCTTTTTCTTTCCCCCTCACCCCATTTTCTTGCACTGTAACTTCTTCCTCAATCTCCATTTCTTTTACTCCATTTTTGTACTGCACACAAAAAATTTGCGCAACGTACAAATTTTTAGTACTGTGAATGACATCAAGAATGAAATCGCTTTCTCTCTTCTCCAAAACATCAATCGTCACTGCCATACCACCATGCACCGTCGCTGCTGTTGCGGAACTAGCCGCCGCCGACGCGCCGCCAGCCACTGACCCTCCTTCCCCTTGCACGAATCACTCACTACAACCAACCAGCGATCGCCATCTGCTGCAGCCTGTCACGCACACGACCGCCCACCGTTGCTGCCACCGAAATATCACTGCCGTCAACCGTCGATGTTTCTCACCATGTCTCGAACATTACCCACTACTGTTGGGAATTTCATCACCGTCGACGGCGTGGCAACACCACCACTTGTGGCGGAAGAGAGAAGGAGATAATAGAGAGGGTCTCGTGTCTTACAAAAAAGATGAATGAATAAAATAAAGAGGACAGTTAACTAATTTAAATTAGTTAACCCTAATGATAAAAATAAACCGCCCAATTTGGGCTGTTAAATAAACCCTTCAAACAGTGGAATTAGCACCGGGCCAACTGCCCTTATTGGCTGTTGGCCCGGGTGTTAACTCCCCCATTTTAACACAAGAAGTAAACAACTTTTTTTATGGTTTAGATGTGATAACTCAATTTAACAGCAAAAGTAAACGGATCCTTACAATATTATGATATTATAAAAATGTCATTTTCTTTTTATAAATAATCTAGTCAAAATCAACAATATCATACATTTTATTCTATTCAATTACCCAAAATACACGATCTTTTTATTATATCACTGCAACAAAAAGTTATTTTTTTTTAAATATTTTATTTAGTAGTGCACTGCAGTTTAACCCCTCATTTTAATCCAAGAGTTGATATTAGGTGCACCCGGGTGCAAGGGTGCATCCATATGTGTATAACTTTTATTTCTATTTTGTATATGTAGATAGCCGAATTTTATCCTTCGTTAATGATGGAATAATGTGGCTGTTTAAGGATGATTGGTGGATTATTCGAACTAATCTTACATAGTGATTTAATAATGAGAGAAAGAATACTCATGGGTTCCCTCCAGGCTATCTTATGCCTTTTCGGAGGTGAATATTGTTCTGTCTTTTATTCATTAGGGGCATGCCCTATATCGAGTGGCCTGACATCATCCAAATCTCCGGATATATCATCAAGTCACACCACAATAAATGCATACACTGTAAGCATTAAATATTATAGCCTCATGCGGCTATTTTTACGATCCCCTATGCCCAAATCTTAGGGGATATCTGCATAGCTTTCAAGCTAGGAGGCGCAAGTGGCCAAGTGGGGAAGGCGACTGACTCGTCCCTGCCAAGAAAGTGGAGTAGACGCGCTTGGCCACCTCTCGTGATATTAGGCCTGATGACGTGTTAGTAAAGTGTATTTCCTCATGGCCAAATTAGGCGTAGCCCATGTCCTTCTTTTAGAGGCCCGATCCGTCGGGCCCTATTACATTAGCCCCCAGGCTTCGCCGTCACGAAGGTTGAGCGAGTGGAGGCGGAGCCTTCTTAATCAACGCGTATGCCCCGATTTTTCAATTTGAATTTTGAATTTTCTGATGCGACGCGACGTCACCAGAAGATTCTGAAGCGACGTTTCGAGATCCGGGCTGAATTTTTGAGACGCTGTTTAATCATTACGTCGATTGGAGAAAGTGTCCTGCATTTATTGCTCTTCTATCAGAGTCGCGTCGGTTGGGGAATGTGGATTAGTATATAGGGATGCAGCTTTGCCTCCTAATTTTCACGTTTTCTCTATCTTCTCCATTCCCTCATTTCACATCCTCTTGTAGTCTTTTCTCTCTGATGTTGAGTGTTTGTATGAAGCCAGGTGATTGTTCAGTCATCGAGCAGGTCCGAGGCGAGCGGTGAGCGGCAATGAGGGGGTTTCAGTGTCTTTGGAGAGGGCATATCAGGAGTTGTGTGGCGAGGCAGAAGTTTTCTCCTCTGCGCAGTGCCTCCCAGTTGTGTCTCGTTCTTTGCCAACCTCGTTTTCCATGATAGATGATGTGCCAGATTTGGCAAACATCCGAGCGCGAATCGCATCGCAAGATAGGGCCCATAACGATATGAAAGCCCATTTCCAAGGTAGCTCAATTTTTCTAGGCCAATTCAAGAGCTGTCCTAGAAATACGGTGCACCGGGAGTGAAGTTCATCAGACCCATCATCGGCGATCGAGCGAGTAAACCGACTGAAAGGCGCGTGGCGATGAACGGCTCAATATTGAAGTTAAGGTTTCGCCTGACTATTCACCCTTGTTTGGGCCGCCTTCTTGACTACTGAAATTCGGCGCCGGCCCAATTGACTGCGAATGCTTGGACGACGGTGATTGGATATATTATTTTATTCCACGAGAGAGGCTATCGCCACTTGTCCCCAAAGGAGATCGAGTACTTTTGTCGACCTTAGAAGGAGACTTCAGCTAAAGGGTTTACCGCGTCAATCCCAAGAGCGGGATAGCGCTTTCTGGAAAGTTTTTCTCCATCAAGAATTGAAAAGAGTGGTGTTTTAGGCGGCTGGGGAGTGGAAGTTAGCACAGATTAGGGTTCCTTCCGCCTTTCAGCTTCTTCGAGCACGTGAGGGTCCGACTTTCCAACATATATATTTTTATCCCGTCTCTACCTTCTCTTGGCGGCTTACTGACTGAGTTTTTGTTCTTACTTGCAGATAGAGATAAATGTGCGGGGTCCTTTCTTTCCAAGAGGTTAATGGAGCTAGTGGACATCATCAGCAAGCTAAGTCCACATAAGAGAAGTACTGATATAATTACTGACGAACTTCTGGTTAAATACGGGCTCATGGTTGATCCGAAAGTGCCCATTCCTTTGTTAGCCATGACCGTGGCCGCCCATGGCAAGATGGGTTCAGAATTACTGGGGGCCTCAATTGCTGTCCCAAATATGTCGGTTGGGGTAGTGGTGGAATCGGGTGGGCCATCCATCCCACTCAGTCCTGAGATCGTGGAACTGAGTGCCTTGACGGAAATAATAGAAGTGGATGATGCTCTGCCTACGGAGCCAAGCCCCAAAGCCCCACCGGAGGGTGTTCTCGTGCTAGGTTCCGAGGCAGGTGCTCGGATCGTCGAGGAGGTCATTCGGCAGGATGCAGATAAAGAGTTCTCAATCTTCTAGGGCAAGAGAGGTTTGGTGACATGGCCGACGAGCGAGAAGGGAGGCAGGAGGAAGACTATCTTCTTCCTGATTCTGACTGTTCGTCTCTGATCATTCGTCCTGTGCCGTGGCAACCTGGAGGGCCTAGTGGAGTCGTCTTGGATGATCAGCCGTTGTCTGGTAGTGGTCCTTCCGATCTCCCAAGCAAGAGAGCTCAGGCCTGGAGTTTTGGTCTCTTCACCGATGGGGCCGCTCTGGGAGTCCCTTCGACCGAGACCCCTTACTTGGGTTTCAAGATTGGCGCCTCCTCCCCATATGTCCGCCCTCTTTCATCGATACTCCGCAGCCTTTATGGGTCTAACTTGTATAATTTTAGTCAACCGGTTCTCGCTGGCCACATTCAAAGAGCTATGGAGGCGTCCGTGTTGGCTTTACCTAGGAGGAGAGTGATACCATCGGGGCTCTGAACTCTGACGATCTCATCCACGCAGCGACTGGGTATCAGTCATGGGCTCTGAGCTACTTAAGTTAGATGTCCATCGTCTTGGCTCGCCAAGGTCAAGAGATAGCTAAGTCTGTCGCTCTCAGTCACCAACATGAAGTAGAGTTAACTCGAATAAAGCAAGAGATGAAAGAGGCGGGTCGAAGGCACTCGGAGTATCTCTAGTCAATTCGGGAGGAGGCGACTCATCAACGCAGAGTCTTAGAAGATGCTCTAGAGGTCGTCAAAGGGGAGTTGAGGCTAGCCGATGAAAGATTGCTTCCTCGTGAGGCGGTGTTGAGGGCCGCTGAAGAGGCTCGGAAGGGTTCGGAGGAAAGAGACGAGTGACTTGCTCAGGAGCTAGGTGAGGTTAAGGGGCAGCTTGCCGACCGTCAGCGGGAGCTAGAGGCGAAGGAGGCTGAAGTTCATGCTCTCACTAGTAGGTATCAGGCCGACTTCTCGATCTTGATAAATTCTGAGAGAAAGGTGGCCAGCATAGTCAGATTTGCTAAGGCTCTAGTGTACTCCGTGAGTTGGCAAATGGGATCGGGGCCACCAGTCTTTTGGAGAATTTTCGTCGGATGCTGCAAGCTTGGATAGCCGCCTTGGAGCTACCGACCGGTGTTGATTGGGAATCGGAGGAGATGAATCTTACTCTGTTGGGGTATATGTCCGACTTTTTCCCCACGCCAGGCTTCACAAGTCGGGCCACCTCCCAGACATCCACGGCATCGACTTCCGCAGTGGCTCATTCTCATCCGGCTCTAGCCCCGATTGGTCCCTCTGGTGGGATTTAACTTTTAGGACAGAAGCTTTGTACTCTCTATTTCTTGTTTTAAGCTCTCTACTTAGTTTGTATTTTGTTCTTCAATGGCAATGATTGCATTAAGTAGTGGCTTCTGACACGCATTAATTGCGCATTTAATGCATTTGATCTCCCGATATTCCTGCCGCCACTTTTTCTTGAACTGTCACATCAGTTGTCATTCCCCCATGCCTTTCTGTTCGATTGCAGCCACATGTAATGATCCGACGATTCTCTTTCTATCTTCGAGAGACCACTTCGAATTTTAGGTGGAACAGTTATCCCTGGTTCCCCTTTTCCTTCTATAAAAGGGGATTGACCATGCAAATGTGAAGGCCACACTTACTCTTTTCTTGTTCTTTCTGCTATTTGTTCCCTTAATTGCTTCTGCGGAAATCCTCTGTCATGGCTATTGTTTTTCCCTCAAGGCACTTATGTTTGTTCCTCTGTTTTTTGGTGGCTTTCTCTTTCCACTCTTGGCCGTGGATTCTAGGTCTTCCCAGTAATTTCTCAGTTCTGAGGAGGTAGGCTAGCAATGTTAGGGCTCCTCCCGTAACCCTCAGCGATTGTCGTTCTGTTCCTTCGCCGGCTCATCACGAGCCTCCTCGTGAATCCACTCCCCTTAGGGAAGGGTCATCACGACGCCGGGTGGTGTCCAAGATGGAAGGTCGAGCCTCTCATTCCTTCGTAAATTTGGAGGATTCGGCCGAGCTTGGTAGTCTCATCCGTCCGTCTGGTCGTGGTCGTGCCATGACCGACTCCACACTGAGGGGCCTCGCTACCAGCATGCGGGAGGAGGATGTGCATAGTACTTTTAATTTGTACAGTTATCCTAAAATAGGGTTTGTGACCCCTGCTCACCGTGAGCGGCCTTGGGGGGCAAGCCTGATCATGTCGCTTTCAATATGGGAATGTTATTTGCGGGCGTACGACTTCCGTTAGCCCATACCATTGGAGTGTTGATAAATTGGGGTTTGGCCCCTGTGCAGATAATTTCTTCGGCCTGGTCATAGTGCTTCTCCTACCGCCAGAGATATTGATTACGTGTATCGCTTCGTCCGTGTCCCGTGATCCTTGTTGCCAAGTTCATAACTACTTCCAAGTCCAACGAGGCATCCGTCCCATTTTCAATCGGAATTCTATCGGCGGCCAACACTGGAGGCACCAATTATTCTGGGTCTACGGATTTGAATTTGGTGATCCTTTAGGGAATTATCTGCCTGGCCTTTGCGCTTTTCGAACTCCTAAATCTCGTAAGTGTTTCTCTTTTTAAATTTGTTGGACTGTTGGTTTTTCGTCTGTCTTTTGTGACTCTTGGCTTTATTTTGGATTTCTTTTCTGTTGGTAGCCCCGGTTCATCCGACTGAGGAGTTGTCCTTAGGTTTTCGTCGAGCTTTTGATGTGATCAACCAGATGGCTCTTCCCCGTGACGTTTCTCCGCTTCTAACAGACAAGTGCCTTTCGGATGCTAACCTATTTCAATATCCGACTCGGGCTCCACCGGTAAGCTTCGTAGGGAGGGTAAGTGATAATTTCACTTCTTGGGATGCTGCCCTTGACGAGTATTTTTCTAATCAGGTCATATATCCCTCTGCACCTCGGAGGCCACCTCAAGAAGCCGGTTCGAGTTCTGTAGCAGTCAAGAATACCTCCGTAGCAGTCAGAAGTGGATCTAGACTTCGCAGTGTGGTTGCCATTAATGTCGATGGAACCGAGGGAGTCTGGTCGGAGGTGGCCCAGGATGGGGTGAGACTTGTAGATAGAGGCCCCTCCAGGAATGACGAGACGGTGCATGCCCATCCACTGGATAAGGGGAAAGCACCAATGGAAGAGATGGAAGCACGGGATAGTGATGCTTTCGAATCTGACTTTCACTCCAGCCGTGCTTCTGGGATTCAGATTAACCCTGTTCAGGATTAGCCTGGTACAAGTCATCCTCAGCCTCCCTGCACAGAGGGCGATGTAGGCACTGAAAGGGATAACGTTGGTGGCGGGGTCCATCTCTGAGCTCCCCATATGGAGGAGAGTGCGTTAGCCGCTGGGAGTGGTGTCGGTGGCGGAGTTCCTCTGGTCGCCTTGGAAGAGCTATTGTGACTGCGTCGCATGGGAGAGGCTCGGTCGGACATTGAGACAGAGCTGATTGTTTCAGAGGCTGGCTTCATTCCCGCCCGTTTGTGGAACCCCGTGTTATTCCATTGGCTTCAGAGCGTTGGGCCCCATGAGATCGAAAATGCCGCCTTGGTCAGCGTTGGTCATGCTTTGACTTTTTTGTGTCGCTTCCTCCTCTTAACTGAGTCTGGGCAAGTTATTCCTCCTGGAGTCGGCCTTAGCGCTGGGGCTTCTACTCATGCCGAGGACTTTCCAGCCGGTGCAGAGATCCGGCAGACCATGGTGGCTGAGCAGCTGATCTCCACTGTGAATGCTCGATTCGTGGCTTATAGGGAGATGGCCCAGCTGGCTGAGAGCCAAGTCCATCAGTTGGAGGTTGCTCGTTATCTTGCTGAGCACGAACTGGAATGTGAGAGAGAGTGTGTGGCTCAACTGGAAGTGGAAGTGGCTTGGATGAGGAGCCTTCGCGACTTTTCTGGTGGTGGTGGTAGTGATGGTGCCGGTCCGAGTGGTGCTGGTGGGGGAGCTAGTAGACCCTCTTAGTTTTTATGTCTTTATTTTGACTATTGTTATGTTAGTAATATGACACTTCTGTAGCCTTCGTAAGGCATATTTTGAACATGTTTTGGATTTTGCATTCTATTGATAGGTTATGGTACAATGTGCATTTTTGCTTTTTCTTCCCACTTTTATTTATTGTGGGCCTTTGCATGAGGTTAAACTCATGCGGCCTTACCATCTTCCCTACTATATGTACATGTTGTGATTTGGCCAAGTGCATCTTAGGTATAGAAATGCTTTAAATTCATAGCGTTCTACGGGTGTTTGATGCCCTCGCCCTCAAGTTCGATGAGCTCATATGCTCCATTACCCAGGTTTCTTTTTACTATGTATGGGCCTTCCCAATTTCCACCAAACACACCACCTTGCTGACAAAATTTCCTTATCACCAATTCTCCCGTTGTAAAGTCCCTTCGATGGACTTTCTTGTTGTACTGGGCTTCTAGTCTAGATTTATAAATCGCATGTCTCTCCGTCGCCTGTAGTCGGGAGCTCTTCTATCAAGTCAAGGTTGAGTTTTAGGGCTTTAGGATTGAGATTTTCTTCTTGATGGGATACTCGGAAAGTTTGATGGGTCACCTCTGCTGGGCCAATGTTCTAGCAGTGGTGCGATATGACCACAGGACTCTGGGTAGCTGTGGGGCCCAACTCTTCTTGAGGCTCTCCAATCTTGTGTTGAGAGTATGCTTGATCACTTTATTCACTGCTTCCACTTGTCCATTCGATTGGGGGTAGTATGGTGATGAGAATAGCTTCTTGATTCCCAACCCATCGCAAAATCTTTGGAGTTGTGCTCCTTCGAATTGCTTCCCATTGTCAGTTACTATGGCGTTGGGTATTCCGAAGCAGCAGACGATGTTCTTCCATATGAACCTTATCATGTTGGCCTCATTAATGGTTGCTAGCGTCTCTGCCTCCGCCCAATTGGAGAAGTAATCGACCGCGACTATTGCGTACTTAACGCCTCCTCTGCCAGGCGGGAACAAGCCAATTAAGTCAATTCCTCATTTAGCAAAGGGCCATGGTGCAACCGTCGTGATTAACTCAGTAGAGGCGGTTCTGATTATGGGGCCGTATATCTGGCAGCTTTTGCACGCCCTTGCATATTCGATTGCGTCCTTCCTGAGGATGGGCCAGAAAAACCCTTGTCTGATGATTTTTTGAGCTAGCGCTTGTCCTCCCGAGTGGTTTCCGCAAACACCCTAATGTATTTTGGAGAGGACCTTGGTGGCTTTCTCTTTGTTCAGGCATCTTAGCAGCGGCATCGAGTATTCCCTTTTGTATAGCACGCCATTCACCAAGGTGTATCTAGCTTCTCGAAGTCGCAATCGTTTGGCTTCTAGGTTATCTTCTGGCTCTCTTCCTTCTTCCAAAAAGGTCTTGATGGGGGTCATCCATGTTTTCTCTTCGTCAATCTGCCAGATCATCTTATAGTTCGGGGCTTCTTGCTTCAACACACTAATGCTCTTCAGCTGCTCGGCGTTCTCTGAAGTCACTAATCGGGCTAGCGCGTCAGCTTACATGTTATGTTGCCTGGGCACTTGTGTGATGTATATGTGATCGAACTCTGGAATCATCTTTGCGACTAACTTCTGGTGTCCTGCCAGTTGTTGGTCTTTAGCCTCATAATCTCCCTGTATTTGGTTGACTATAAGCTCGGAATCATTGAAGATCATCACTCTTTTGGCCCCGACTGTCAACGTAATTCTCATGCCAGAAAGTAAGGCCTCGTATTTGGCTTCATTATTGGTTTTTGAGGATAATCCAAACCTGATGGTCGAATAGAACACCTTGTCAGTTGGGGCTGTGAGGACCACACCGGCGCTGGCGGCATGAGCCGTGGACGATCCATCTACGGACATCTGCCAGGGCTTGGTGATCACTTCTCCTGGCAAGGCTGGTATGGTGAGCTCTACTATGAATTCTGCTAGGGCTTGCGCCTTGATGGCTATTCGGAGGACGTACTTGATATCAAATTGGATTAGTTCCACGGCCTACTTCATCAGTTTCCCCGCCGAGTCTGGTTTTGAAAGTACTTGTCTCAACAAGAAAGATGTCACTACCTCGATTGGGTGTCCCAAGAAGTAGGGCCTTAGTTTTCGTGCGCTCATTACCAGGGAGTAGGTGAGTTTCTCGACTGCAGGGTATCTGAGTTCCGCATCCCTGAGCGTCTGGCTTATATAATACACCGACTCTTGTTGTTTTCCCTCCATGTGGACCAGGACCGCACTCAACGCCGACTCTGAAGTGGCCAAGTACAAACTGAGGGTCTCTCCCGGCTGTGGTTTCGAGAGAGTCTGTGTGTTGGCAAAGATGACTTTCAGTTAGTCAAAAACCTTTTGGGCATTTAGGAGGGGTTTACACTTGTCGGATTCCCTGGATAGGAAGCGGCTGAGGGACGTAATTCTTCCCGCTAACTTTTGTACTCCTTTGGTGTGCTTGGAGGGCTCCATATCTTCTATGGCTTTCACTTTATCTGGGTTTGCTTCTATTCTCCTTTTTCTTACCATGTAGTCGAGGAATTTTCCTGCCGAAAATCCAAAGGTGCACTTTTTCGGGTTTAGTTTCATCCCGTATTGTCGTAGGATGTCGAATGCCCTACTTAAGTGGTGTACATGGTCATCTATGGTTACGCTTTTGACCAACATGTCGTCCATACATACCTCCATATTTTACCTAGTTCCTCCTGAAACATCTTGTTGACCAGCCTCTGGTGGGTGGCGCCTGCGTTTTTCAAACTGAACGGCATCATTACCCAGTACAATAGATTTCTTCTGGTGTAGAACGCCGTCTTCTCTATATCATCTAGGTGCTTGGGGGTTTTATGATAGCCCGAGCATGCATCCATAAAGCTCATCAACTCATGACCCACCGTTGCGTCCACCATTTGATCAATATGAGGCAAGGGGAAACTGTCCTTGGGGCATGCTTTGTTGAGATCAGTGAAATCGATACAGAGTCTCCAGGATTTGTTAGCCTTTTGGATTAGGAATGGGTTAGCTACCTATGAGGGGAATAGGGCTTCCCTTACAAGATTATTTGCTAGCAGTTTCCTAGCCTCTATCTCAATGATCTCGTATTTCTCCGGACTGTACTTCCTTTTCTTTTGTTCGACTGGGTGGTACAACAGATTCGTATTGAGTTTATGGCACGCGTGTTTGGGGTCTATCCCTTGTATGTCCGTTGGTGCCCAGGCGAATACATCTAGGTTGGCTTTCAAAAATTTTATCAAAGTCATCATGTGCGGTTCCTTCAACTGCGACCCCACACATAGTTCCAGGTCTGGGTTGCTCGGTTCCATTCTCACGGCTTCAGTCTCCTCGAATGGTTTCCCTCTTTTTCTTTTCTTTTCTGATCTTGGATCCTCATCGGTGATTGGGGGTAGGTTGATCTCCTTATCGCCGAAAGATCGAAACCTCCGAGCATTCTCCGAGTTCAGGTTCTTTGGTGGTGGGTCAACAATGGGCGGGCCTTCCCCTTCTTGTTCTCCATCCACCACTAACAACTGGAAATACGGGTCGTGGTAGTTGAGTCTCTCTCCTTTTTCGATAAATGAATACTCTCTTGCTTTTCTCTGGCTGCCTCTGATAGTACCGACTCTGCCATCGGTAGTTACGAACTTCAAGCCTTGGTGGAGTGTGGAAGGGACATAGTTGAATTGATGTATGAAGGTTCTTCCTAGAATGCAGTTGTATGGTGATGGAAGGTCGACTACCTTGAACTCAAGAATGTGTTGAGCCCTTACCGCTTGTCTTTCATCCACCATCTGGATCGACAGGTCCGCTTGTATCAGAGGGGTAGTGACGGTGTTCCCAAACCCTCGAATTTTGTCATCACACAAAGACACCTTATGATGGGTGGGTCCTCCGATGGCTTCGAAAGCTCTTTTGAATATTATATTCGTATAAGTGCCCGTGTTAAATCAAGCATCGGTGCACCCTTACCCCCGAGATTGTGGTAAAGATGACTAGCGGGTCGTTGTGTGGGGCTCAAACCTCGGCTAGATCTTCCTCAGAGAAGAGTATGTCAGCTTCGTGTGTGGGGGGTCGAGAGTTCGCCATCAGCACGTATTGGAACCTATCGAGCTCTCATAGCTTGGCTTTCCATTTTCTACGGTATTGTGTGATCAAGGCCTAAGACGTTCCTACGTAGTTTTCCTCCATCATATACACTTCTTAAGGCGGTGAAGGCAGGCGCTCGCCTGGATCATCCCGTCCTTGTTAGGCAGCTGGTCCATTCGGCCGCTCGTTCGGCGCAGGAAGCGGCTCCCTTCTTCGCTTCGGGCCCATCACCAGTCTGTCCAGCTTTCCATCTTCGAACATCTTTATTAGCTCTGCTAATAGATCTCGGCAATTGTTGGTGTCATGACCGATTGATTTGTGATACTTGCAGAACTTCTTCTTGTTCAGCTTAGCCGGGTCAGCTTGTATTTTTGGCGGGGGACTCAGCAAATTGGTGTCCTGTATTTTGTTGAATATCTCCTCGGGAGTCAGCTCGAGCACTTCGGTCATTTCTTGTATTTGATCGTCCTCCTGAAATGGTTTGAACGAGGATGGGATTTTATAGTCCTTGTCCCTCTTCTTTCTCTTTTTGTCGCTTTCCTTCTGGTCGCCTTTGGACTTTTTGTATTCTTCGAGAATTTTCTCACTATGGATGAATGTCTGGCCATGAAGGACCCGTAACTCGTCGGTAGCCTTTGCTGACAACTGGTCCACATTGAGGATCCCGGGAGCAAAGTTGCTACTGCGAAGATGGTTGATGTCTCATTCGAGATCTCCTTCGTGTTAGCACGCTGCTCATTGAACCTTTTCATAAAATCTTTGAGAGACTCATTCGGTCCTTATCGTGGGCAAGCCAACTTCTATTTCAGCTCCTTCCCCTGTCCTAGGTAGGCGAAATGGGACGAGAAGGCCATAGCGAGTTGTGCCCATGAGTCGACCGATTTAATAGGAAGAGATTCAACCACGAATGTGTTTTATCTCCCAGCATCAGGGGAACATCTTGCACCGATCCTCCTCTGAACTCCCTTGTGTCAGCATCCATCCCACGTATTTATTGAGATGCGTGGTCAGATTAGAGTCGCCAGCATATTGAGGGATCTTGGGGATTTAGATCTTCTTCAGAGTGGCGGCCGTGATGATTCGATGGGTGAACGGGGTTCTTTTGAATTCTTGGCCGGGGATGTTATATAACCCAGCATTGCTCTTTCTCTCCATCTCGTCAAGACGCTTCCTCATGGCCTTTAGTTCGAATTATGTTGTCATCTGAACTGAGCTAAGGGCTCCTCCCCTACACTTTCTCCCATTTGCTCTCGATGGGACTTGAGTGTATTGGGGCCGAGACGGTCTTTTGTGCTCACGTGCCTGATTGTGTGTGCGGAGGCTGTACTGGCCGTGGAGTTAGCTCGAGAGGCCGCTTGCCTCAGTTCACGTCCCTCGTCCACCACCTTCTGAGCTTTTCGCAGCTCGTTGTGGGCACTCTTTGAGCCCATTCTTTCATGTACTAACTTTCGAGGAGGAGTCTGATTGTGTTAGCGTTCATTCGTTCGGCTGCGTTCTCCTCATGGTCAAAACTCAGCCTACGACTGGCACTTTTTGGTCCAGTCGGCCATTTTCCCTTCACCTGTCTGAGAAGGTCGAAGTATTTTTGGCGGAAGTCAGTTTCGGTGTCATCTTCTTCCGAGCTGACCTCACGAGGCAGGATCTCCTTTTCAACCGTTCGAGGAGGGTTTAGCGCCTCATGATGCTGACTGTTTGTTGCACCCACCTTGCTGGGGATGGTTTCCTCTCGACATGTCGTCATTTTGATTAAGCCAGAAAGGCAAGGCAACAGATATAGCCCTCCTTCTAGCGTCAAATGTAAATAGTCAGATTTTATCCTCCGTTAATGATAAAATAATGTGACTGTTTAAAGATGATTGGTGGATTATCCGAACTAATCTAACATAGTGATATAATACTGAGAGAAATAATACTCATGGGTTCCCCCCAAGCTATCTTATGCCTTTTTGAAGGTGAATATTGTACTGACTTTTATTCATTAGGGGCATGCCCTATATATTGAGTGCTCTGACGTCATCTAAATCTTCGGATATATCGTCAAGTCACATCACAATAAATGCATATACTGTAGGCATTAAATGTTATAGCCTCATGCGGCTATTTTACGATCCGTTTTAGGATATCCCCTATGCCCAAATCCTAGGGGATATCTGCACAGCTCTCGAACTAGGAGGCGCAAGGCCAAGTGGGGAAGGCGACTGACTCGTCCCTGCCGAGAGAGTGGAGTAGACGCGCTTTGCCGCCCTCTCGTGATATTAGGCCTGATGACGTGTTAGTAAAGTGTATTTCCTCAGGGCCAAATTAGGCGCAGCCCATGTCCTTCTTTTGGGGCCCAATCCGCCGGGCCCTATTATAGTATACTCCCTCCGTCACAACCTAAGAGTTTCATTTACTTTTGTGCACGTGGATTAAGAAGTATTATTATTTAATGTGTAGTGGGTAGTTGTATTAGTGGGTGTGGGACCCCATATTTTAATTGTATTAGTGGGTATGTGTGGGTCCCATGTGTCCAAAAAAGGAAATGAGACTCTTTTGGTGGGACAACCAAAATAGTAAAATGACCCTCTTAGTCTGGGACGGAGGGAGTACATGTTATTCTATTTTGTATACGTGTTTCTTAATAATTGTATATTTTTTTTACAATAAGTTTTTCATTAAAAAAGCTAAGATTCATATGTGTATAACTTTTTATTCAATACTATATACATATTTTTTAATAACTAGTAATACACCCGCACGATGCGCGGATGCGCGGAAAAATATTATGTATAAATCATTGTATAAAATTTTATAATAATAATAATAATACTAATAATATATAAATGTCATAAAAAAAGTTTTATGCGAGATCTTATAACTTATGTAGGATGAGTTAAAGTGTTATGGTTATATAGAAAAAGTAAGTTTATTGATAGTTAATATATTACTTCATTTGTTTTTTAGTATGACGAATGTTACATTAATTAAATTATATTTTTACGTTGTTGGAATTCGAAGAAGAAAGCTGATGTTCAGAAGTGAAATGATGGATATTTATTTTCTCGTTAAGAATTTTAAATTGATATGAACATAATAGAGCATGATGGAGTTGAGTGAATCAGAATATCATTATCTCTACTATAATGATAAGTCTCAACTCCGCCTTCACGTAACAAAATTTACTGCTTTTCTCTAATCCAATTTTTGTGAGTAAATAAAAATTTTTGATTAAAAATTATTTAAAATATAATAGTAGATGTGTATTTTGAATCAGTCTATTTTTATTGATTTTATCTTGATATTGGATAGTATTAGGACGATGTTTTCTTTGTATGGATTTTAATGGTCTTACGGATAAAATTGATAATTTTTATAATAAAAAGTGATACTTAAACAATAATAAAAAGTAATAATGCTTATTTATAGGATAAATGAAAGTGATAATATTTTATAGCAAAAATGATAATTATTTTAAAAAAGTGTAAAGTTAAGTATGACGATTTCACACAAAAACTTGTCCATAATAATTATTAATATTACTTTCCAATAATACATTGTTATAATAATAATAATAATAATAATAATAATAATAATAACATATTACCTTTAAATGTCGATAAATTTATCAAATCAAATAAGTATTCATTATATTAAATATTATATAAAAACCATTTAAATTAATATTATGCTTTCACTATCATGATTGTAAGATAAAAACATCTTAAAGGTTATAGTATCAAATTTTAGAGTTTAACTGTTGTTCACCTGGTGTACCGATACATTTGGTCGATTTTAATCGTTAGATTAAATTTTAATTAAATCTCCACCATTAAATAAATAACATAATTAAAATTTTTAAATAACTACCCATTATTTTTAATTCCACTTTTCTTTATATATTTTCTGACCCGATGCTTATTTTTGCAACACTGAATTTCCTCACCCGATATGAATTTCCTTATCCGATATTTATTTTTGCAACTTTTGCAACATTGAATTCACGAATCAATATATTTCAATTAATGTTTTTTTATATATATTTCCTTACTCGATACTTATTTTCTTTATATGATTTTATATATTTCCTTAACCGATACTTATTTTCTTGGGAATATTGATAAATTTTGTATATATTTTTTAAAAAAGTTTCTTTCCTAATGAGTAAAATTCAAAGGTTCTTTTTCATGTTAGCTATATTATTTCTTCCCAAATTAAATTATTAATATTTCTCCCTCTTATCTGTCATATTCTTCCCATATTTATTCAACATATCCGAATTAAATTATTTCTTCAATACATACCGACTACAAACAGATTCAACATATATGAATTAAAGTATTTCTTCTATCTCACGCTCTTTTCTGCCCCTCTCTCCATCTGATCACGCTCTTTTTTGCCCGTCTCTCCATCCTCCTTCACATCACCTGCACTATGCATCGGCACAGCCCAAGCGTGGTACTCTTTGTTGCCCCTACGCCGTCATCGTTGATCGTTGTCCCCATGCCGTCATCATTGATCGTTGCCCCTTCTCGTCCCTTCGCCGTTGCACCTTCTCGTGCACAAGAGTTTTAACACTGTCAACCACATTATTTTTTTCACTATCATTCTGTCAATATTTTTCTACGCTTCCCTTTCAATCTATCTATATATATATATATATATATATATATTAACTCTTTTCCAAGAAGACTCATTTTCTTTTCCAAGAAGACTCATTTGCCTCTATATATATATATATATATATATATATATATATATATATATATATATTCAGGCAGATGTGTCTTCTTGTAGATGACTTAATATATAATATTATATTGTGGCTTCTCCAATACACCACTATTATAATGTTTATATAGGTAGATATTTAAATATTAGAAATGATTAGATTATTATATATTCGATTAATTGATTATGATTTAATTATATTTTATGCAATCAATTTTCTATATATTTATAGATATAGATATAGATATATGCTCTTAAAATTATAGGTCGTAATTGGCATTTTCATTTTTATATTAGTAAAATAAGTATAAATAAATAAATAAACATATTTTTAAATATATTAACATCATAAAATAAAATAAATTAAGGGAAAAACCTATTAATAATAAAATGATGAATTATATTAGGTGTGTATAATTCCAATAAAGATTAATTGATAGTATGTAAATAAATTTAATTAGAAGTTAACTATTTATTATTAATATTTTAATTTTAATTTTATCAATCTATACTCAACGTAATAAATTATAAAAAATTTAACAAATTCAAAAGTTAATAATAAAAACAATAATAATGATAATCTTATATTTAGAATTATTATGTAAGCATGATGATTTTAATATGAGTGAGGCTTGTGTGCGCACGGAAACGCCTTTAAAATTTAGTATTATGGGTAAGGGTACATTACTTTGGTCTAAAGGGTATACACTTTAATTAATAAAGGTACACCATTTTGTTCTACAGGGTATACACTTTATTAATATTTTTTATTTTTCTTCAGAAAATAAAGGGTACACATGTTTATACTAAAGCGTATACAATTTAACACAAAATTTCAAAGGCACACAGAATGTGTTCCCGTGCGCCCGGGCACACAGAATGTGTTCCCGTGCGCCCGGGCACACATAAGTTTTTGTCATGGTACACATCTTTATACTAAAGAGTACACAATTTAACACAAAATTATAAAAGCGCACGGAATGTGCTCCGTGCGCCGGGAGCACACAAGTTTTTGCCAATACTCATTTACTAAGATTACTGACGCAAGCTTGTAAATTTATTTTTGCATAAAAAGCGAAGTAGTAAAATTCAATAGATAAAATCAAATCTAATTATTTGTCAATTGCCACCTTCTTTCTTAAATTTTTCATACATATTTTCTATTATTTTCTCCCATATTAGGAGCATTTTGGCGGGCATCTTCTCCTGCACGCCACTATTGTATTATTATCTATATATAGATAGATATGATATAAATTACATATTAATGATTTATGTTTTAATCAATATTATTATAATAGTATGATTTTACATAGCTAAAATATAATTTAAAGATAGCCCTAAAAGAGTTTAACTTCGGTGCACATGTGACACCGGTACATCTATGCGATTCTAATCGTTAGATTAAACTATAATTCAATCTCTAACATTAATTATATTAAATAATAAAAAAATAAAATTAAAAACCACTCACTACTCCATGATTTTAGCCTATAAATATTGGGTGCACCGGTGCACCCCAAAATAACCCTAAAATATAATGTATATTTCATTAAAATATAATTTTAATGTAATTAAAAGGTAATTTTGGAGTGCACCAATGCACCTCATAATTTATAGGTTTAGTATAGGATAATATAGTAATGACTTAATTTATAAAGTTAGTTACTAATATAAATATAAAGGTGGAGTTTAAATGTCATAAAATAGTAACAATATTTGATGAAGTATGATACTGATTCATTAAACAATCTGATGAAACCATCTCAATGACTAAATACATAATGCATTTTTTTTACTCTTTTTTCACTGTTTTGTCTTTTAGAATATGTTTGTTTACGGTTTTGAAAATCAATTTTAGGTTTTCAAGATCATTGTTTATTTTAAATAAAAATTTACTATGTAATACACTACATGCTACTCCAGTATATAAATCATTGAATTACTCATCATTCATTTCATAAATTATGGCAGGTATATAATTCAATTGTCTTATTAACTCATTCAATCTCCAGCTGTTGTTTAAAATTCAATCCCCATTTGAAACATTCTCTTACCTTTTATGTGTTCTCACACAACTTACCATGATTCAGTAACCATTTGGCCATTTCCTGCGCAAGAGAAGCGCTTATTTCATTGTTACTGAGTAATGGTCATACACCCTCTTTTCCTATTGAACAAATCTCTTCAGATTCTTCAAGATCATCACCTTTTGATCAATCTCAATAGCCAGACAGTCAAACATTGTTGGGTGATAGACAATAGAGTGGCATTCTATTACAGCCAAGTCTCACCATTACTCTTTGAATCAGAGTGGTTTGGGACTGTAGCAAATTCAAATCAACTTTAAATATGAAATTGAAACCTGATAATGTGATCCACATCAACGTAAGGCTACAGCCGCGCCTCTTCATAGTCTGCAATGAGGAATGTAGAAACAAATTAAACTGCCTGAATGAACCCATGAAGCTTTGAATCACTGAATACAAATGTATCATAGAAAGAGCAAAAAACAAAAAAAAAAGTTCTTGTTATTACAGATCAGGCAAAGAAGGAAGATGATGTAACTTTAAAGCAATCAAATGAAGAAAAAATAAAAAACATATCAAATCTAAACAGGCTACAGACCTTTTGCAATACTTCTCTGGTGACAGGCTGAAAAAGGGAAGTGGAACTGCAAAAGAAGTAATACATATATAAAAACCATAAAGGATTTCAGCATTACTACCAATCAAAATAATTGTGAAGGCTTTATTTCAAAATTTTTCTCTTCAGGTATCATAATAATTGCAGGCCAACAAAAGGCATAATAATTCAATATACAAAATTCACAATTGAAAATATTGAAACAAATAAATACCTGGCACATATGCAATCCAGTTTTGCTGACTTGGGTCACTTCAACATCCTCTAGTTCTGATGTTCAAGACTGAAAATCGCGATCTAGGTCGCCGGAGCACACCCTCCAGTATCGATGCCAAAAGCTGCCGTCATCGTCAGCTGCCTTCTGCTGCTTATCGCCGGATCTGCCCGCCACCACCAGCAACTGCCATTCGTCGATCACCCTCGATGCGAATCATTCATTGTTGCCCTTCAACAAAATGCTGCCATCGTTGTTGTGCCGATCTCTGATCCTAATGACGCCGCTACAGGTCAAATCCGCCGGAGACCGCTCCTCTTCCATCGAAAAGAACACTGCCAGGCATTTATTCGAATTGGAGGAGAACTGCCACAGTTTAGTCCCTCGCCGCCACGTTGCCTCGTCCACCGGAGGACCAAGTTATGACCGCCGCGTTACATCGTCCGCCGGAAGCGAATACGACTCGTGCCCATCGGAGTTCTTCACTACAAAACTGTTTCCGTCCAGTCAGAAATCGGCTGGTATGTGAGCTTGTGGGCAAAACCCCTTCTCTTACATAAATGATTGTGATTCATTGATTTATTGATTCCTCCTGCATAAGATTAATTACATTTTTCAAGGGCTTGGAACAGCTGTGTATAGATTTGGTATGTACAGCGGCAAAGTTTATTGGATTGGGTAATGGGAGAGGCACTGCTTCTTGAAAGTTGAAACGTTTCACATTTTCAAAAATTTTAAAATTAAAATCATGAAAGAAAACATAATTACACCTGTGGAAAAGTGATGTTAAGTAAAAAAAAAAAAAAGAGAAAACATAAAAAAGCGTGTGAGCAGGCTTAAAATTTAGGACAACACTTGTATTGCCCATTTTGAGCAATACAACATTAAGTTTGTCCTAGTATTTGAAAAATATCTTATTTGTTCGGTTGTTGTGTTCATGCCCGATTTTACTTCTTGACACATTTCAGTTATATTCTCCTTTTTTTTTTTAAATCTGAAAAGTGGGTGACAGTTACCATTGACCGCTTTTACTGGAATTAAAAAGTGGGGAGAATCTTTGACCCCTTATCTCAAAATCTCAGTCTCTTTCTCTGTCTCTCCCTCCTCGATTTTTCTTTGTCGTCTTTCTCTCGATTTTTTTGTCGAATTCTCGATTTCTCTCGCGGACACAAGTCTCCCTCCAGCCATATCTGCACGCTTCCCTCATCATCTCCACTTCGAAAAGTCACAGAACCAAATATGGAATTTCAGGTATGATAGTATTTCAATTTGAGGGTTTAGGATTTTAGGGATTCGTCGGATTTTTGCTTGTAAATTAAGGGTAATTGATTTTTTATTTTTGCATAAGTCGTTTGTATATCTGTGTATGCTTTAGTGCAATTGAGTGTGTGTTGATTTAGGGTGATTGAGTTTAATCTGATCCTCCGCCGAGAAACTAGTTGGATTTTAGTGTTGTTGATGTATGATGGTGTGGTGTCCGCCTATATATTAAGGAAAATTTAGAATATCTGCCGATTATTTCAGCCTTAATGAACATGTCCGCCCATTATTTGTCTCTAATTGAGCTTGTCCGCCGATAAATCTTAGCTAAAATAAACCTGTCTGCCAAATGTTCTAGCATAATTGAGCTTGTCCGCCGACAAATCTAGGTAAAATGAACCTGTCCGCCAAATTTTCTTGCATAATTGACGCTGTCCGCTGATAAATCTAGCTAAAATGAACATGTCCGTCAAATTTTCTAGCATAATTGAGACTGTCCGCTAATAAATCTAGCTAAAATGAACCTGTCCGCCAAATTTTCTAGCATAATTGATCTTGTCCGCCGAAAAATCTAGCTAAAATGAACCTGTCCGCCAAATTTTCTAGCATAATTGAGGTTGTCTGCCAAATTTTCTATCGTAATTGACATATGATTGACCTCGTTCGCCGAAATTTTTAGAATTATTGAGCATGTTATGCCATTTTTTATCATAATATAGGTTGTCCACCGAAATTTTTAGTCAATTTGAGCTTGTCCGTCAACTTTTTTTCAAAATTCAGCACGTGATTCCAATTTTTTGAGAATCAAAGACCCTGTCAGTCGAATTTTTTATTATTATTGAGCTTGTCCGTCAACTTTTAGTATAATTCAGCATGTAATTCCGATTTTGTGAAAATAATCGACCGTGTCCGCCGATTAATAGAGCTTGTCCGCCAATGAATTAATGTGTCAAGTATTCCATATTTTCTTGCATAATCGACCATGTCCGCCGATTTATACAGCTAAATTGAGCTTGACTGCCGATTTTTGTAGCATTATTGGTTATGTTTGGTATTTGTTGGGGTTTAATTAGCATGTCTGCCACTTGTCCGCCAATTTTTATAGCCCATTTGAGCCTGTCCGTCAATTTTTATAGCATAATTGTTTATGTTTGGTATTTTTTGGGTTTAAATGTGCATGTCCGCCGAATTATTAACCCTAATCGAGCTTGTCCCCTGATCATTTGACCCTAATTGAGCATGTCCGCCAATTTTTATAGCATAATTGAGCATGTTTGGCCATTTTGTGGTGGAATATAGTATGTAACGCTTGAAATATGTATTTAAAGATATATTTTGAAAGTGGTATAATCTTTAATTTAATTAAAAAAAATGATATATCTAATCGAGTTGGCATGCACTGCAGTGGAGCTGGAAACGTCGTGGACTTCAATCACGAAAAGTTGGGATTAAAGGGTACTGTAGGTCTGCGAAAGTTTTGAACTGCATACGCGAGGTGCTTACAAATAGTGGCGATCAAACAGTACGGATGTTCAGAAGATCGTGTTTCGGTCATTTCTGGGAGTTGAATTCTGATTATGGGTTTCCTAAAGCGTTATTTCAGTTGATGGCTCAGGAGGTTGGACTCCCTGGTTCACATATGTACACGCGGTACTTCAGGGTGTCTGATACAATTCTTAGTTTCACACCACTGGAGTTTATGCGTGTTATAGGACTAGGGTTTGAGGATGGTGGGGATTTTGACCCAAATGATTCATTTCAGCTAGCACCAGACAGTTTATTTGCTAGCTTTCGTACGAAGAGGGTCCTAGTTGATGACCTTATGAAAATATTCAATGAAAATAAATATAAGGGCCATAACCGGTGAAAGCGGCCAACATTCTACTTCTGTACTACTTTTTGTTAGGCCAGGATACGTCCAAAGTATACATAGAACCCTGAGTATGGTGTTTAGCTGAAAATGCTCACCAGTGGAACTCTTTCCCTTGGGGGAAGTACATATACCTAACCCTACTGCACCATATGGACTCCATGAAGACTACGATGGAAGGTGTAGGCAAGCAGCAGCGCATCAATTTTTATGGATGCTCATTTGCCCTAGTAGTAAGTGATACTGAGTTTATGTGAATATTCTTATATTAGCTGCTTTTAAAAAGATATATGTTGAATTCAAATCACTTTGATGTTTGTTCACAGGTTTGGGCCTCCGAGCGTATCGAAGGTTTTGTAGCACACCTAACCGATGGAATGCCCGATCCTGACATTAGACCTCTGTGTATTCGATGGACATATACCACTGCCAAAAGTTGACGATACTCAGTTTTTTAGATAGGTTTGTCATTTTGTTTTTGTATGAATTTAAGGTTTTGAGTTTCTACATTGGATGCATTTGGATACTATTTTGGTCACCTGAGTTTATGTGTTTATTTTATATTATTTTACTTTGAGGACCCGAGAGTGGTTGATTTACCTGCCATCCTCCCTGAGGAGTCCCGCCGACCATATTTTAGGGGAATACATTCTGATTGGAGTTCTGGTTTTCAGATGCAATTTAGGGCTTTTGGGGATCCAAAATCGAAAGGGAAGGGTAAAGGTAAGAAACAGGTCATGCGCACTAGTTTCGATCCCGAAGATGAAGCTAGTAGTCAGCATGCCATTCCTGTTGAAGTGAACATTTCTTCCAATTATGCTGGTAGCGAGCAATACTGTGGGAGGATAAATGTTGAGATTGATGATGATACAACATTTGGGGGCAACACAGAACTGCTGAGGACTTACTACGTGATTTTTATACCGTAGGAGGGGATGACGATGATGATGACGATGAGTTTATGGGTGATCAGGATGACACCTCTTACACACCATTTGTGGTTCACCCCCGCGGACATCTCAGTCTGGTGAAGAGTTTTCCACGCACATGCCTCCTACCCATGGCCCCCATACTGCCGTAGTTCCACACCCGCTGATGGCCATTCCGGAGTGTTCATATCCACCTGTCTTTGGAAAACCATATTTCCCTTCTGCTGGATTTCAGCCGCCATCGCACTCTTATCCTTATGGTGGATATCAGAGACCATATCAGTTTCACTTTGGTGGATTTCAGGGCCCACATCAATCTCATCCTTATGGTGGAAGTGAAGGATCACAGTAGGGTCATTGTACTGGGTTTGAAGGATATGTCTATAGTCAAGGAGGTCTAGGGTTTAGTGGAGCACAGGGTAGCCCTCCATCTGCACATGATGATTACCATCCTCAATCCAGATCCAGTCCACAGTGGGACCACTCCGTGCCTCATCAGCAGAAACAAGACAGCGGGGGTCTGTCTCAAGAACAGTACGATCGGATTATGAGGAGACTGGATGATCATGACCAAAATTTTTTTGAACATGAAGCCCTTTTCACTCAGCTGCTGGATCGCGATGACATATGAGAGAAGAGGTTTGACACGCAAGATACACAGCTAGCTGATATTCGTAAGAATCAGGAGGAGGGTCGCGGTGAAATTAAAAGGGCTGATGGTTGGTTGATTGGAATACAGACCCAGATGCAGCGTAGTTTCGAGAGGAATATTCTTGGTTCGATATACAAAATATTCAAGAAGAGATTCAAGGGTCCACCACCAGAGCCATCTACGCACGAAGCGCCAAGTATTTCATCTACTTGGGAGGAACAACAGAGTGCTCATACTACACCCCCACAGACTAGTTATCCAACACCAGGTGGCCTCTTTGCTGGAGATGTGGAGCTAATACCAGGTGGCTCAACAAGATAGCCTGAAGCGCCCGGATCACAAATGCATCATGTTTATTCTACACCCAGAGTCTCAATTCCTGTAGGGCCCGGTTCACCATTTCGTGCAGACACGGGTTTCAGTTTGGTGTCAGCTGCAAAACACTTCCAACGTCATCCACAGCGTCCAAAGAGAAAAGCGACGGCAGTCCAATCCCCATACACAACTGTGGATGAAGCCAAGATCAACCGAGCATGGGAAAAGTTCATGATTTCCCCTGTAACGTAAGAAATGTCCTTAATATGTTCTTCTTTTATTATTAGGGCATAACAAAGTACAGGCATACATAAAGGTTGTTACATACATGTGTAGGATGGACGTCGGCATTGGGTTCCAAGTGAAGAATGATTTCTTCGTGAGAATGATGACGCCAACTGTTTGGATGGAGGATGAGGTATGTGATAAATATAAAATTCTATGCATACTATAGTTATATATTCTGATCGTTGAAATATTTTCCTTGTAGCACATTGATGCGTGTTTGCCATACTGGCACAAGCACCCGATTACGTCGGTGTTCACCCGGATCATCGAATGCAAACATATGTCATTCTACCGTGTCAGTTTTCGATAAGTTCTTACATGCATTATGGTGTTTTTATTCTTATTACAACCTTTTATATTATAACTTTTTGTTTATCAGGCGACGCTAAGAGCAATATGGGATAAGCATGTTACGGAACGTGGTGATGACCCCTCCCAGTTGGTCGATTTACCCCAAGAGAAGCTACAAATTCTGGATAGATGGTGGAATGGAGAGTTGTCATTCTGGAGGCCTCCGCAGTGGATATGTGGGTAGATACTGTATTTAGACCGGAGTATTATGAAATAGATAATTAGCATATTAAGACAATGATTGAATATAGATAATAGCATTTCAACTTACTCTATCGCCTTCAATGCGTGAATGCATGGGTATTGATGGTACTAGAATCTACCACATGAGCAAGTACACTCCCTTAAATCAACAATGAAGTTTCTTATGGTGGAAGTGACCTGGAATGTTGTCGCTGTAAGATTTTCCACTTTAAGTTTCCATGCCTCACCATTCAACGCTGCCAACTCTCTGTGCATTCGTGTGCAGAGTATTTCCCGACTATTCTCTACACTCGTTCTTCTATCATAGAACCATCTCTAAATAAGAGCACGTACAACCTCTAACAAACTATAAATGGGTAGTGCCCTGGCCTATATGATGGCTTTGTTAAAGGTCTCAGCTGTATTCGATGATGTGAACTCGTAACGAGTGATCGGGCAGTGAAACCTCGACCATTTATTATAGCCCCACCCCTCCAGCAAAGCCATCAATCGAGCATTATCACGATTGCGCAGCTTTCATTCCCATCTGTGTAGTACGTTAATGTGATAAATCTAATATAATTTGAATACTAATACTAAAAAAGTGCCCATATATCTTGAATTCACGATTGGTGTATGCCTCCACAGCTATATTGAACTGATGCAACACATCTTTTCCAAATCATTTGAGCTTTTTCTTTAGATGATAAGAACATATACCATGGTGTGCCTCAGGGTACAAACTACGTATAGCGTGTGAGATATTTTTATGTGCGTCTGAAATAATAACTAGCCCGTTAGGAACGCCGTACGATTCCTTCAACCTTTGAAGAAACCAACACCATAACTCATTATTTTTAGTGTCATCTACACCAACAGCTAGGGAAAAAACATTGTGATTGCCATCCTGAGTGACTGCAACAAACACTATCCCATGGTACTTCCCTCTCATGTGTGTATCATCAATGACAATCACGTACGGGATGGCCCGCTCTAGCAAAACCCCATATAGAAGCACCAAGTGCGTAGTAGACATACCTGCATCGAAATATTTAGTACACCTTTATACCTCATAATTTATAAATACTGTGTAATTACTTACTTGAAACAACTGTCATCTGCAGTTGCCAACGCTGTGTACGTTCCTAGATTTTGCAACTTAAAGTGATGCAAGTACGAAGGTAGGGAACTGAAGGAAGTACGATGGTCTCCATATTGTGTCCTACAGCAATATGTTTTGATTTGAGGGCCAAATTATAGGAGATATCGAAACCAAATTCTTTAAGTATCTCATTGTCATTCCAGCAGGACACAATGCTGTGGTTTTATTGAACTGTCGAGCTGCATAGTATCTCCCAACAATGTTCGAACCAATTTGTCTTGGCGAATTAGTATCTGGATTCAAACGACAGACATGTCGAGGTGAGAACTTGATTACCCTCCATACTCCACCAAGGCCACTGGAATGAATCTCAAACATACAACCCTACTCCTCTCAGTACTTGCAGATGACGTTGAGCTTGTACCTGTCAGATTTCTTGACCCGTGTCTCAAATTGATTCCGCAAGTTGTACATACCCAAAGCAAACTGGCAATCAACTTTGTTATCGAAGGCACTTTTTCCATGTATCTCCCTTGAAATATCAATATTGTTGTTGTCTTCAACTTCAGTGTCTATATTATACTGTTCCAAGAACCCTGCAAAAAAAATTACTTATTCGTCATTTGGTAATAGAATACAATAAGGTTCAGTAAATTAACGTACTTGGAATGATCCATGGACGGCTGAAAGCACTATCTGTATCTTGACTAGGACGTACCGGTGTGGGCATCTGCATGTGTATCGTAACGGGGTCCAAGAAACTCATTCCGCCTTTGGCTCTGATGTAGGAACAAAACCTCTCGAACAGAGCAGTTAAAGTATCCTGATCTTCAGCGTTGCGTTGATCACCATCACGCCCCTCATCTTTCGAAGCCTCATCACCCACAAAGTACTCAAGCTGCGGACCCTCAAAGGAATCATACCCATCGCCTTGCGATCCATCAGACCCATCATCTTGAGAACCAGCAGAACCATCAAACCCATCACCCTCTGAACCCTCATACGCATCACATTGAGAACCTTCATTTGAATTCTCCTCAATTTCATTTTCTTCAGTTCTCCTCCTCTTCCTCAACGTGTTCTTCGCCAATGTGCGCACTGTTCAAATCAATATTTGTCGTATGACTCGAAGGGTTCACACCTGTACTCTCACTCGGTCAGGCCAAATCTATGGATTAGGAATATTGACAGATGGAATTTGTGAACGGAGCAAGTCGGTCCAATAACTGCTCTCAGACAACACCGCACTTGAGCAAAAATTATCAACTGATTGTTGTGGTATGGCCTTGACTGTGACAAATAGCATCGGCTCATCAATCTGCTGATACAAGCCCCTAATATTCAGATCATCCTTCACCTTATATTTTGTTATACAACCACCGATGTCCACAAGTGTGTGTATAACATACTTCCAATGATTCACATCGGCACGAACTAAACTGTGCACATGCCCAATAATAAAATCCAACTTCAACTGATCTGAATTTAAAACTAAGCTCGTGTGTTGGCCACGTACATACTCTAAACCTTGCCACCAGCCGCCCCACCATATAAAAAATTCTCTCATTTCCAAGCCAAAACCTTTCAACGAAAGACAATTAATTATTAAATAGATATATTGACACGAGTATATTTAATGCATTTTTATGATAGGCATATTTATAAAAATTCATATTTGCATAATTAATACTCTTAAAAAATAACTTATCATAACTTAAAATTAACGTAGCACCAATTTCATCAATGGAAAGTAATATTAACCATGCATAATCGACGGACAAGCCTACAGTGGATATATTTAGTGGTATTTATGCATAAATTGATCATTTATTTTGGCGGACATGCGAATCCAAACAAATTTCATCGGCGGACATGCATTATTTTGGGCGAACATGCTTAATTAATCGGAAGACATGTAGTATTATCTTCGGACAAGCTTTTTTTGGCTGGACAGGCTTATTTTTTTGGCGGACAAGCATTTTTTGGACAAATTTCATCGACGGAAATGCATATTTTTGGGCTGACATGCTTTATTAATAGGAAGACATGCATTCTTATAGGCGGACAAGCATTTTTTTGGGCGGACGGGCTTATTTTATCGGCGAACAAGAATTTTTTGGGCATTATTCTCGTCGGACATGCATTACTCTTGGCGGACATGCATGTTTTATCGGCGGACAAGCATTTTGTGGCCATTATTTTTGGCGGACATGCATTATTCTCGGCGGACAAGCATATTTAATCAGAGGACAAGCATATTTAGGCATATTTGACACCGAACATGCATGTTTTAAGCAGCGTTTTCGGGCGGACATACAATTTTAAAAGATATAAGTTAAGAACATTTTTTTTACCAAGCATTCGGCGGCCATGCCATTTTAAAACACCAAAGTGGGCGGACATGCATAATTCTCGGTGAAAAAGGTCGGTGGACATCCATACTAAATACAAATAATTCGTGGAACATGCTTTCCTTGCTTATATAACTGCATTTCATGGAAGAAATTTCCTAAACCCCAACATATTAAACCCTAAAAATCCTAAAACCCAAACATACCCCACAATTCTTAGCAGTTTCAATAGGACCAGTGGGAGGATCCTTACCTGTTGCTCTCACTAATCGAAGCTTCGACAAAGATGGTAAATAGAGGGGACTGTTCAAAAATATTGGAAAGGAATTTCAGGATAAATGAAGTTTGAATAACTGTGTTCGACTGAGATAATTCTTGTTTGTAGTTGGTGTAGTAAATATTTGGTTAGTGGAGATAGGTGAGAGAGTTAAATGTGCAAAAATCATAAATGGACTGTGTGTGTATTAATTGGGTTGGTGTGTACAGTGCCTTAAAAAAGGGATTAAATGAGGCCATATCCGCCAATTTTAGTTGAATTAATTTTACGTTTTACATTATTTTTACTGATTTGTTTCTTTTATTAAATATTTTATGTTTACTAAAAATTAATTTTAATTAATTACATAAGATGTCTGCCAATTTTCAGTTATGTTGACCATAAGTAATGTAACATTTAATTTAATTAATAATAATAAATTTTTTAATACATGCCCACCATAAATTTAAGTTGTGTCCGTACAGTCCCACTTGTTTGACTCTCATTTTACTTTCCCTTAATTGTGTTATGAAGGAGGATATTCCACTGACACAAGTATTGTGTCAGTGAAAAGGAACAATACCTCTCACTCATGTGGGTCCACTCCAATGGCATTCATGATATTGTATCCATATAGTGGACAATTTAGATGTAATTTAAAAGGTATGACAATTTAGATGGAGGTAATTTAAAAGTTGGCAAGTTTTGAGAAATTTTTATTAAACACCGCACGCGTCATCTATCATTAGTACTCGGGCAGATTCATTTATTCTATTAATATTCTCCATTCAATGTACAATGTCCGTAGCCATTTAATTTTTTTTACTTAAAAAATTAATTTTCTATTTTTAGCAAGTATTTTTGGCGGGAACTTTCCTTATTTAGAACTTTTGTGTTATTATAGATATATAGATATAGATTGTATATTTTTTTACATACAATTTTTTATTAAAAAATTAACAATTAAATTATATACATTTTTATTCATAATTATACTATATGTTTTTATATTGATCGTGCCGGGAGCCTTAATCCAATAAATCTAATTTTAGTCCAAATTTTTCTAAAACATAAAAATAGTGATCGTGCCGGGAGCCCCCATTGACAGTCTAAAATCCCTTCATCTTTTGGCGGCCCCCTCACCACCAAGAAATCACCACTAAATCCTAATTCACCCCTTTCTTCTAAACTAATTCCCCAATTTTCTCAATTTATTAAAATAAAAAGTCCCAAATCCTGTCATTTGCCCCCAGATACTCGATCTCCTTTTCATCCGCACCGTCCGCTTCTTCTTCTTGCTGAAATTCTGATTCGAATCGCTGCAACACGCTTGCCCCTCACCATCTCGATCACAGTGCACCCTAGCAACCACACGCCGTTCCATCCCCTGGTGCACCACCTCTGGAGCCATCCACAAGGGGCTGCTGCTGCTGCGACACGCGACGGAGCCACCTGACGAGATTCCGCCGCCACCCGAAGTCAGCAGGAGCCGGAAGATGGCCCTTAATTAAAGGACGTTCTTACCTTTGACGTCGCAATGCGTAATGCCGCTGGAGTGAAGGCAGCTCAGTTGTATTTGTTTTGCCACGTGACCAATGCATAATGGGTGCTGTCGGTGCCGGATTTGGACTGTCGATAGCCTCCGGCAGGTACAGGTTTTTTTTAAAAGGAATCTGGACTGAAATTGGATTAATAGAATCCGAATTGGACAATATAAATAAGGGGCTAAAAATAAAATTTTCAAAAGATAGAGGACCTAATGTGAGTTTTGCCATACTTAGCGGACTAATTGTGTGAATTTCTGTAGTTCCTGCCAAATGTAAAGTATTGGAGGGTGATAACTGCAGAGGATGAGATGGTAGCTAAGTTGTGCCTGAAACACCACCATTGCCATCCCTCTCAAGATTTGAAAGCATAATGGAAGTGATTAACCCCTTTGCCTAATCATTACCCTAACTCAACTCTTAGCTTCCTTTCTTTGCCTATTATCGAATCTGAGTGATGGCAGTGGCGCCGCATCCATTCCTCCTCGTTCTTCTTATACTCTCCTGCTTTCTCCAACTGCCCCACGCGAGCCCTGGTGATGCTGATCCCTTCTACCGGTAACTTCTAATTCCTTATCTAATATCTCGACTTGAGTTTTGGTTCTTAATTTTGGTTATTATAGAATCTGAAATATGGGTGTTTTTTAACAGAGATTAGTGTAGCGTCAGTGGTATTGATTGTTGATTTGAGCTTGGAGTAGAATTATCTTCAAGTAAAAGAATAATTGCAAGAAAAAAAGTGGAGTATTTGTTTCAGTTGCTTGCTTTATGTACATGGAGTAGTAATTAATGTAAAAGATAATATACTAATCATACTATCAACTGCGGTCGTGTTCAAATATTAATAGAAGTCTAGCTAGATTCGATAACCTTAGTGTAACAATTGGTACTTGCTAAGAGTGTATGATGTTTTATGCTAATTCTTTTGAAGGATTCATCTGGTTTTTGAATCTTGGATCTTGGTCTTGAAGAGTGCAAAAGATGTATAATTAGGATAGAACAACTATTTTAGTTTGTTGGAACTGGTATTTTCAGAATCCTCTCTCACAACTACTAACCAAGAAGATTATGTTTAGTATCTAGTGTTATGTTCCATAAACTTGGTAAGGTTTTTAATAGTGAATGCAAACTTAGCAGTGTCTTCGTTTGACTAGAAATTGCTTCTGTGTTAGTTGTATTAACTGACTCTTTTTCAATCATATGAATGTCCGAAACTCATCTAATGGATCCGTGTTATAGATTGGTTTGATTTTCTATGGCTGTGATGCACTAATTCACTCTAATAAGGATAAAGCGTATTATATTTAACGGATTTCAGTGAAAATCCAATCATAGGTTTCCTCTATCCTGCTCCTTTTTACCCATCAACTGCTACTTATCAAAATTCGTTATAATATCCTGTCATTGCTTCATTGTTAATATTGTAGTTTTCCATTGTTATTTGGCATTCAATATGCTGCACGAAGTGTCTGATTTCTTTTTTATTTAAATAAACAAATAGAATCTATCACTTGGTTTCATTTGGTGTTGATTCAGCTTCAATATTCTTTGGCATAATATGAAAGTGTCATCTCAAAATTCGATGCGACAATATTATAATGCCGTATTGTTCAAATTATTCAAGCTTCAGAAGAATTCAGTTGGTCCAACTTTTGTGTCTTCTGATGCTTCTTAGTTTCGGATTATGATGTATTCATATTGAACATTAGCTTATCATGCCTTTTGATTCTAAAATTTTTATAATTGTACATTATTTCTATAAGGGTTGAATTCGGAATTAAATTAATATTAACTCTATGTTAGCCTCCAACTTTCTAATACTTAAAAAAAAGATGCTGGTGCTGCTGCTAGGGCTTGTATTACACAATGTGAGAAGACTGGATGTGTGGGGGACAAGTGCTTTCAACACTGTAATTTTACCTTTGATGGGAACCCAATTGATGGCCCATGGTATCTGCAGGAGCCACTTTACATGCAGTGGAAGCAATGGGACTGCCGTAGTGACTGCCGTTACCACTGTATGCTCTCCAGAGAAGAAGAAAGACAGGACCTTGGCCACAAGCCTGTGAAGTACCATGGGAAGTGGCCATTCAAGCGTATTTATGGGATTCAGGTAAAACGGAGGTGTTCTTTTGAATATCAATTCCCTCCCTCATGCATTGTTTGCATACTTATTGCATATGCACATGCTAATATTTACTTGGTGTGACCAGGAACCAGTTTCGGTTGCTTTTTCAGCACTTAATCTTGCCGTGCAATTTCATGGATGGGTATCTTTTTTCATCCTTGTAAACTACAAACTACCTTTAAGACCGAATAAGAAGTCATATTATGAGTACACAGGCCTGTGGAATATATATGCCATATTTGCAGTGAATGCCTGGTTATGGAGTGCAGTTTTCCACAGTAGGTGCGCATCTTCACTTCTACCTTTGTACTTTTCTATTTCAGTTGTATACTCTGAAGTAATTATTCAAGACTAGCCTTGAAATTACACATAGTGTGCTTACAAGAATCTAGTCTTTCCTCAATGCTTATCTGTTTCTTTCTTTATAAATTTTTTTGTTATCTGAAAAACATGATACTTTGTTTCACATCTGATCTTCTCTGAGATGATACTTCATTTTTTTTGGTATATTATGAATTTTTTTCAATTAAAATTGCTATCTATTCATGTTTGGAAGGATTAATATGGAGCATCTTCTGTGTGTGTCTATGAACATGAGCAGTTTAATCTTGAGATACTCTGTGAAACATGTGCAGAGATGTTGATTTGACTGAGAAGCTGGACTATTCATCTGCTGTGGCGTTACTTGGATATTCCCTGATGCTGGGTATAATACGAGCTTTCAATGTTAGGCTTGAGGCTGCCCGGGTCATGGTTGCTGCTCCCTTAATTGCCTTCGTAACAACCCATATCCTATACTTGAACTTTTATCAACTTGACTATGGTAACTCCACTAAATTCTAGCATTTTCTATTACCATATATCTTTTGGATGTTTGTCAAATCCTTGTAATTTGGGTGCTCTTGGTTGTCCTGTTGCTTTCCAAGGTGATCAGATCCATTATTGGATGAATGATACGCTTAAAAGATGGAAGAATGTATTAATTGTTTTGTAATGGTAACAATGATGATTATTTGTGGAATGCAGGATTGAACATGAAAGTTTGTGTGACGCTGGGAATAGTGCAGATACTTATATGGGCAGTTTGGGCAGGTGCCAGTGGTCACCCATCTCGTTGGAAGCTGTGGGTAGTTGTAATTGGAGGAGGTCTCGCGATGCTTTTAGAGATATATGATTTTCCTCCATACTTGGGGCTCGTTGATGCTCACGCTCTTTGGCACGCAACAACCATTCCTCTCACCTATGTGTGGTGGAGTTTTGTCAGGGATGATGCTGAGTACACAACCTCTCTTCTCCTCAAGAAGGCCAAGTAGCATTTGCTATTATCTATCATTCTATTGACTTGTGTGTATCTTTCCTGCTGTGTTTTGTTTAATTTTAGAATTTGGCTTTTCCTTTTCTTCTCACAGTTGATGCATTTCTTTAGCTAGAATCCCGGATGTTGTCTTCTGTATTTCTTTATTTTAGGAGCAAGTCTGTTGTGTAGTGTCCCGGGTTTATTCATTTAGTTTGATATTGATATAAAAATCAATAAAACCACCCCAAATCCTAAACGTTAAGCTCTTAGTTTGGATGGATGTGAAAGCTCAACAAGTTGGGTGGAATGAATGTGAAGTGGTGGAAGTTTGTGTGTTTGAACATCACCCCAAAATATGCATATTTATTTGGCAAATTGGTTTGGACACTATACCTACAGAAAGTAACCTTGTCAAACATCGTTTTCCAGAAGCCCCTTTGTTTACTCTTTGTGGAAATCTGAGGATGCCTTTAAACAAATCAGAAGCCTTCCCATGATCGAGCTTTTACAGATATTTGCCATCGGTTTGACTTTGGAAAGTGATTTGCGACATGATCCGCTTCATCTTGGTTGGAAGTAATCCAAACACAGATTGCATTGAGTTGCATCATTGGTATTTGATTATCAGAAAGCCAATGTATCAAAGGTGGACATCAGCTCATGTGGGTAATTTTGGGATGGATGTGGATGAAGCTTTAATCATATTAATAAGGCTTATAGTGCAAATCATTTTGTTGCTGATCTCTCCCTCCAAGTGTTATTAGTGTAAATAACGAACATGAGTTTGGGACGAAGGGAGTAATTAATTATGACAATGCAGTTTTATTGGTGTAAATTTATTCTCCAATTCCAAATGTAATGTAGTATTTCATAAATTGGAACTGAGGACCTCATATCAGCAAGCAAAAGCTCGTATTTCTAGCATAAATTCAAAATTTTAACAGAAATTAGGTGTAAATTGATCAATTTAAAGACATTAATTATTTCAAAATTAGATTTTTGGTATGATATGAAAATTAAATTTTACTTTTAAAATTGTATATTGTCAAATAACGACTAAAGAAAAACTCCAAATTAATTATGCAAGAGAAAACAAATTAATCCATCAAATTCACATGGAATGTTTGGCAACAATTTATTTATGATTAATGCAATAGTCAGTAACAATTTGTAAGGGATTCTGAATCCAAACAATTAGCTACCAAAATTTTAAAAAGTTTATTGAACATTTCTTACCATCTTTATTCAATTGTTTTTCATTATAAAGTTTCCCACTTTCAGTCTGCCATGATTAAGTATATATAAAAATAAATAAATAAATATATATATATATATTATGTATATATTAATTATTAATTTTTTTATGTAAATAAATAAATATTAATTTTGCAAATTTATTCTCTCTCTAAGTTTGTCCTTTTCGTTTCGTGTCCGTCGTCCAAAGTATGATTGTAAATTCTTCCATTAGTGATACCATACCATATTACTACCCATGTTGACTTTTAAAATATTAAAATTCATGAAACTAAATGTATTAACCTTTCTTGATATTATAATATTATTATGAGTGACGCTCTTGTGTCCCGGGACATCGTGTCCCTTTGTAATTTTCGTGTCCCTTTACAATTTAAACCCCCTAGTAATATATAAATTTAAATAGAATATGAAGGGGGAAGGGTTGTATTCACAACGTGTCCCCGGTATACAAGAGCTTTCGCCTATTATTATACTATATATAAACGTTGTCGGTGAATTTTGTGATATAATATTTGTGCTGCTGGTCTTTCTCTCTCGTCATCTTTTTTTTTTTTAAGCTTTTATTGTATGATCAATTGTGGTGCCATATCTATTTTATTTGGTGCCATATCAATTTTCTTCCTTATTATGGTTTTATCACTATGCTCTACTCCATATATTAATATATTTATGGTGTGATACCATTTTATAAAATGACTTTAATAAGATAAATAAAATATGATAATATTATAATAAAAGATTATATATTACAATAAAAAATTATAATTATTAACAAAAAGTTATAATTATACAATAAACTATTTAATGCGTAATTTATAATATATTAAAAAATAATAATATTTTATTTCTTTAGGTTATGTTCTTTTTTAATTTTAAATTCAGATTTTGGTTTTCCAGTTAGAAATATATTCAAATTTTAAAAACCTCCCCTATATATACCTAGTACATTTTCTCTCTTCAATTAATACACTTTCTCTCTTTATCTCTCCTCTCTCATTTAACTTTTTAAATAAATTAATACATTGATTTGACATAAAGTTAAAAATTATCCTATTCAAAACTCAAAACAAACATAGAAACACACAATTTATGATTTTTAAATCTCACATAATCCCAAACCAAACATCACCTCCTTAGGGTTTAGGATTTAAGATTGTTTGACATCTATATTCCTAAAGCTCCAGCAACTCTAACAGCCACATGCCATAAGGAAGTAAAGCATTATGGATTGCCTGGAGAAGTATCATTTCGTATCCTGTCTTTCTTATCTTTTTTATCTTGTCATGTAAACTAGAAATGAATTAACAAATATGAAGCAAGACCTACTCCTTCCCGGGAATAATTGAAGAGAGTTATCTATAGTCACCAACATTGACATAAAAAAAGTAGTAATTGTTAAATAACACATCAATCAAGGGTTTTTTTATTTTAGAACCGCCTATTTCGATTCCATAAAATAAAGAAACATAATCAAATCGAAATATTCTGTTTTGGTTCCATTTTGGCAGTGTGGAGTAGGAGATTCAAATCTCTCAATTAAAGCTATTTTTCTTTGTTTTTGTTTTTTTTTTTTAATTTTTATTATATTTAAATTTAAAAGGGGCAGGTCTTGCGTGAGACCGTTTCACGTGAGACCATTTTTCACCTTTTAAAATAGTTATCACTTTCGCTATAAATCGTTATCACTTTCGTTATAAAATATTATCGCTTTTTATTTATACTATAAATTGTTCATGAAAGAGCATTATCAATTTTCATTAATTTATTATTACTTTCCTTCATAAAAGTTATCACTTTCTGATTGTCTCACGTAAGCTCATAGTTGAGACGGTCTCACACAAGTCTTTTCCATTTAAAAGATCATTATATCCTAAATCTTAAATTTTAGGAATAAAATGTACATTAAACCATAAAAGTGAAATTAAAATTACTAGCACTTGACCCATGCGTTGCACGGAAATAGGTTATCACAATATTATTGAATGATATTTAATAATTAAAATTCTATTTGAATTGAAATATATTATGTGTATATATAACTATTAATTAATATTTTTTAATATTATTTGAATTTTATATTATTTGTATTTGAAACTTAAGAAGTTGTGATATGGTGATATGGAGTTCTTCATTTGTCCTACGAATGTTATTACACTTATTATTTGTACATAGATTAAGGAATATTGCATTTAAGTATAATATTTTAGGTAAAAACTTGTGTGATATCGTCTCATGTAAGCTTTTACGTGAGACAGCTGAAAAGTGATAATTTTCATACCAAAAAGTGATACTGAATTAATGAAAAATAATAATGCAATTTCATGAACAATTTATAGTGTAAATGAAAAATGATAACATTTTATAGCGACAGTGATAACATTTTATTTTATAGTAAAAGTAATAACTATTTAAAAAAGTGTAAAATGGTCTCATTTGATACAGTTTCACCCAAGACCAACCCAATATTTTAATCTATACATAGTAGATAACTGTATTAGTGTTGTGTGTGGCCCTATGGAAATATATTGATTGTTTTGTGTGAGTTCATTTACCAAAATGTGGTCCCATGAGAGTAATTGTCACATTTTACTAAATAGTCCTCAAATATTGTTACATTTCTCTTTTTGGTAAATGAGACTCACAACAAACTATTAATATATCTCCATGGGGCACACACACAACACTAATACAGCTACCAATGATACATTAAAATATTATATTTCTCAACTCGCTATATCTATAAAATATACCTCAAAATACGTTTTCTATAGTATATAAAGTTCACCAAAAATATATACTCCCCTCCATCCCGCAAATATTGTTACATTTTACTAAAATTAGGCATATACCCCATATTTATTATGTATGACATATAGTGATAAATAAAAAACATATGACATTAATTTATAATCTTAAATTAAAATATGACATTAATTAATAATTTAAAAATTAAACAAAATACTTGTTAATAATAATAATATGTATGACATAAGTTGATAATAATAAAAATATTAATTTATAATTTTGTATTAAAAAATGACACTAATATATAATTTAAAAATTAAACAAATATATTCCCTTCATCTCCCCCAATTTGTATTAAAAAATAGAGTTGATATTCGGTGCACCCGGGTGTAAGAGTGCACTCATATGTTTATAACTTTTTATTCTATTTTGTATACATATTATTCTGTTTTGTATAATGTTTCTTAATAATTGTATACTTTTTTCACACTCAATTTTTCATTAAAAAAACTAGCATCCATATTTGTATAACTTTTTATTCAATAATGTATACATATTTTTTAATAGTTGTATATTTTTTATACTCAAATTTTCATTAAAAAACTAACAAGTAAATTGTATACATTTTTTCTTCATAATTGTATATGTTTGTGTTCATAATTGTATACGATTTGAAAGTTGGTGCACCATATCCTGTGGTGTACTCAGGTGCACAGTAGTATTAGCCAAAAAATATAGTATTCCCTTCGTCGCATGAGTGTTGTTACATTTTACCAAATAGTGCGTCCCACAAATATTGTTATATTTTAATTTTTTATAAACGAGACAAAATATAGGGGGCCCATACACAATACTAATAAGCTACACTATACATTAAAATGTTATACTCCTTTCATCCCGTCCTTATAGTTACGTAAAATAAAAATATGTAACCATTAGAATGAGACGGAGATAGTAATTTTTAACCTATTACACATTAAACATATTGATATATAAAATATATCCATATGTATGGCATGAATTGATAAAAAAAAAGACATTAATTTATAATCTTCTATTAAAAAGGCATTAATTTATAATTTTAAAATTAAATAAAACACTTGTTAATAATAATAATAAATTAATAAAATAAATAAATATGTAATTACCAATCATATTTATAATTTATGATTCCAAATAAAACATATTAATTAATGTACGTCATTAGCTCATATTATGTTATAGATATATAGTTACTATAATTAAGATGATAATTTATCGTAGTTTTTATTATACATTAATTAATCCCTTAATATAAGCAAATCACATAATTAAACTAATTAATATATTTAATTATAATCTACACATTAGCATGGAGGGTAATAATCCCTCATTAACATGATGGGTAATAATCCTTAAGGACAAAACATTGAGCGGAAAACATAAGTGTACCAATAGCTACTGTTATATATATATATATATATATATATATATATATATATATATATATATATATATATATATATATATATATATATATATAAAAGCTATGAGAGTAGAATTACAATTATACTTTAAAAATTATAATAATAAAATTATAATTATTGTAAGCAAATAAAAATTCACAGTCCAATCAAAGGGCGACACATGAATTCTCCTTATTAAAATATCAATCCAGAATAAATAATAAATTAAATTGATAATTAATTTAAGTCCAGCAAATTAAATGGAATTTAAATTGAATAAGGCTTGGCCCGAGTCAAACAGGCTCAAGTCAAAGTTGGTCTGATCCAAGTCAAAATAAGGCTTATACAAATTAAAGCAGGCCCAAGAACAAAATTAGCTTGACTTGAAGCCTAAGTAAGTGGAAGGCCTAAGCCCGCAGAATCAGGTCAAATCAGCCCTGAGCCAATCAGACTGCGAGTTATTTATGAGGCATCCTCATTCTTCACCTATATAAGAAGCCCTCATTCATTTATTCAAAACACACTAAAATATCTGAAGACAAAAGCTCTGAAGAGATCAAGAATACGAGCAGTACTCCCTTGAATACTTCAAGCATCTTCAAGCGAAGAACAGCTGCCAAATCAAAGAGCAGGGTTCTAAACTCCTTCGATTCGGCGTTCTTCAAAAGTAATAGCCACCAATTGGAGATCAAGGTGCTAAACTCCTCCGATCCGGCGTTATTTAACTCAAGTTCTTCGGCGTTCTTGGCAAAAAGATTCAAGAATAGCATTTTAATCCGAACAAAGGCTAAACCCCTTCGGATTAACGTTATACATTTCAAGAATAGAATTTTAATTCGAACAAAGGTTCGATCCCTCCTGATTAACGTTATACATATTTAAATCCGAGTCCGGAGAAGCTTCATTTGAAGATCCGACTCAACATACACAGTCAGCATGGTCAACACAGTCAACACGGTCAACACAACAAGTCAAAGTCAAAGTCTAAATTGGTTTGAGAGAAGAATAAGAGGATAGATAGAGATTATTTTCTAAATTATAAAACTCAATCCAACTGGATTATTATTGTAATTCATTTGTATTTATTTCATTATAAATATAAAATTTGTTGTTACAAATTTTGGCACGCCCGGTAGGACAATCTCTACATCTCATCTTTTCTCTCTACAAGCTTAAAGATACAACATGACTCCTGTCAAGATCACAGTGGGAAGGACTGCTGCTTCCAAGCTCTCTGATCCATTGAATGAGTATGTTGTTGTTGTCACAAGGAGTATGTCAAAGAAAGCTCAGTTGGAGGCCTCCTCCGGATCCAACTCTTCGGTTGAAGTGGCTTCAAGAAAGCGTCCACCCGTGAAGGAGGATAGTGATGAAGACTCTGCATGCTCACATCCTCATTCATCTTCAAGTTCTTTGTCTGACTTAAGTGCAGCTCCAGTAATGATGACAGACACTTTAACTATTGAAGAACAACTAGCTAACATGATGAAGGCTCTCGAAGGGCTCACAAGACATATAGAAGCTCAAGACAAAAATATTTCCCAATTGATGAAAAAAAGAGACATCGCGGAGACTAGCCGTGCAAATAGAAAAGGAGTTGTGGATGATAGTGAGGTGGAAGAAGTCACAAGGCGCCAAACTACTGAAAAAGAGCAAACTGAAAGGGGAGTGCAACTTTCGGCTGATGGAATGCTCCAAGTAGATCAACTGAAGGACATTGTACTTGGAACAATAAAAGAAAGGTTTGAGAAGACTTCCAAGCCTACCGCCACTTATATTAGGCCCTACACAAAAAGAGTGGACAACTTGAAATTGCCAACTGGCTACCAGCCTCCCAAGTTCCAACAATTTGATGGCAAGGGAAACCCAAGACAGCACATGGCACACTTCATTGAGACATGCAATGATGCTGGTACTTATGAAGACCATATGGTGAGGCAATTCGTTCGTTCTCTCAAAGGAAATGCCTTTGATTGGTATATCGACTTGCAACCTGAATTCATTGACAGTTGGGAGCAAATGGAGCATGAATTTCTTAATCGTTTCTACAGCATGAGGAGAACTGTTAGCATGACTGAGCTAACTAATACTCGCCAATTGAAGGAAGAGCCTGTGATTGACTATATCAATCGATAGAGAAACTTGATTTTAAACTGCAAGGACCGATTATCCGGAGAGTCTGCTATCGAAATGTGCATCCAATGGATGGAGTGGAGTTTATTCTACATACTCAAAGGGATTCAGCCAAAGACTTTTGAAGAGTTGGCTACGAGAGCTCATGACATGGAATTGAGCATGGCTGCCAGTGGAATCAAGTACTCACCAGTGTCGGATTCCTATAAGTCCAGTGATAGATAAAAAATCAAGAAAGGGGGCAAGTCATATGCCACAAATTCAAATAGAGAATCAATGGCCATAAACGCCGCTACTGTCAAGGTTCGAAAGAATGGAGATAACAAGAAAGACAAAGGGAAACAAGTTACTCAAGAGTGGGGGTAAAGAAGATTAACCCTGAAGGAGATGTAAGAAAAAGAATATTCATTCCTGAACTCTGATGTTTCTGGCATATTCGATGATCTGATGAAAGACAAACTCATCGAACTCCCTGAGATGAAACGCCTAGGAGAAGCCAATCGATTCAACGACGCAAAATATTGCAAGTACCATAGACTGGTGGGTCATCCTATTTATGATTGTTTCATCTTCAAGGAAAAGATTATGCAGCTGGCCAAGGAAGGGAAAATTGTGTTGGAGGATAAAGCAGCCACAAACTTCGCTTCCATAAAAGAAGTTCATGATAAAAGCTCATGTCATGCGGTGACTGAGGAGGGCAATGAAGATGAACGAGTTGAGGACAAGGAAAAGACTTACTCTATGAAGGTGACCTTCACAGATGAAGACATGTTGTTGGGTTCACAGCCTCACAACCGACCTCTATTTGTAACTGGTTATACACAAGGGCTGCAAATAAAGCGTATACTTGTTGACAGAGGCTCAGCAGTAAACATCCTATCTTTAAGGATGTTGAAGAAGTTAGAAATACCAATGGATGAACTCAACTATAGCCGATTGATGATCCAAGGGTTTAACCATGAAGGGCAAAGAACTCTTGGCACAATTGTTCTTGATTTGATGATTGATGAGATGAAATCAACGGTGCTCTTCCATGTCATTGATGCAAAAACTTCGTACAACATGCTTTTGGGACGCCCGTGGCTGTATGAGAATGGTTTGATCCCTTCTACATTACACCAATGTTTCAAGTACAATGAAGGCAACAATGTGAAAAGAGTGTTCGGTGATGACAAGCCATTTACTGAAGCTGAAGCTTACTTTGCAGATGCTAAGTATTTCTTCAAGAATACAAAGGAAGTGAAGCTTGAAGAAGTTCCACTACAAAATGGTAGGGGCAGAAAATAAATAAATGATGAAGATAACACATCATCCACCGCTCTCAAGAAGAACAAAGAGAAGCTTGAGGCCTTGGAAGAGTTGACGTTACCTTTAACAAAAATTGATGCAAGTATACTTTCTTCTCCACCACCCAAAGGATTCACACGTTCTGTTGAAGGAGCAAAGGTCGAGCACGGTGAAGTATTTGAAGCAGAAATAGCCAAGTCATATGGCCCACAAGCTTTTGAACTTCTCAAGAAGGCTGGTTATGAGCTGAAAGAAAAACCGATGACAAGCAAGTTGCCTCAAGAGACTATCAACCCATCAAAACATGGGCTCAATGCCACTCAGAAAATGTTAAAAAATAGTGGCCACACAGTCAAAAATGCTAAGCCAGGTTTGGGATATATCCCTCAAAAGCCAGTCTGCATTGCAATTAGAAGAGCAAATACAAACTATATCACCGAGGGAGAAGCTTCATCCACGGAAGATATGTTTAATGAAGGTGGAAGGAAAATCAATAGAAGCTCTGTCTTCGAAAGGCTTGGGAGTGTCTTTGAAAGGCTTGGACCCTGTGAGAGAAACAAATGTGGGAAGAAAAATAATTTTAAGTCTCCTAGCTTCAACAAACTCCGGAGTCGAATTCCCTCTTGTATGAAGAGACGAAATATTTTGACTGTGTCATGTGGAAGAGTGTTGAAAGCCATGATGTAGACAATTGTCTTTACTAAAGATGATAATGATAATGATAGAGAAAGCATAGCTTCCAACAACCATATCACTGCTCTTGAAGATTCTCAAATGGAGGAGGTAGATGCTGAAGATGCCCCTCCACAATTTGAAGATAGTGTGAACGTTGTCCCCATAAATGAGAAATTCTTGAAATGCTATTACGCAAAAAACAACTACAAAAACCACGCTCCTAGATATGAGCTAAAACTGTCCACATGATGCTCCTTGATACAAGCCTAAACTATCTAACACAAATCAAATGACATGCTCCTCGACATGAGAGAAAATTGTCCATACAATGCTCCTCGACACGAGTGAAAAAATATCCACACAAGGCTCCCTGACACGAGTATAAACTGTCTACAAGTTAAAGCTGAAGACTCATTGACACGAGTATAAACTGTCAAGCAAATTCAAATTCAATGCTCCGTAACGCATGAGCCTAAACTGTATGTTACTCTTGGTCTGCATGAGTATAAACTGTGTACGACATACTCCTGGTCCGCAGGAGTATAAACTGTGTACGACAAACTCCTGGTCCGCATGAGTATAAACTGTGTACGACAAACTCCTGGTCCGCACGAGTATAAAATGTGTACGACAAACTCCTGGCCCGCATGAGTATAAAATGTGCACGGCACCTCCAAATCCAAATCAAATCATGTCTCATTAAACTACGTTATGACTTGATCCTCTTAGAAAGGGGTACGTAGGCAGCTTAGCACTCTACTAAGTTCAGTCATAATTCAGGATTATTCGCATCGAGTTTGTGAGGCAAGCACTAAGTTGAAGTACGAATGAGTTGAGAAGCGAGAGGTTGGCAAATAGAAGACGGTAGTTGAACGCTATATTGGATGAAGAAATTTGAATTATTGTAGTAGTAAGAGAAGATCAACTTCTTGGAGTGTTTAAATAATCCTGAATCTTATAACGGTGAAGTAATTAAGTTACCCCTAACGATAAGCCATCCCCTTGTTGAAGTCTTATAAACGGTCATGCCTCGTCAAGTAGTCGCTAGAATGGAAAAGAAGCAAAAAGTGCCGCTTTAAGGAAGAGTGGTGATGTTGTTGTTGCTTTGTCAAATCCATTTCAAGGAAAAGTGGTGATGTTGATGTTGTTCAAGGGTGAGGCAAATATTGCATCAACGATTCAATCTGAAAAAATCGAAGAAGAGCGACAAGCTCGATGTTGCTTCATTGATTCCATTGCAAGAAAAAATGGTGATGTTGATGCTGCGCCGTGGTGAGCCTAATGTTGTAGCAAAGTACGAGGGTGGTAGTACATATTGTATCTTTCCCATAAAAAATATTGTTCGAAATGGATTCCTATAAATTTATTTATGGATTTAATTAATTAAGTTCCCAAAATAAATCCAAGAGATCAATTAATTATTTATTGCTGTTTATCCACTGCCTTTAGAGGTCTGAAACACTGTACCTGAATTCCATCATCACTAAGCGGGTTTGTAACACCACCTTCATTGCCTTCGCAGGTTTATAACACCACCGTTGTCATTGCCTTCGCGGGTTTATAACACCGCTGTTGTCATCATCGCCTTCGCAGGTTTGTAACACCGCCGTTGTCATTGCCTTTGCGGGTTTGTAACACTGTCGTTGTCATCATCGCCTTTGCGGGTTTGTAACACCGTTATCATCGCCTTCGCGCGTGTGTTACACCGCCATCTTCATCTTCCCGGGACAAACACCGTTGTCGCTGCTTAGCCAAATCCTCATTGAGGATGTCGCCATCTGTCATGAAGAATAATAATAACTAGATATGACACGATCACCTTACATAACTTATAATTCAAATACTATTTAACAGAAACATCATCATTATAAAAATCTGCATATAAATTTTTTTTCACACAATATATTTATAACCAAAACCATCACACCAGTTCAACATACGTAATTGGTTTCTGACACCACATCAAACCACACAAACTCGTGACAATACTTATTATATCACATAACAGAATATCAGCAGAAACAAAATAAACTCACGGACTAGCCCAACAGGTTGTCATCTATGTACATCCGCTCAAAATCCTGTAGGAGCTTCACAGCTTGCACAGTTACATCACAAACTCAATCATCAACAGGCTCACCTACAATGCATAAACTAGTGAGACAGCAATCTCAGTAAGTAGAAATCATGCATGTTAGTGCATGAAAATGCATTTAGTTCTCTATCGCCTATTTCCTAATCTTTCTAGTTGATCTCTTTTATTTTGAAAATTGTTCACGTGGCGGGATCCCCACGACACACTTATGATATGCACCCCAAATGAGCTCAATAGACACACTTAGTCTCGGATCGATTCCGATCCCTGAATATAATACCGAGAATGATTTTTCCGAACCCTGGCAGAGTGTTGGGGATGATTTTTCCGAACCCCTAATAAAGTGTCGGGAACAATTTTTTCGAATTCTAACAGAGATGCATATATAGTGGCCGCACACACCATTTGTATCTTATTAATTTTGAGGAAAATACTTTCATGTTTATGCATGGTATGCACCCAGAATAATTAAATGTGCATCATAAACCATTTACAATATCAATATCAACATTTAATAACAATCAAGTAACAACTTAATTTCAATTCACACAAATTCACTTCTGAAATAACAACTTTACCTCAATCACATAGATCTCTTTATAGAATAACCACTTCAACTTGGATCACACGGATCTCTTTTTGGAATAACAACTTAATCTTGGATCCCACAGATCCTTATAACTAATATCTTCTCAAGCCATACAAATATATTTTCAACAGTTTTCAATCACACATATCTATATAGAACAACGATATTATTTCAAATCACATAGATCCACAATTTGTATCGCAAATTATCACAAATAATTTACAAATAATAGTGTTGAATATGAACCCTACTTTCTCCAAATCACATAACTCCACAGCTTGTATAACAAATTAATCTCAAATAATTCATATCGTAATTAAACTAATTACAAATAATCCACAACATAATTATCACATATTGATCACGAATAATTCACAAACAACATGTTTATGCATTGTAGTTGGACTTCTACTTACCTAAACTCCGACAATAATGATAATACTATAAACTTTGTGAAGAATGGTGACAATCTATCTCCCGTCCCGGCACGCTCCTCTTCCTCGTCCCGACTACGCAAACACTCTTTCCTCTCCTCTCTCTTTCTCTTCTCTCTCTCTCTTTTTCTTTCTTTCTCTTTCTCCCCTTTCTTATTTCCCTCTCTCTTTTTTTTTCTTTCGCTCACAGTTTCTCTGATGGTGTTGATTATCAATTGCCAAGGGCAATTTATATAGGTAGATGGGCTTTGGGTGTTAGTCATCTACTCTACAACTTCCACCGCCATATCCTACTTACTATATTTAGAATTTACTATTTATAGTAAGTAATATTTATTATTATTATACTTACTATTAATATTAAGTACTATATTATTATAATTATTATTCATTACGAATATACGTGCAATACTTAATAGCTAAGATATAATACATACGTGTATATTTTTTTACCCACTATTATTCTTACGAGAACACGTGTGATACTTAATAATTAAGAAATAATATATTTATTCACATAAAATAATTTACTCATATATCCAAATTAATACACGTAAATATTTATGTACACATATTATCACCATTTATCACAAATGTCTCAAATAAAATATAACGATAAATAAAATGTAGAAATAATTATTATTATCACATAATTGTCACATAATTATCATATAATTATAAAATGCACATAACACAAATTAAATTATATTGGCACATGAGTAGTGAGAAGCTTGGGTATCACATCCTCTCCACCTTATAAAAATTTCGTCCTCGAAATTTACTTACCTGAAGAGGTCTGGATATTTAGCCGTCATCTCATCTTCTCTTTCCCAAGTAGCCTCTTCAACTAGTTGGTTCCTCCATAATACCTTTACTAATGGTATTTCTTTATTTCTGAGTTTCTTCACTTCTCTCCACAAGATCTCAACTGGTACTTCCTCATAACTCAAATCTTCTTTCAACTCAACTGGTTCCTGCCTGAGAACCTGAGATGGATTTGGAACATACTTCCTCAACACAGACACATGAAACACCTCATGTACTCTAGATATCGATGCTGGTAACTCCAACTTATAGGCAACGCTGCCAATTCTCTCAATGATAGTGAACGGACCAACATATCTTGGACTGAGTTTCCCTTTGCTTCCAAACCGCATTATCCCCTTCATTGGAGATACTTTCAAAAATACCTGATCATCCACTTCAAATTCCAATTCTCTCCTCCGTTTGTCTGCATAACTCTTCTACCGATCTTGAGCAACTTTTATTTTCTCTCGTATACGGGTAACAGCTTCTGACATTTCACGAATCAAGTCTGGACCCAAAAGTTTCCTTGCTCCAACTTCATCCCAATGTATTGGAGATCTACACTTTCTCCCGTACAATGCTTCATATGGAGTCATCCCGATAGTAGACTGATAATTATTGTTGTAAGAGAACTCTATCAAAGGCAAAAATTTACTCCACTGACCTTGAAAATCCAACACACACGCTCTGAGCATATCCTCCAAGATTTGTATTGTACGCTCTGATTGACCATCTTTCTGTGGATGGAATGCTGTGTTGAAAGATAACTGTGTCCCCAATGCCTTATGTAAACTCTTCCAGAAAGCAGACAAGAATCTCGTATCTCTGTCTGACACAATGGTAAGTGGTACTCCATTGGAGTCTAACAATCTCTTGTATATATAGCTGGACATAACGATCCATGGAATACGTAGAGCTAATAGGAAGAAAATGAGCTGACTTAGTCAATCGATCCACGATAACCCAAATGGCATCGTGACCTTTCACTGTCTTCGATAGCCCAATAACAAAATCCATCGTGATATTCTCCCACTTCCACTCTGGAATAAATAAAGGCTTCAAAGTACTTGCTGGTCTCTGATGCTCGGCTTTGACTTGTTGACAAGTCAAACATTGCTCCACATATCGTGCAACATCTCTCTTCATCCCTGGCCACTAATAATGTGCCTTCAAATCTCTATACATCTTAGTAGCTCCTGGATGTACAGAGTACGGTGTTGAATGAGCTTCCGCCATCACTTCTTTTGAATGTCATCCACTTCAGGCAGACATAATCGACCTCCATAACGAATCACGCCATCATCTCCTAATTGGAAGTCAGAAGACTTTTCAGAGCTGATATCATTCTTTATCTTGGCAAACAACTTATCCTCCTGTTGGTCCTGTCGAATCTTATCCATCAAAGTTGGTCGAAGTGTCAAAGCTGCCATCCTTGGTTCAAACGATCATTCCTGAATGATCTCAACACCCATCCTTTGCAAATCAAGCAACTCTGGTTTCTGATTTATGGTCATAGCAGCTACACTCTGTATTGTCTTTCGGCTCAATACATCAGCAACCACATTGGCTTTTCCTGGATGATAATTGATAACACAGTCGTAATCCTTCACCAATTCCAACCATCTTCTTTGCCTCATATTCAACTCTTTCTGAGTAAAAAAGTACTTCAAACTCTTATGATCGGTATAGATTTTACAACGTTCCCCATACAGATAATGCCTCCAAATCTTGAGTGCAAACACCACTGCGGCTAACTCTAAATCATGAGTTGGGTAATTCTTCTTATACTCCCTTAACTGTCTGGATGCATACGTTATCGCTTTCCCATTCTGCATCAATACACACCCAAGACCATTCTTTAAAGCATCACTATAAACCTTAAAGTTTCCTGTCTCTGTAGGAATAGTTAAGATAGGTGCTGATGTCAACCGTCTCTTCAATTCTTGGAAACTTTGCTCACATTTCTCCGTCCATGTGAACTTCACATTCTTCCTGGTCAACTGTGTTAATGGTGAAGCAATCTTAGAAAATCCTTCAACAAACCTTCGATAATATCCAGCAAATCCAAGAAAGCTACGAACCTCAGTGGGATTTGAGGGTTGTGGCCAATCATGGATTGCTTTAACTTTGCTTGGATCCACTGAAATTCCTTCTCCTGATACCACATGTCCCAAGAAAACAACTCGGTCTAACCAAAACTCACACTTCTTGAACTTCGCATACAACTGCTTCTCCTTCAGAATCTCTAACACTTTTCTCAAGTGTAGAGCATGATCCTCCTTATTCTTAGAGTAAATCAGAATATCATCGATAAACACAATCACAAATTTATCGAGAAATTCCTGAAATACTCTATTCATCAAATCCATAAATCCTGCAAGAGCATTTGTTAATCCAAACGGCATCACTAAGAACTCATAGTGCCCGTACCTTGTACTAAATGCAGTATTTAGAATATCCTCCTTCTTTATTTTCAGCTGATGATACCCCGACCGTAAATCAATCTTCGAAAAGATAGCTGCACCTTGTAGCTGATCAAACAGATCATCAATGCGAGGCAATGGATATTTATTCTTTACTGTAACTTTATTGAGATCCCGATAATCGATGCACATCCTCAATGTGCCATCCTTCTTTCGAACAAACAGAACTGGTGCTCCCCAAGGTGAGAAACTAGGTTGGATGAATTCTTTGTCTAGCAACTCTTGTAACTGTATCTTTAATTCATTCAGTTCAGCTGGTACCATTATGTATGGCGCTTTAGATATAGGGGTCGTTCCTAGTTGTAGCTCAATAACATACTCTATTTCCCGGTATGGTGGCAAACCTGGAAGATCATCTGGAAATACCTCCAGATATTCCCGAACTATTGGTACATCACCTAGAACTAGACATTGCTGCCCCTCAACATTCATTACCCTCACCAGATACCCATCACAACCACATTCCAACAACCACTGTGCTTTTGCTGCCGATATCATCGGAAATCTAAAATTTTTCTTGATCCCAACAAAAGTGAACGATTCTCCTTTCACTGGCTGAAAAGTGATACTCTTCTTCTGACAATCTATTGTAGCACTGTAGTTTGACAGCCAATCCATGTCCAATATGATATCATAAATATTCATACTTAACACAATCAAATTAGCGAGGAGTCGTCTTCCTTCAATAGGAATAACACAACCTCGAAGAAGTAGATTAGTTTGCTTTGACTCACCAGAAGGTATCATCACCTCATAATTAGCTTCTATCAAGTTAGGTGTTCCACCCAACTTCCTCACATACTCAGTGGATACAAATGAATGTGTTGCTCCAGAATCAAATATCACATATGTAGAAGTGCCAAAAATAGAAAACTTACCCGTGACAACTGAGGGATTCGCATCAACCTCCTCCCGCGTCAAAGTATACACCCTAGCTGGAGCTCTTCCTTGCTGTGCCTGCTTCCCTTTCTTAGGACAAGTAGTAGTCACATGTCCTTTCTCCCCGCATGTGTAACACGTTCTCGGAGGAATTTGACAGTCCCCACCATGTGATCTAAGACAATTAGGGCATATGGGTAGTGGCGGCGCCCGTGGCACCTTATCCTGATCGAATTTGGGACGCTTGTTGGGTTCTCCTCATCTCTGTCCTTGCTCCATTTGAACATTAGGTTTCGGCCTCTGAAATGGCATCGGTCTTTTATTATCTCTCCCAAACTGCTGCACTGGTTTCTGCTGAAATTGACGTCTGATAGCCTGTGCTTGTCTGATCCTCATCTCCGCTTGCTCAGCAATTTGGGCCCTTTCTGCAATTTGTGAGTATGTTGCTCCATGCAGTCCCGCCATACTCACATATCTGTAAAGTTCAGGCCTTAAGCCTTCCACAAATCTCTCCACTTTCAATGCCTCCATACCCACCATGTGTTCGGCAAACCTTGACAACTGCTCAAATTTTCAAAGGTAATCTGAAACTGACATGCCACCCTGCCTCAACTGTATGAACTCGTTCATCTTCATGGCTCTCACTAGTACCGTAAAGTACTTATTTCTGAAAAGCTCCTTAAACCTTTACCATGTCATAGTCATGACATCCTCGATACTTTTAATCGTATCCCACCAGTGGCCTGCACTTCCTCATAACACGAAAGAAGCACACAACACTCTATCCCCATCTGGAATTCTATTGTATTGAAACATATTTTCCACCGTGCGTAATCAATCCTCTGCATTTGTGGGGTCTTCTGCATCCTCAAATATTGGAGGGCTCAGCTTTCGAAACCTCTCACAAACCATTTCCACACGTTCTACTTGACATCTATCTTGATTTGCATTACCCTCTGGTTGTCCACCCATATCTCTTTGCTGAATCAGTTGTTGTATCTGTTGGGACTGGCGCTCTACCAGTTCCATCAGTCGAGTAATCACCACATCACGATTATTCCCTTCAGGAGGTGCTGCTTGCTCAGCAGTCCTACCCCCTTCAAAACTTTCAACTGTAGCCCTTACCATTTTGTCTACTAACTACGCTTCCTACACCACATGGCCAATATAATTTATAAGACACATAATAATACAGAATGAAAATAACACTTACATGCAAGGTTGTGCTCTAAGAATTGAGCTCATGTACATAGATAGTCTACAGGACCCAAACCGTGCTCTGATACCACTCTGACACGACCCACCTTACATAACTTATAATTCAAATACTATTTAACAGAAACATCATCATTATAAAAATCTGCATATAAATTTTTTTTCACATAATATATTTATAACCAAAACCATCACACCAGTTCAACATACGTAACTGGTTTCTGACACCACATCAAACCACACAAACTCGTGACAATAACTTATTATATTACATAACAGAATATCAGCGGAAACAAAATAAACCCACGGCCTAGCCCAACAGGTCGTCATCTATGTAAATCCGCTCAAAACCCTGTAGGAGCTCCACAGCTTGCACAGTCACATCACAAACTCAATCATCAACAGGCTCACCTACAATGCATAAACTAGTGAGACAAAAATCTCAGTAAGTAGAAATCATGCATGTTAGTACATGAAAATGCATTTAGTTCTCTATCGCCTATTTCCTAATCTTTCTAGTTGATCTCTTTTATTTTGAAAATTGTTCACGTGGCGGGATCCCCATGACACACTTATGATATGCACCCCAAATTGGATCAATTCCGATCCCTGAATATAATACCGAGAATGATTTTTTCGAACCCTGGCAGAGTGTTGGGGATGATTTTTCCGAACCCCTAATAAAGTATCGGGAACGATTTTTTCGAACCCTGACAGAGATGCATATATAGTGGCCGCACACACCATTAATATTTTATTAATTTTGAGGAAAACACTTTCATGTTTATGCATGGTATGCACCCAGAACAATTAAATGTGCATCATAAACCATTTACAATATCAATATCAATATTTAATAACAATCAAGTAACAACTTAATTTCAATTCACACAAATCCACTTCTGAGATAACAACTTCACCCCAATCACATAGATCCCTTTATAGAATAATCACTTCACCTTGGATCACACGGATCTCTTTTTGGAATAACAACTTAATCTTGGATCCCACAGATTCTTATAACCAATATCTTCTCAAGTCATACAAATATATTTTCAACAGTTTCCAATCACACAGATCTATATAGAACAATGATATTATTTCAAATCACATAGATCCACAACTTGTATCACAAAATTATCACAAATAATTTACAAATAATAGTGTTGAATATGAACCCTACTTTCTCCAAATCACATAAATCCACAGCTTATATAATAAATTAAACTCAAATAATTCATATCGTAATTAAAATAATTACAAATAATCCACAACATAATTATCACATATTGATCACAAATAATTCACAAACAACATGTTTATGCATTGTAGTTGGACTTCTACTTACCTGAACTCCGACAATAATGATAATATTATAAACTTTGTGAAGAATGGTGACTATCTATCTCCCGTCCCGGCACGCTCCTCTTCCTCGTCCCGACTACGCAAACACTCTTTCCTCTCTTCTCTCTTTCTCTTCTCTCTCTCTTTTTCTTTCTTTCTCTTTCTCTCCTTTCTTATTTCCCTCTCTTTTTTTCTTTCGCTCACAGTTTCTCTGATGGTGTTGATTATCAATTGCCAAGGGCAATTTATATAGGTAGATGGGCTTTGGGTGTTAGTCATCTACTCTACCACTTCCACCGCCATATCCTACTTACTATATTTAGTATTTACTATTTATAGTAAGTAATATTTATTATTATTATTATACTTATTATTAATAGTAAGTACTATATTATTATTATTATTATTATTCATTAAGAATATACGTGCAATACTTAATAGCTAAGATATAATACATACGTGTAAATTTTTCTACCCACTATTATTCTTACGAGAACACGTGTGATACTTAATAATTAAGAAATAATATATTTAATCATATAAAATAATTTACTCATATTTCCAAATTAATGCACATAAATATTTATGTACACATATATTCACATATTATCACCATTTATCACAAATGTCTCAAATAAAATATAACGATAAATAAAATGTAGAAACAATTATTATTATCACATAATTGCCACATAATTATCATATAATTATAAAATGCACATAACACAAATTAAATTATATTGACACATGAGTAGTGAGAAGCTCAGGTATCACAAGATATGAATTATTTCTCATGAAGAGAAATAAATTCCGTGTGATGAAAAAAAAAGGTCATGATACCCTATTATACAGTGATGATCCCTTCATTATATATGGAAATTATTTGTATCTTGGGGGACAAGAAATAAATTTGTTCCATATTTTTTAATCTTGGTGAACAAGAAACAAATCTGTCTCATATTCTCTTATCTTGGCGGACAAGAAATAAATTTATTTCATATTCTCTTTTGGATTTGGGCATAAGAAAATAAATTGGGCCACAAAATAAAAAGAGGGGCCCAAATGTTGAAAAAAAAATACTTTTTGCGATTCCTTCACATCAAGACACACTGTCAGTGAACAAATCGCAAGGAGGCATTTGTAAGCAAATAAAAATTCACAGTCCAATCAAAGGGCGACACATGAATTCTCCTTATTAAAATATCAATCCAGAATAAATAATAAATTAAATTGATAATTAATTTAAGCCTAGCAAATTAAATGGGGTTTAAATTGAGTAAGGCTTGACCCGAGTCAAACAGGCCCAAGTCAAAGTTGGTCTGATCCAAGTCAAAATAAGGCCTATACAAATTAAAGCAGGCCCAAGAACAAAATTAGCTTGACTTGAAGCCTAAGTAAGTGGAAGGCTCAAGCCCGCAGAATCAGGTCAAATCAGCCCTGAGCCAATCAGATTGCGAGTTATTTATGGGGCATCCTCATTCTTCACCTATATAAGGAGCACCCCTTCATTCATTCAAAACACACTAAAATATCTGAAGACAAAAGCTCTGAAGAGATCAAGAATACGAGCAGTGCTCCCTTGAATACTTCAAGCATCTTCAAGCGAAGAACAGCCACCAAATTGAAGAGCAAGGTTCTAAACCCCTTCGATTCGGCGTTCTTCAAAAGTAATAGCCACCAATTGGAGATCAAGGTGCTAAACCCCTCCGATCCGGCGTTATTTAACTCAAGTTCTTCGGCGTTCTTCGCAGAAAGATTCAAGAATAGTGTTTTGATCCGAACAAAGGCTAAACCCCTCCGGATTAACGTTATACATTTCAAGAATAGCGTTTTAATTCGAACAAAGGTTCGATCCCTCCAGATTAATGTTATAAATATTTAAATCCGAGTCCGGACAAGCTTCATTTGAAGATCCGACTCAACATACATAGTCAGCGTGGTCAACACAGTCAACGCGGTCAACACAACAAGTCAAAGCCAAAGTCTTGGTCAACACAGTCAACGCGGTCAACACAACAAGTCAAAGTCAAAGTCTAAATTGGTTCGAGAGAAGAATCAGATGATAGATAGAGATTGTTTTCTAAATTATCAAGTTCAATCCGATTATTATTGTAATTCATTTGTATTTATTTCATTATAAATACAAAATTTGTTGTTACAATTATATCCTTAAAATTAATTTAAACCTTTAAAGGTAAACCATAATTAGTTAGAGTAGATAAAGTACTATGTCTTGAGAGTAAAATTATAATTATAATTATATTTTAAATTTTAATTTATAAAAACAAAAACAATGAATAAATAATAAACAGGTAATTTGGGAAGGGAGTGGTCTATCATAAGACCGATTCATAGAGAGATCAAATTTCATATATATATATATATATATATATATATATATATATATATATATATATATATATATATATATATATATATATATATAAATAATGTTACAACAATATGCAATATATGCAATTACAAGTGCTCCATAGAAATTATTGTCATAAATGTAAAAAATTTTATTCAATTAGTATACTCCATCCATATCTTATACATTAGTCAAAATTTGAGAAATGAAGATGGAGGAGGGAGACCAAGTATCAAAATATAAATAAATTATAAGTAATATACTTTAGATACATAAAATAATAAATAAATAGCAATAATTACAAGACTCCTAATATTCCAGTGAAGAACTGGCTGTGATGCCATGACAGAGAAGAGTTAGAGAGAGAGAGAGGAGATCAATAGTGTATAGTTCCTACATTAAATTCAACTGCTATTTTTTTTCCCTCTGCTCTTATTTATTGCCATCACAGATATTGCATTCTCTCTCTCTGTACTGTTTCTTTTCTCATCACCACACCACCAACCAAAATCCATCTCAAAATCACAGAGAATTTTTCAGAGAGTGCGGGCGCAATTAGCGGGGCCGGGCCGAATTTTGATTTCAAATTAATCTCGACGCAATTATATATGCATGATCATTGGTTGTTTGATTTTTGAAGAAATTGAAATTCAATGTGTGCGAAGATGTATTTTCCATTGAGGTGGGAGAGCACCGGCGATCAATGGTGGTTCGCTTCTCCAATCGATTGGGCCTCCGCAAACGGCCACTACGATCTCGTCAAACATCTCCTCCTCATTGATTCCAATCTAATCTTCAAGCTCACCTCCCTCCTCCGAATCCGCCGCCTCGAGGCCGTCTGGGATGACGACGGCGCCGCCTTCAGGAAATGCCGTGCCCGGGTGGCGCGGAATCTCCTCCACGAATGCGAAACCGCCCGGGGGTACAATTCGCTGATCCGAGCCGGATACGGCGGCTGGCTTCTCTACACGGCGGCCTCAGCAGGCGACGTCGTTTTCGTTAGGGAATTGCTGGACAGGGACCCCCTGCTGGTGTTTGGCGAGGGGGAGTACGGGGTGACGGATCTCTTCTATGCCGCCGCCCGGAGCAAGAGCGCGGAGGTTTTCCGGCTGCTGTACGATCACTCGGTGGCCGACAAGGGGGGGCGCCGGTCATCGCTCTTCCACTGGGAGATGATGAACAGGGCGGTACATGCGGCGGCGAGGGGAGGCGCCGTGGCGGTGCTGGATGAACTGTTGGGGGATGGCTCCGATGTGTTGGGTTTTAGGGATGCTCAGGGATCCACTGTTCTGCATACCGCGGCCGGCCGTGGCCAGGTTCCGGTGAGTCCTTTTTCTCCACGTTGATCATTTCATGACGTCGTCGTTTTGGTAAACGAATTTACTGTTTCATTTGCAAATAAAGTCGGTAAAAAATGTTTTTTTAATTAATTTAATAAAATATTATTTGAAGTGGTCGAATGCAATTTAATTAGGTGAATAAGCAAATAAATTACGTAAGTTTGAACGGCGTATATTGAAATTTACCTTAGTTTTCATCTAAATTAGAAGTCAAAAACCGCTTCAAATGGATACTCTCTCCGTCCCTTTTCAATGTTTACGTTTGTTTTTTACACGTTGATTAAAGAGTATAATATTTTAATAGATAGTGGGTGTAAAAATATAATATTTAATGTAAAGTGGGTAGGTGTATGATATATTAATTGTTTTAGGTGGATCTCATATTTTAAAAAGGAGAACGTAAACATTGAAATGAAAGACGCAAAATAAAAACGTAAATATTGAAACGGGAAAGAGGGAGTATAATTTATAGCCTCAAATGGATTATAAGTTTTAAAATATATACTCTTCTAAGATTTACGTTTGCTTTATTTTTGTGAGTAGATTTATTTTTGTAGGTGGATTAGATAGTATGATATTTTAATATTTATTAATTTAGAAATATAATATTTTGATATATAATGGACAGTTATATTAGTATTACGTGTAAGTTCATAAAATAATTAATATTTTGTGTGGATTTTCACATCTTAAAAATGAAAGTGTAAATGATAAGTAGAAATAGAAAATATAAATTTTAATCTGGAGAAAGTACTATGGAGTCTGTGTTTGAGTTACCCTAATTACTTTAGAGATCGAACTCAATATTTTTTAGGAGTCAAATCGAACTTGATTAGTTGTTTACAACACAATAATTTGATCATTGCCCCTCAATTCTACACACTTGCACTTAAATTAACAAGAATTGCACTTAAATAACAAAAACGCGTGAGTCTCCCAAACTCCTAATTCCTAACACATCATGTTGATGATCGTTTTTAGCGGGTTAGATTAAGATTATCAAATAACTGGACACTAAAACGGACACATCAAATAAGTAATTTTCTCAGTCGCCCCATAAAATTGGTGGCACTTTCCTTTATTATTGATATTGATATTCCAAGTTCCATGAAGGAACATAAGTGTAATGGAGAAGATGAAGATGGCGTTCCTTGCCCACCAAGTAGCGTGTCTGTGTCTGCTGCAGATGTCTTGTCTTATATGAGATATTTGGTGGATGGTCCCCCCTTGATTTGTCAAACGTTGCCACGTGTCCCCAAGGGAATCTTGTGTGTAACTATCTCCTTGCAGAACTCGTGTCTTCCTATGGTCGACTATAATACTAATGGGCTGATGAGCTGATGGCCGGATGATTAGTGCCGAGGCCAAGACCTTTCCTCGGTGTCGGCTTCTTCCGTCTTCTGCCTTCTGCCCAGTCAGCCGAGGTCTTATTCTCGGTAGTCGGCTCCTTCTGCATTTTGCCCTGTGTTCAAATCTCACTCTTGTCCTTACCCTCAATTTATCTCCCGGGTTTGACTTTTCGTATAAGTCACGCTTTATATGGGGGTATAAACACCCATAACACATCCTATATTAAATAAAATTTAATTAATATATATAAAGATAAATATTTGTGTAGCGTCGTTTTACGGGTTGAGTTCCATGAGACAAATAAAAAGTAATACAGTAATATTTTTAATAAAAAATCATACCTAGTTGATGAAAAATAAAAATAATGTAATAAATTATTTCATAAATCATTTATATTATAAATAGAAAGTTATAACATCTTAAATAAATGATAATAATTAATTAAGAAAGCATTTCACCTCAAGAAAAAATAAAATTGAAGGTAAGAGATATTAGTACCGTGTTTCTTTAAATTTAATATGAATCATGACTAATTTGTTGACAATTTTGAGATTGGGTTTCATCCGTGTAACTAGGAGCTAATAAAGTTTATAGTTAGAGTTGGTGTCCTGCATTAATTTTGAAATAAATTTTTAACAATGACCATAAACCTAAAGTTAAAACTTAAATGCTTATGGCAAATCACATTATAGTATTTTATATATGGGTATAAGATCTGATTTTAAAATTTTGAAATTTTAATACCGTTTTAATTTGGAATTTTGAAATTTAAATTTAAATCTTCATCAAGATCTATATATCTATAGACAAAACTGTTCCACCATAATAGAAGGAGGGATAACGTTTTATTAAAAATATTAACTTATTAAATATAAGACATTACAACCTTCAAATTAAATTATTTCATATAATTCATAGGATAGATTAAAAGTAATGTGAGTAGGCTAAATGTTATCACTATCTCACACAACATTTGCTCACATCTATAAAACTCTATTGACGTCAAATTTACACCCTTTATATGTTCTCTCTTTAAAAAATACTTTTTATGAAAAGAATAAGAATTATAATTTCTATATTTAATTTCTCATATCTGCAGAGTAATACGGATTAAAACTTTGTCCAAAGAATGCTTGTCTTCTATATATCCATACTCTGTATGTATTGCAATTAAGTGACAAAATCATGGCTAAATGGACAATTTGTTCTTGTTTTGCTTGGAAATTAATTTGGTTATACATAGCACATGTCATATTAAGCCTGCATTTCAGCATTTAAGTTGTTGAGATTCATGTAGATTATAGATTTTCATTTTTAATACCATCATTCTTTCTTTCTTTCAACAAAACAGTTCCAAGTGATGCTTGCAAGAAATGGTTAATCATATATACATGCTTCACTAAAATGCAATGCAGGTAGTTAAGAAATTGTTATCATCTTACAACATGATCGACGCCGTGGATGATCGGGGCAACACAGCCTTAAACGTAGCAGCGTACCGGGGGCAGCTGCCCGTTTTTAAGGTTCTCGTCTCCGCATCTCCATCAACTGCTACATTAACCAACAATTATGGAGATACCTTTCTTCACATGTCCGTTGCTGGCTTTCGTACCCCAACTTTCAGACGACTGGACCGACACATGGAGCTCGTCAAAGAGTTACTTGGAGGGGACTTCATCAGCATTCGAGACATCATCAATGTCCAAAACAACGATGGAAGAACTGCTCTCCACACGGCTGTAATTGAGAACATCCAATCTGATGTGGTCGAGCTCTTGCTCTCTGTTGGTTGTATAGATTTGAATATCCGTGATTATGAGGGGAACACTCCCCTGGATCTGCTGTATCAGCTCCCACGATCACCCTCCTCCGTGATCCTGATCAAGAAGATGGTGTCGGCTGGAGGAGTCTCCGGTTTTCAGGATCGCACGACTACTAGGGATTCGCTCATTTCTAGTCAGAGGATGCATGGGATTGGAGGCAGCCCCGGGACATCTTTCAGAATCCCTAATGCAGAATTAGTCCTGCACACTGGAGTCGAGGAGATGTGTCGTTCGAGCTGTGAGCTCACTAGCTCAGAGTATGGCTACTCCGGTGAGATCAGATCCACATTTGCTACACCTGAAACCAACTCATCCAAGTACAAGAGGTCGAGTTCTATGAGCAGCACCTCTGAACGTCTCAAGATCCTGCTTCGTTGGCGCGGTAAGAAGGGGAAGATTCCAGAACTGGAAGATTCTCTCTCAGGGGAATCATGCAGCATGAGGAACAGCACGATTTCCCTGAGGGAGCAGTTCTCTCGACAGTCTTCATCAATGCATCCGAGCAACAAGAGAATACTCTTGTTACAGGGCAATCTTCCTAGTCCATCAAGTAGGAATAAGTTTTCTCACAATGCTCGACAGGTGCTCCCAAAATCGAACCTTGGATCGCCTCTGAGCGCCTGTTCTGAGTCGTCCTGGTCGTCTCCAGTAACCATAGACAAGAAAAACAAGATTGAAAGTGCGAGTGCAGGACCCTCGAGCTCAAACCAATCCCCCAACATAGAGAATATGAAGATGAAGATGAAGAGAAAACACGGGTCGTTCAACTTGAGGTTGATGAACAACTACTTCTGCCTCGGTGCTCAAGGGCTGGCCGTCGAGGACGCCATCCATTCGCAAGGACAGCAACACGGTTTAGTCGACGTTGTCTGATCCTCATGCATCACTGTTGTTAGAGAATCACTCAACCTTTGTAGTTGATATGTCTATTCAATAGTTTCTGTGCTTTTTGAGTAAAATGATCTTCTTTAGCTCTTTTGTTGCCTAGGTTTGGTCCAATGTATATTTCAAAGTTTTCATGTGCTCCATGAAACTGTTTCATCAAAACAAAAGTACTACTACAACTTTGGAAATATTGTTATACCATAATAGTTTTTTTAAATCTTTTCTTAATATTAAAAGTGGGAAGAATTTGTAAAATATTTTTATCCATTTTATTGGTAGCTGATTTAAATAAACATATAAACTGTGCCTTTCAAGTGATCTCAATATAAACAAGTAAATCTTATAGTATACTATTATGATTAACACGTTCACTCATTTTTTAGGCTATGAAAATTACTTATTAGAAATAAACTATTATTCATTTAAATAAAAATATTACTCTTTAAATTTTTTATCCTAATTTATCAAATTACATTTTAGTATATAAGTGCACCTTAATTTACCATTTGTTCTTTAAGCTATAAAAAATTACTTATTAAAAATAAATTATTACTCTTATAAATAAAAAATATTACTTCTCAATATTTTGCGTCTTAATTTATCGATTTACTTTTTAATACACATAGAAATTTCTTATTTAGAGAGATAAATTTTTACTCTTTTGAATGAAAAATATTACTCTTCAATTTTTGATATTTTACGATTTTTTATATTCTTATTAAGATATGTAATAGTATTTTTCATTTAAAAGATTAATAGATCATCTCTCTAAAAAGTTTCACATATTAAAGAGTAATCTTGAAAAAAAAAAACCTACATTCACGGGAAACTAACTTTATAATATAGAATGAATTGATTTCTGTATTAATTTTGATAAATATTATGTGCATAATGAGCTCTTAGAGGAATACACAAGATACGGTCAACATATATAAAAAGAAAATATGCAAATCAATCTTTATAAAATAAATCAAAGATATTATTTGATGGAACTGTTCACATTGATAGGAGTAATCCCAATATATTATCGTTATTATACTCCCTTCGTCCCACTATATCCAACTCGACTCGAGTTTGGAACTCGAACTCAGCACCTTGCTCTATAGTCGACCTACGGAGCTCGAGTCGAGTTCAAGCTTAATTTTTCAAAATTTTTTTGAACTTTTTCCCCAATTTTACCTTACTTTTATGCCTAAAAACATCATTTCTAATTAATAAACTCATCACAATTCATTAGTACAACCAATCCATAATCACAATCTAATATGCAACTCCCACATCGGCAAATCTACCAAAACAAACCAATGCTCACGAGAAAATTTTAAAATTTACCCTTACCCAATTTTATGAGAGGCTTAACTTATTAACATGCAAATCAACAAGCACATTTTCATTAGCATGACCAATCCATAATCACAATCTAATATGCAACTCCTACACCAGCAAATCTACCAAAACAAACCAATGCTCACGAGAAAAATTTTAAAATTTATCCAATTTTATGAGAAACTCAGCTTATTAAGATGCAAATCAACAAGCATACTCAAATTGTGAATCACACCACCACGCATTCTTCCATTTTAGACTTAATACTTAAATGATTACATTTATTCTTTCAGCAAGTGTGGGTCCAACATGTAAAAATTAATAACTTAAAAGTTTTACAATACCAAGGGAGTAATTTATAATTTATAAGTATGATTATACTATCTCCGTCCCTCATTAACGTTTACGCTTTCTATTTTAGGGTATCTCAAGTTAAGGTTTACATTTATTTTTTTTTATCAAGTTGGACTCACACAAAATAATTAATTATTTCATGTAGAACTCATACACAACACTAATACAACTACCCACTTTACATTAAATATTATTTCTATCATCTCACTACACATTAAAATATTTTATCTTTTAATCTCCGTGCAAAAAACAAACGTCAACGTTAACGCAGGATGTAAGGAGTATTAAAAATATTTTACTTGATGTGAAAATTTTATAATTTATAATTATGATTATATAAAAATATTTTACTTGATATTAAATATTTGTGTGAGACCGTTGCATTAACCGAGTTACATAAAACAAATAAAAAATAATAACTTTTGAATAAAAAAAATATCTGATTGATAAAAAGTGATAGTTGTCCAATAAACTATTCATGAAAATTTTTAGTATAAAAATAAAAGTGGAGTTAAAAATTTGTTTTGTCTCACAACTATGAAATCTTAAATTTTATCCAAGAAAGATACTATTCGTGCCATGACTTTTAGTTTTCTTTCAATTTTTCACAATTTTGGCGGAATTCCATTTTTCTTTTACAGAAAATGACAAGTTATGCTGAGCTGGCGAGGTAAATGAAATTTTACCAATGATAATGCCACGTCACAATTATTTAAAAATTTTTAAAAATGCTGACTTATTTCAACATAATTTCTTAAAACATTTTACTATTTTAATTAAAATGAAAATGTTTAATAAAAAAACAAACAAAAAGAAAAAGAATGAAACAACTGAGAAACAAACCGCCGGCAACTGAGTTCCCTTCACCGTCTTCGAGTTCGGTGGCGATTTTTATTAGTTAACATATCCTCTTTCTATATTAAATTCAACTTCGCACTCTCCCGTATGTAAACTACAGTACACTATCATTATCAATTTATCATACCCCTATGGATTCGATCGACTGAACTTCTTTGTTTTTTTTAATTTGGAGAAGGAAGATTAATTTATATAAAGAAGAAAGCCTAAGAATCATGATTGGTTCCTTTGAGTCCCAGTTTCGAAGGAGATTTTGATTCTGATTCTAGGTAAATTACGTATTTTTCACATTCTTTCTTTGCTTTGTGTTCCACTTAGTAGTTTAGTGTTGTTATTATTGTAATTTTTATTTTGTCCTGATAAATCGAAGTTTTTGGTTGAGCATCGATGAATTCTACTCTACTCCTGTTGTATTCTTTCGTGAATTGTAGAAATTCCTGTTTGCTTTTCTTGCACAACCATATTAACTACTTTCTGTATCTTAATTCTGTTCGTGTTATCCACATAATTATTGGGCATTTCAGCGACGTTGTAGTATGCTAAACTTAGCAATAAAAGATGTTTGATAGTTGGATCCATTTCTTTGCGTGTCATGCATTAGCTCTTTGTTTTACTCTGCTACTTAATTGTCATTTTCTACTGTGCATTTGTTTCCTTTCATTCACTCTCTGTGTCTAATGTAGGCATCAATTAACTGAAGAAAAATATTTAGTTTTACCGAGAGCGATGGTTAATTTTTTGTGAATAGACTATTACTGTATGTATACCTTTACGGTCCATGTTGATCTCAGTTCATCAGATCTTTTTGACAGTATCCTGCTTAATCACATTATGTAAGTAGGTTCCCTATTCTGTTGTGTTAAAATTATCTAGATATTATATTATATGGTGGTTGTAAAGTTTACATATTTAGTTTTGCTAGTATATTATGTTGTTGGGAAACTAGTTCGGAGAAAATGAGAATCCAGAGGTCCCAAGAACTTAACCAAGGAGTTGGTGTCATTACACGTGATTGTTCTGGCGCTGTGTTGGTCAATATTGGTCAAATGAATACAAGATTATGTTTAAGTTTCGAGTTTTGCATGTGTCATACTGACTTCAAAACTTATCATTTGAGGTTGAAATAGTGCTCTTTAGATTTTCTTGTTAGGTTTTTGGGGCTTATTGAAAATACATGATGAAGTTTATAAGTGCATATAGAGAAAAATAAACTAATAACAATAAATATTTTTCAAATCCAGGTGCAATCAACAACTAAGAGGCTAGACCATGCAACACACAAAGTTGTTGCTTGAATTGGGTCCCCATTAGTGGACTGAGAGTTTAGCCTCCCCATTACATGTAGGATAACGGTGCATCGGAAAATGTATGTGTATATATATTCACACACACACACGCAGAAATTTCGGTGAACACTTCAACAATTGAGGTGCACTCTAACTTGTTACTGTTTGGCTATGGCTAGTATCTTACCTGTGCCCAATCACCCATCCTGCTGTGTGTCTTGATCTTCTGTCTGCTCTGTTCTTTCCTTCCACATGCATCTTTTTACACGAGTCGAATCCTTACCATTTTTTCCCTCCTACAGGTGTCTTTTTCAGAAGATTAGGCACATTATGCCGCCTCTTGTCCTTTCCACCTACTTTTCTTCAATTCCACAAGCAGGTATTGTTTTGATTTTGTGCTTCAGTTTCTTGCAACGGTAAACTTAATTGTTGTCCAACTCTAACATCAACCTTTAAGTTATTTTCTTAGTTTATGAGTATTGAATGCTTTATATGGTGTTCTCTTATATATTATGTTTGGTAACAAGATTTTTTAATTTGCTAGTTAAGACATTTACTGATCATATTTGATCACGAGATTAAATGAATAGGATTGGAATCCCTAGTGGCTGACGTATCTCACGGTGCATTATAAGTTGGTGTAGAAAAAACCTTGTGAATGTAGTAGTCAGCGTGATTTATTTGCAATTTGTAGGTCAAATGGGTTTTAAGAGGAAAATACAAGTTCCTAGACTTCTAATAATACAATGTTTGACAATCTTTTATAAAATGTTAATAATACTATCGAGAAGGATGATAACTGTGTTATGTACAGCGTAATAAAACGAGATAAGTCCTTTCATTTATACTCTTGTTAGGTTACATGCTAATGTCAATATGTCATCCTTTTAAAGGCATGATGTGTCATTTATGTCCTGCTTAGATCTTGAATTTGATAAAAGTAAGGCACAAAGCAAAATTAATCTGAATAACTAATCTTTTCCATTTTAATTGTATAGAACCTTAATGTTTTTTTAAAAATAAATTTTGGAAGTTGTGGTTAAGTTAATAAATTGACTGTTTGGCTTGCTGCTGCACATTGGTAATGCTTATCGAATTACGTCTCTTGAAATTAAGAGATAGCAGCAAAGTTTTAAATATCCGACATATCTGGACACATGCTTTTTTTTTTTGGTTTATTCTCATCAATTTTAAAAGTTGTATTGGGAAAATTTAGGATGTGAAAATAAATTTACTTTAAATTGATATTGCTAGGAAATCAAAGGCAGCTGATAAATAGTATATTCCTCAATTTTGTGGAGTCCATATATGTATGTGGTGGGCTTTAAGCAACCGAATTACGAGTTACTTTCCCTAATTAGCCTAAACTTCAAAAAGTGGTTGAAGAGAAGGTTTTCTGAAAATGGTAAATATATTTTAGACAAAACAAGTTACAATGTACAAGTGTGTATGCAATGTAAATCAAAATATCAGCTCAACAAAAAGGAACTATTGCCTATCTATACAAGTTCTAGGGTTTTGACAAAATGAAATATAACCAAGCTATTTCCAGCTTGATGCTTTCTGCAGTATGGTGAGCCGATATCCTCTTGCTTTCAAACAATCTGATATTCCTAGTAAACCAAATCTGATAGATGAACATGGCTAGAGTAATGGTTGCTAACTTCCCCTTGCTGATCCTCTAGTATCCTTGTAGAGCCACCTGATTGCTGCCATGATCGTAGTTAGGATCTTTTCCATCCTATCCATGAACTAATCTCCTGTCCATCCTTTTCCATCCTATCCATTGCTGCCATGATCTTTTCCATCCTATCCATTCTACTGTGTACAACCTTGAGGAAAATGCCATCCATAGCCACATTTTCATTCGACTTCCCTTATTACTATGGCCTCCATTTGCTATAATAGGACATTGATTTTTTTTAAAATTCAACTTGTATGTTGCACTGGTTCTATCTTACAATGTATAACTACGTACACTTGTTTCTTAATTCGCATTTCGCAATTACCAATTTCAGAGAAACCCTCATTTTCGTATATAAGCGGTTATAATTATATGGTTGTGGATGTAAAACGATTGACATGCATTCTGAAATATTTTGCCAAGAAAATAGTTACGAACATCTGTACCTTTTGTTGGATTAGCTAACAATTCATTCTGTTTACTGTTTAGTCAAGAACTATATGTTACATTGAAAGTTGAATAATCCACCTACTACATACATGTGTTTGGTTATCCTCAATATTTCTATGGCATATATAATCATGTAAATGAAGTAAATTGTCTTGAAACATTCTCTTCTTAATGTTTTCCTATCTGTATACTCCGTTAGAGAATATTAGACTTTGCTTTTTGTCTTCATGTAGTTGTGACAAATTTACAGGATGCTTTTGAGCACATTGGTGAAGTTGTAAAACGTAGTAAAAAAGGAGCATATAAAAAGAGCATATAAATAGGTGACCGGTGAGTGTGAATTTTTTTCTGTCATACAGTTGTTGAAGAGAAGTTGCTTTCTAAAATTTGATTTTCTCATTCTTCAGTGTTATATTGCTTGGACTTTGCTTCGATTATGTACTGGCCTTAGCATAGAGAGAACTCGCAATTGCACTGTTGCAACATTATGGTAACCGAACTGCTTGGAATGACAGTGTAGCACTTGTTCATTTTTAGTGTGGATGACTATGATACCCTTGTTCACCATGATTGCTAAGTAGTTTATTTTTTATCCTATTGATCGTCTTCTTAGAAAACTACATGTGCATTAACATTATAAATGCCCATTCTGCAGCATGATTATAAGTATGAATACCTATAACAATGTATGATTATAAATATAAATACCTATAAAAAATTTTACATCAACTTCATATAGATACAAGCTAACACCTCATGAGGTGAGGTCTTCACTTTCCTAGTATGGAGTATATAAAGATATCATTTTTGTACTAATAAAAATACAGTAACTAAATTGAGATCATTTTTAAATAAAAGAAAATACATATATAAATATTCAACAACAAAAACAGTTTCCTTCATATGTCGAGCACAATTACAAGGGCCTCAATGCATGAGTGATAGAGGATCCAGTTCCACCACTCAACTGAATAACAGTCTCCTTTCTTCATGCAGGTTCTCAGTAATTCGCAGAAATAACACACACATACCATAAACTGCCTTCTTTCTGTTGTCTTTCCTTCGGTAATTCTCAGTGCGACCTTTCTTTTTGTGATTTTTCTGGTTCTGGATTTTGACAGATCATATTCAGGACTCAAAAGAAGGTAATTTGTCTCAATATGGTGAAATATTTAACCACGTATCAGTCCAATGTTTTGTTTATTGTCATATTATTCAACTTAAACTGACAAAAAGGACAAAATATATCTATAAAGAATCTTGCACTCTATGTGGTGGATCTGTTACACATGTTTGTGAAAATACCCCTAAGAATATGAAGCTTTACACTTTTCAAGTTTTTTTTTTTTAATTTTTTATTATTTAGATGTATTTTTATAGATGGGTTCTTCAGCTGAGAAGACTATGGTGGAAGATGAATGCATTGTGTTCATGAAACTCGCACTAGAACAGGTATTGGATTATTTGCTTACATCTTAGTTTGGAAAGACTGTTTGAAAAGATTGTTTTAAATGTTAAATGATAAAGCTTAATGTGAGGTGATATATATATATACATACTCACTCTGTCCCCGGATTTTTGCATGTGTATGTGGGCACATGGATTAAGAAAAGTTGCTTTTTAGGTGTATAATGTAAGAAAAAATAGGGGTAAGTTGAGTAATTATAAAAGAAAAAGTAAACAACGTTGGGATTAATGAATAAAGTGTAAAAAGTAGATGATATTTTTTTAATATTGTGATGTTTCGAGGATATTAATATTTTGTAGTATTACTATTATTGGAAACTTGCAAAAGTAGTGGGATGGACGGAAATGGAAAGTGTGCAAAAATGCCAGGGATGGAGGGAGTATATTTTTTTTACATAAATCATACTGTCTTTGGACGGAAATGGAAAGTGTGCAAAAATGCCAGGGATGCTGTCATTCATAATATGCCATAAGCTAATAGATTTACTTCTATTCTTGTACATTTTTTCTGGTGATGTTGTCTTTGTCTATTGATATATAGTTATGCTGAATTTTCTTTCAGGCAAAACTTGCTTTGGACAGCCTTGAAGTACCAGTGGGGTTAGCTTCCTTGATTTGTTTTGCTTTCCCAATAAATATTTGTCTTGGAAAGAAAATAGGGGAAGTATGTATTCCAATAAAAATATGTTGAGTTTCTGGATCAGACAAAGGTTGATGTGAAAGAACTGTTTAATCTTTTTCTCCAAGGTTCGGGCAGTATAAGTTTTTAATCTGAATATGGAGGCCTGGCATGCATGGAATTGATTGATGAGAATAGCATTCTAAATCTGAACGTATTTTATAGAAAGTTAATGCAATGTTATTCTAATCATCTTTCATTTTTTATGTTTGGACAGCTGTGTAATTGTCAAGGATCAGATTGTCATTTCCTCAGGGAGAAACCGCACAACTGAGACTAGAAACGTATAATTCTCCTATCTATTTTTTCTCAAAATTTTTTCATTTATGCTCATGTAGAAATGTATAATTATCCCGTCTATTTTTTCTCAATATTTTTTCATTTATGCTCATGCTTCTTCGGATTAGTTGCATTCTTCTAATTACTAGATTGTCTTCTATAAATTATGTGCCCTATGTGCCCATTCATTAGAAATACCAATGAAGGTATGAAGCTAGTAGTTTTCTCATGATTTGATAGTTAGAGTAATTTAATATTCACACTGCAGACGGATTTCATAGTTATTTAAATGCGAAGTGCAAATTTTGATGGAATCATTTATATGAGTTTCTGCAAACTGTTTCTTCTGTTGGTTCATTTGTAATCTACCTTTGTGTCTTGACTGATGATATTAAAGAGAAATTCCTAGTGATTTTACCGATTCATCAGGAGGCACTGAGCCCTTTAGGCAAACATCGAATTTGAGCTTGCACTACTAGTTGCTTTTTCTGGTGAAACTTTGAACTTTGAAGTATTTATGAATAATCAAAGAGGTTCACAATCTGGGGGCTGAAATGAGCTATTGTTTATTATGTATAGCTAGTTGGTTAATTATTTCCGTGCTATGATAAAAATTTACAAGATCATGTCTTGAGGTCGCTCCTTATTTCCATGTTCTGAAACTTTCTGGCATTTGTTCCCCCTTTTATCTAAATCTGTTACTCATCTGCAGGCTAGCTGTCATGCTGAGATGGAAGCAATTGATGTGCTGCTTGAGCAATGGCAGAAAGATGGACTCACAAGGGAAAATGTCGCTTCAAAATTTTCTAAGTGTACACTTTATGTTACATGTGAGCCATGCATCATGTGTGCGGCAGCTTTATCAATTATTGGTAATGTTTATTCTTACTTTGGTCATTATTTTATTTTTAATTGATATGTTAACTTTGAGCTGCTATTTCCTGGTTCTGTATCAGGAATAAAAGAGGTGTATTATGGATGTGCAAATGACAAGTTCGGAGGTTGTGGATCTATATTGTCCTTGCATGCAAATGACTCTGGGAATCTTCCAAGGTTTGATTATGAGCAACTAGTGCCATTTATATTTCTGGAGAACTTGTGACTATAATAAAAGTAGGGGTGGAAATTCGTGCTATTGTCTCGCGATAATGACACGTCACGATAAGGGTAAATCCAAACACGACATGATGAGGATTCATTCCGACATGAATACAAAAAAAATAAAAAATAAACGTGTCGATATGACACGATAACAACACAATAGAAAAAAAATAAATAAAAAATACAGATAAAAAGTAATAATTTTTTTTTAGGAAATATATTTTAAAATTATTAATGAATATTTTTATCATATGATTACCAATTTTTTTTTATCAAATGTCTTTATCTAGGTTGATATCAGATTAACGGGTTATTAATAGGTTAATGGTTATCTGTTAATATTAATCGTATTTAACTGGTTGACATGAACATGACACAACACAAAATTTTGTGTTTTTATCGGGTTGACACAACAACAACACAAACACAATAAGGCCAAACACTAGCCTGCAATTATCGTGTCGTGTCAGGAATTGCCACCCCAAAATAAAAGGTCATGATTCTTGGTAACTGAGGGTGCATACTTGCTACAGAGCTTTCTTTTTGTTTATTTCCCAAAAAGAACTTCCATTTGAGAACTTCTTCGTTAACATGGTTAATACTAAATGCTAAAAAAGGGTATTTCTTCCATTTGATGCTTTGGTTCTAATGAGTGCAATTATTATGTCTTTATTTGAGATATGATCCAAAACCCTAGATAGTTCATCTCGAATTGATGCTGTGTCCCACAGTTTATCTTATTTAGAATTCTCCATTCTGAACCCCCTCACACTTTCCCTGTGGCTTTGATCTTCTATTCTTCTAAATATGGACATCAACGGATTAGTAAGAAGCAATGCTGTTATTTAGGTACCTTATGATGTAATTGAAGAATCCTCATCATATTCTTTACAATGCATGCAGAAAAATTTTATTGAGTAGTGTCACAATCGTGAGTTTTGATCTGTTCTCTCTATCTCACTCCCTCCTTTCAATAAGTGCAGCATCTTCAGACTACAACAATATTTCTTAGATTGTTCACTGAAATTAAGGAATGCGAATATTCATGACTATTTTGTCATTTTTACAGCTTTGTGATCCTTATTTGTTGTTTAAGCACACCATATCCTTTATTCTAAATGTTGATCTGTCTCTTGTCGTTATAAAACCCCTGCATGCTCGATGTAGCAAATGATATCACTGATCTTTATGTGGCATGTATTGAAATATTGGAAATTTTGAGAAAGAAAATCATATGAAATTGAGTGCAAATTTATAGCTCTAAATGGAATATTCACTTCTCTACCTCATTTAACCTATGAACTATATGTAACGAAATTATATAGTTGACTTCAAGCGATTATGTAATATTATCATCACATCTATTAATTTGATATTTTCATAAGGATAAAGATATACTGTTATAGATTAAAATTATATTCAAGAGTTGGTTGAAGAGCATGGTATAGACACCCAACTTTTTCACTGAATGTGCCCACCTAGAACCTTTACATAGGCTTTACATTATGCAATTTATGCTGTAAATGGGGTTTATTCAGCTAAACTGTGTCAATAGTACACACCGCTGGTTAATTTAAAGAATTATCTCTTTGTGGTAATATTGGGCAATATGTTCATCTTTCTCTATTTCTTCTTTGACATATAATAAAAACACTTTTTTTCTTGATATTATATATATATATAATTTCAGGGATGGGATTTCAAAAAAGAAGGAATTTAAGTGCGCGGGAGGGATGATGGCAACAGAAGCTATAAATATTCTGAGAAGCTTCTACGAGCAAGGGAATCCAAATGGTAATCATGTTTAATGCAGTTAGTAATTACAAATTTATATATGATGGAGTCGTACCCAATTTTACCTCAATGAATACGGGAGCTTTTTTCTAAATAAAATACAGTACAAACAACTTTTCAAGTCTTATCTCTTTTACTGGAAAGTCAGTTGTCTAGTTTCCAAGAATCGGGAAATGAATATTAACATTCCCAGATCTTTTATTGGAATATCACATTAATGTCCCTACTTTCTCCCCAATAACATTCATAATGATGGGGGGCAAAAGAAAACCTCTCTCAAACTGAACTTCTAGAACACTTGCCAGCTCTGTGGTTTATTAGTCCTATGCACAAACCTTCATCTTGGCTGTCAATCGAGTCATTCCAGCATTTGTAATGTTGATTTTTTGCAAAATCATTCCTGGATTTTGATACTAAACAGGAATTGAATGCACCGTTTCAATGTTCATAGGAGTGCATTAGCAAAATTGTCTCTAATGTCAATTCTACCTGTAGATATTGTAAACAGTTCCTCTAGGTACTAGGTATCAGGTGAACTTTTTATTGACTGATAAAGTCTATCTAAAGATTCTTGTCAAGCTATTTTTGCATAAAGATTACTATACATTCTATTTGTGATTTCCTTTGTTAGACTTTGCTGCAATATCTCTCTCCACTATTACAACCCACAGGCAGAAAATTCTATAAGGCGTCACATTTTTATATACTAATTCTATATAGGGCTCTCTTGGATTAATCCAAGCATGTACAACACTCATCCATCTGGATCTTGGAGCAGGTTCTTTTTTTAAATTTATCATGTTTTGCATCAATGTTGTAGGATTTGAATAAAAGATTTGTAAAGATATTGAAGGGCCAAGGAATGCTGTATAGATAGGTGATAGGTAAAAAATTTTATGACTGGATTTCTAAGACTAAAGAATTTAAAATTTTTGGTGCAAATGATATATTTCTAGGTTGGAACTTGTTCCTTTTGTTTGGACATCTTGTCTCCTCGTCTTAATGGAATCTTTCGTTTCTTATCAAAACAATAAGTCCATCTTTCTCTAGTATCTATTTTTATTAGGTCAGTCTTTGATAAATTATCATTTTTTATTTTATTCAGCACCAAAGCCTCACAGACCAGTGATGCCACGTGAATGAGCCTTCAAGTTTGGTTCAACTGCCATGTACAGGTACACTTTGGTGAAATCTTCTGATTAATGCAGTAATCCATGATATATTAATTTGGAGTTGGGTAAGTGTATAAAAAATATTAAGGGAAGGACTATCTCATATTATTCATCTGCACCTGCACCCGCCTGGGGGATTTTCAAATTCTCAGTTCCCTTACGTTCATGAATAACCTTGTTGCCCAAATGTAGTGATGCTGATTCAAAGACTAGTTACTTTGGATGTTATAAAATCCAGCCATAGAAACATTTTGGCTGGTCATTGTCATTTGTAGAATGTGGTAGGAAAAGAAAACATAAGAGTGCTCCGTTTTAGTGCTGCTATTTTGATATGGTAGTAAACTCCAATAACTTGGTTTTGAATTTCTCCTTACCTACCTTATAAATTAGCTTAGTTTGACCTTTTTCACCATTCAAACATGTCACGGGAATGACAATTAATGTAAAGCTAGCGATGTCATCATATTCACATAATCTGGTTCATTTTTAGTTATCATATTCCATATCTAGCTATGTTATGCGTGTCTGCAGTTAGAATTTAAGTCTTTGCATCCTTGGCCGTTTTCTTACTCAATTCTTCTTTATATGTTTGTTCTTAGGTTCTGCAATGGGTCAAGTTTGCTTTGACCCTAAGGATCAAACTTTGGTACCTTGAAGACAACAATCATGCTGGCAAAGCCAATAGATTGTAGATGTTCTAGTTAGATTCTTGAAATAATTTTGCATCATTAGTTCAATGCTATTTCTACATCAAATTTTTTCATGAGTTAATATGTAATACGATTCAAATATTGTTCTAGGGCAGCACAAGTGACTTTTATGTATCCGAAGATATATGGTGTAATGATTAGTTTCTTGAATGAGATGATTGATAGTGTGAAAATAAAAAGTTACAACTGTCATTTAATGCATGTTGAAGTTAATACTTTAAAGTCAAGAGAAATGCTCTCATAAAATGTCTCGAGATGGGGGCGCTAGCTCAACTGCAAAACCTCCCCCCATACTCCGACTATACAACCTTGCATGGCGTGATGCCGTGAACTGCAACGTGCGGTTTAAATGTGGTGGAACTATGAGGTCGAGTAGAATTATGATACTTAAACGTGTCATTTCTTTTTACGATCCTGCCATTCATGTATACTCTTTTTTTTTTCTTAACGAAAAGGGATGTTCGTCATTTGTGCATACTAATTTTTTTTTTATATTTATTTTAATGAAGAGGGATCGTTTGTCAACCATCCACAAGTGTCAAGTGGCAATTATAAGTGCAATATTTATTATTAGGTCATTTTCATATTGACAAAAGAACAATTGCAAATTTGCTATTAGTATGAAATGAATGAAGAAAATGGATGTAATTGTTGTTAAAACTTGGTTAAACGTACAACTTTAAATTTAGTTTTGATTATGGGCAACACTTGTGTAATAATATTATATCATGGTGAGCCGTTCTATCTTATTATAATTATTTATCACTCTCATTAAATATGTTATCAAATTTTAGTTATATATGAAATAATTCATTTGAATTATTATTACATTACTATCTGTAACTTATTTTTTACTAAAATATTACTCCTATTATCAATATAACTCACCCACAAAAGTGTTTGCCATAAAGAATCACAAGTTATTCCTCTCTACTTTGAATCATTGCCTAAATATCTCCCTCCATTTGATTGACAGAATCAATTTTCTTTTCTATTTTAAAAACATTGGTATATTGCATAGTTCATAACTGCACACGCCCCTCTCTCTCTCTGACCCCCCTCCCCCTCTACCAAATCCCGCGTGAGGAGTAAACGCAAGAACTTACGTGTGCAACTGATGCAATGTCAAGCTAAAGGTATAAAGAGATTATATGTTTGGGTTTATTTCTTGAATTTGATGCTGTTGACAAATGAAAATAGTTCTAAACAACCTTTCCGTCTTACTCCTATAACAGTTTTACAATGACTAGAAATCCAGAGTGGAGAACATGGTTATGCGCTTTGTGTATCCTGGTGAATGTCTTTTTAATGGGTTTATATTATGCTGATTAGTGGTGTAAATTGCTTATTCTTTTGAAACATATCAATGCTGATCGAGAAACCCTTGAATAATTAAAACAGAAAGTGCCCATGGTTGAAAATAATTCATTTATAAGTTCTCAATTTGAAAACAGAGTGGTAAAACATTGTTATTTGGTTAGGGATTCTTGAGATCAGATGGGTGAACGTAAAACCCTTGAATGTAGAAAGAGGAAGTGCCTAGGTAAGAAAAAACTTGTTTATTGAATGTAGAGTGGTACATCATTATTATACTGAGAGAAATTCTTGAGATCAGATGGGTGATATACAACATATCGTAAGAATTGTAGAACATAAAACCCTTGAATGCAGAAAAGGAAAGAGCCTAGGGTAAGAAAACATCTCTCAGCAGCAAATTAATAATCTTTTTATAGAGCGCTTTATTCAGTAGCGAGAGTCTGTAAGCTGTGCTTAATTTGGAATTTTTAACAGTGAATTTTACAAGAATAAAGAATTAAGATGCACTGTGGTATAGTAGCAGCAAACCAGGTAACATGATTATGTACATGCAGATTACATCGATAATGTAATCTACCTGCTACATGGAATATTTGCAACAGATTATTAGACGAAGAAAGAGATTGTTATTTGTAACAAACTGATGTTAGAAATATTTACACTAATGCCTTCCAGTTAGACGAAAAAGAGATTGTTATTTGTAACAAACTGATGTTAGAAATATTTACACTAATGCCTTCCAGTTTTTTATGTGTTATCAATTACATTCTCCCTTTCTTAAATATGTATCTGGAAGACTGAAAAGGATTATCAGGCATTAAAAAAGGTAAAATTATGAAATTTTGGTTGTATGGTCTTCTGCCTTCGTACATTTAAATTTAGTAGTAGCAAATCTGATACCTTATTTACTTGTGTATCAGTTGGCCATGCTTATTAAAAGTTTCCATCCTTGTGAAGTGGATGTTCTCTTTCTTATGCATCTGACTTCTGAAACCAAAATATAGAGGAGATGTCCAGTTTTTCTCAAACACATTTAGATGGGAGTGAGTAGAGAGACCTTCTCCGAGTATTTTAAAATTGCTAATGACTCATGCTTCCTAAACTATACAACTATTGGTATTTTTGGTTTGGGTTTTGAAAATCATGTTTCGGTTTTCAAAACTACCCCTATATACACCTTTAAATCCTATTAATCTTCAATCCACCTACCTTCCATACATTCACTCTCCTCAATTAATACTCCTTCTCAATTAATACTCTTCTACGCATATTACCACACAACCTTTTACACATTGATTTGATAAATATAAATGATGAAATAACTAAATTAAAATAATTTTAAAATTATAAAAGAAATATATATTCAACAACAACAAAAACAGTTTCCTTCGTATGTCGAGCACAATTGCACAGGGCCTCAGCGATTGAGTTATAGAGGATCTAGTTCCACTACTCAACTGTAAAATAGTCTCCTTCCTTCATGCAGGTTCCCAGCAATTCGCAGAGAAACAACCCATACACACATACTAGAAACAACCTTCTTTCTCTTGTCTTTCCTTCGGTACTTCTCTCTTCAGTGTGACCTTTCTTGTTGTGATTTTTCTGGTACTGGGTTTTGACAGATCATATTCAAGGCTCAAGTGGAGGTAATTTGTCTCAATAAGGTAAAATATTTAACCATGTATTAGTGTTAAACTGACAAAAAGGGAAAATATATTTATAAGGAAGTCTTGCACACAATGTGTGGTGGATCTTTTACACATGTTTGTGAAAATGCCTCTAAAATTGTGAAGCATTCAACTTTCAGGTTTATATGCATCTTTTCTTTCTCCTCCAATTTAAATGTGGTTTTATAGATGGGTTCTTCAGCTGAGAAACTATGCTGGAAGATGAATGCATTGTGTTTGTGAAATTTGCACTAGAACAGGTATAGGGTTGCTTGCTTACTTTTTAGTTAGGAAAGACTTGTTGAAAAGATTGTTTTGAATGTTAAAATGATACAGCTTAAAGTTTTACATGAGAACATAAATCAGAATCAACTGTCTTTGAGACAACACTGCGAACGTGTTTAGTATACTCTCTTATCACTAACCTAATAAGGGATAATTATTTATAATGGTAACTTCTTGGATGCAGTCATTCATAATATACCATAAGCTAATGGATCTACTTCTATTCTTGTACATTTTCTCTAATGATGTTTTATTTGTCTGTTTTGATATATTGTTATGCTGAATATTCTTTTAGGCAAAACTTGCTTTGGACAGCCTTGAAGTACCGGTCGGGTAATCTTTCTTTAATTTTATTTCCCCAATATATTTTTGAGTTGGAAAGAAAATAGGAGAAGTATGTTTTCCAATAAAAAAAATGTTGGACTAAGGTTGATGTGAAAGAACTGTTTAATCTGAATATTATGGCCTGACATGCATGGAATTGATGGATGAGAATAGCATTCTAAATCTGAACATATTTTATGGAAAGTCATTGCTATGTTATTCTAATCATCTTTCATTTGGACAGCTGTGTAATTGTCGAGGATCAGAATGTCATTTCCTCAGGGAGAAACTGTACAACTGAGACTAGAAATGTATTATCATCTGTCTATTTTTTCTCAATTTTTTTTTTCAATTATGCTCATGATTTTTCAGATTAACTGTGCTCTTCTAATTACTAGAGTGTCTTCTATAAATTATGAGCCCATTCATTAGAAATACCAATGAAGGCATGAAGCTAGTAGTTTTCTCATGATTTGGAGGATTTTAATATCGACACTGCAGATGAAACTGGTATCATAGCTATTTTGAATGCAAAGTGCAAATTTTGATGGAATCATTTGTATGAGTTTCTGCCAACTGTTTCTTCAGGATCAATTGTAATCTACCTTTGTTCTTAACTGACGTTATTAAAGAGAAATTCCAAGTGATTTTACTGATTCATTAGGAGACACTGAGCCCTTTAGACAAACATTGAATTTGAGCTTGCTCTGCGAGTTGCTTTCTGGTGAAACTTGTTTGAAGTATTAAAAATGATCAAAGCGGTTCACAATTTGGGGCCTGAAAACAGCATTGTTTATTATGTATTGCTAGAGGTTTACCTATATACGTTATATTATAAAAATTTACCTGAAGCATTTTTTTTTTCTTAATGTCTCTCATTATTTCCATATTCTTTAATTTTTCTATCATTTGTTCCCCCTTTTATGTAAATCTGTTACTCATCTGCAGGCTACCCTCCATGCTGAGATGGGAGCAATTGACGTGCTGCTTGAACAGTGTCAGAAAGATGGGCTCACAAGGGAAGAAGTTGCTTTAAAATTTTCAAAGTGTACACTTTATGTTACATGTGAGCCATGCATCATGTGTGCGGCAGCTTTTTCAATTATTGGTATGTTTATTCTAATTCATTTGATCATTATTTCAATTTTTAATTGATGTGTTAACTTCGAGTTGCTATTACTGGTTCTGTATCAGAAATAAAAGAAGTGTATTATGGCTGTGCAAATGACAAGTTTGGAGGTTGTGGATCTATATTGTCCTTGCATGAAAATGACTCTGGGAATCTTCCAAGGTTTGATTATGAGCAAATAGTGCCATCTCATATTTCTGAAACACTAATGACTATGCTAAAGGGTCATGGTTCTCGGTAACTGAGGGTGCATGCTTACTATAGAACCCCCTCTTTGTTTTTTACACAAAAAAACTATTTAAAGCTTAAGTTCCTTAATATAGTTGGTTAATACTGAATGCTAAAAAAATAATAATAATAGAATTTCTTCTGTGTGATTTTTGGTTTTAAGAGTGTAATTGTCTTCATTTGAGATATGATCCAAAAACCCTTGGAGTTTGTGGAATATTATAGAATCAGATTATGTGACTTAGCAAATAGAACATGAAGTCTTCTAAGCAATCTCTAGGTGGGTTAATGGTCCCTTCATGTGTTTCAATTAATTCAGTTGAACTAGTCAATTATTATACACAAGACTGTCTACAGTGTACAGCGGTTGACACTCGTCTCCTGAAATAATTGTACTAAAGCTCAAACATAGTCAAGCAAATGTTTGTCATGTGTTGTAGTAAAACTGCTGGAAATTTTAGCGTTAGAATTCCAGAAACTCGTTGATGCAGGCACTGCATTTTGAATTGGGTCTGTGTCATCTTATTTGGAATTCTCGATTCTGAACCTTCTCTCACTTTCCCCGTGGCTTTGATCTTCTGTTTTTCTAAATATGGACATCAACAGATTAGTGAGAAGCAATGCTGTCATTTTAGGTACCTTCTGATGCAATTGAATCCATATCATATTCTTTAAAATGCATGCATTAAGACATTATGGAGTATTTTCAGAATGGTGGAGTCGTGATCTGCTCTTTCTATCTCACTCCCTCTGTTTCACTAAGCGCCGTATCTTCACTCTGATGGACTACAAAAATATTGCTTAGATGGTCCACTGAAATAAAGTAATACATATATTCATGATATTTTGTCAGTTTTTACAGCTTTGGTGGTCTTTATTTGTTGTTTAAGCACACCATATCCTTTATTCTAAATGTTGATATGTCTCCTACTGTTATAGAACCACTGCATGCTCCATATAGTCAATGATATCACTAATTTTCATGTGGCATCTATTGAAATTTTGGAATTTTTTGAGAAAGAAAATCATATGAAATTAAGAAATCCTCCTACTTTTGTTCAAATTTATACCTTTAAATGGAATGTTCATTTCTCTACCGCATTTAATCTATGAACCATATATAGCGGAAGATATATAGTTAATTTCAAGCTACTATGTGATGTTATCATCACATCTGTTAATTTGATATATTCATATGATAAAGGTATACTGTTAGAGTAGAATTATATTCAAGAGTTGGTTGAAGAGCATGCTATAGATGCCCAACTTTTTGCTGAATGTGTCCCACCTAAAACCTTTGCATAGTCTGTACATTATGCTATCTATGCTGTAAATGTGGATGTACTCCGAAAAGCTGATTGTCAATAGCACACTGTTGGTTAATTGAGGGAAATATCTCTTTCTGGAATATTAGGCATTATGTTCATCTTTCTCTTTTTCTTTGACAGATAATAAAAACACATTTTTTTCTTGATATTATTATCTTTCAGTGACGAAATTTCAAAAAGGAAGGAATTTAAATGCATGGGAGGAATGATGGCAACCGAAGCTATAAATTTTTTGAGAAGCTTCTATGAGCAAGGGAATCCAAATGGTAATGATGTTTAATGCAGCTGGTGATTACAATTTAATATATGCTGGATTTGTTCACAAGTCTTCCTCTATAAGTATGGGAGCTTTTTTCTCTATAAAATACGATTCAGACAACTTCTCAAGTGTATCTCTTTTACAGAAATGTCAGTTGTCTAGTTTCCCAGAACCAGGAAATGAGTATAAACATTCGCAGATATTTTATTGGAATATCACATTAATGTCCCACTTTCTCCAAATGCTTGCATTTCCAATAACATTCATAATGACAGAGGGACAAAAGAAAATCTCTCTCAAATAGAACGTCTAGAACAATTGGCAGCTCTGTGGTTTTTAAGTCCTAGGAACAAACCTCCATCTTGGCTGTCAATCGACTCATTCCAGCATCTGAATGTTGATTTTATTGCCTAAAGCATTCTTGATTTTGATATTAAACAGGAACTGAATGACCCATTTCTATGGTCATAGGCATTGGCAAAATTGTCTCTAATGTCAGTTCTATCTGGAGATATTGTAAATAGTTCCTCTATGTACTAGGTATCAGATATGAACCTTCTATTGACTAATAAAGCATATCTAAAGATTCTCATCTAGTTGTTTTTGCATGAAGCTTACTATACATTCTATTTGTTCTTTCCTTTGTTAGACTTTGCTACAATTATCCTCTCCACTATTACAATCCCACAGGCAGAAAATTCTGTAATAGACCGTATTTCATTATACTAATTTTATGTATAAGTCTTGGGCTCTCTTGGATTAATCCAAGCTCATGTACAACTCTCATCCATCTGGATCTTGGAGCAGGTTGTATTTGTTAAATTTTTTATGTTCTGCATCAATGTCATATGAATAGAATAAAGGATTTTTAAAGATATTGAAGGACCAAGGGATGCTGTTTGGGATAGGTAAAAAATTATAGGACTGGATTTTGAAGATTAAAGAATTTAAGGTTTTTGTTGCAAATGATATTTTGCTAGGTTGGAACTTGTTCCTTTTGTTTGGACATCTTGTCTCATCTTAATGGAACCTTTTCATTACTTATCAAACCAATAAGTCTATGTTTCTCTAATATCTATTTTTACTCGGTCAGCCTTTGATTAGTTACGTTTTTTATTTTATTCAGCACCAAAGCCTCACTGACCACTGATGCCACGGGTGTGAAGGCATGTCATTGTCAAGTTTAGTTCTACTGCCCTGTAATAGGTACACTTTGGTGAAATCTTCTGAATATATGCAGTAACTTTGATATATTTGTTTGAAGTTGTAAGTGTAATTTTCAGGAATGGACCATCTCATATTATTCATCTGCACCCTAGGGGATTTTTATATTCTCAGTTTTCTTACATTGAATAACCTTGAGGCCCGCTTCTAATGATGCTTATTCAAAGGCTAGTTACTTAAGATGATATGATATTGATCCAGGCGTAACTGGTCATTGCCATTTGTATAATTTGGTAGGAAAAGAAAACATAGATCTCTAGAAATTGACATGTACTCAATTTTAGTGCTGTTCTTTTGATAACTTGGTTTTGAATTTCTCCTTAGCTACCTTATAAATTAGCTTGTTTTGACCTATTTCACCATTCAAACGTGTCACAGAACTGGCGATTAATGTAAAGCAATCAATGTTATCATATTCACAGAATCCGGTTCATTTCGAGTTATCATATTCCATATCTAGCTATGTTACGTGTGTGCAGTTGTTAGCATTTATGTCTGTGCCGTCTTCTTACGTACTTGACTCTTGTTTGTATGTTTTCTTTTGATTTAATAAATGGTTTGTTCTTAGGTTCTGCAATGGGTCAAGTTTGCTTCAACCGTGAGGATCAAATTTTGGTACCTTGAAGACATCAATCTTGCTGGCCAAGCTAATTTTGTGTAGATGTTCTAGTTAGATTCTTGAAATAATTTTACATCATTGGTTCAATGTTATTTCTGCATCAAATTTCTCATGGTGTAATATGTAATACTATTCAAATATTGTCCTAGGGCAGCAGAAGTGACATTTATATATTGAAGATTTACAGTGTAATAATTAGTTTCTTGAATGAGATGATCAATAGCATGATAATTAAAAATTGCTACTCACATTTAATGTATGTCGACGTTAATACTTTAAGGTCGAGAGATATGCTGTCATATAATGTGTTGGGATGGGGGGGGTGCTAGCACAACTGCAAAACCTTCCATGCTCTAACTACATCTTGCATGGTATGAATTGCAATGTGGGTTTCAAAGGTGGCGGCGCAATGGGGTCGAGTAGAATAATGATACTTAAACGTCTCTCTTTATTATTATTATTTTTTAACGAGAAAGGATCGTTTGTTATTCATGCATGCTAGTTTCTTTTTACGTGCGTGCTAGTTTCTTTTTACGAAAAGGGATCGTTTGTCATTCGTGCATACTCGTAACTTTTTCAGAAAAGGGATCGTATGTCATTCTTGCATACTCGTTACTTTTACGAAAATGGATCGTTTGTCTTTCATGCATATTCGTTACTTCATACAAAAATGGATTGTTTCTCTTATTAGTATTTTTTAACGAGAAAGGATATTTTGTTATTTATGCATGCTAGTTTCTTTTTACGAAAAATGATCGTTTGTCATTCATGTATGTACTTTAGGAAAAGGGATCGTTTGTTATTCGTGCATACTCGTTACTTTTTACGAAAGGGGATCGTTTGTCATTCGTGCATACTTGTTATTTTTTCCAAAAAGAGATCGTTTGTCATTCTTGCATACTCATTACTTTTACGAAAATGGATTGTTTGTCTTTCATGCATATTCGTTACGTCTTACAAAAATTGATCGTTTCTCATTCGTGCATACATACGAGTATATTTATCGCTTGTCATCCACCTTAACAAAATACACAAGTAACAAGATGGCAAATTTCTGTTAGTATTGAAATGAATAAAGAAAATGCAGGTAATTGTTGTTAAAACTGGTTAAACATACAGATTATTTTAAATTTTGTTTCAATAAATTTGAGTGACATATTAAAAGAACCAATTTAATCATTTGTGAAGTCACAAAGACTTGGATTCATTGCCTAAATATCTCCCTACATTCTGCTTTTGACTCAGAGAATCATATAAATTTTATACATTCACCCATCCTTATATTAGCGTTTCTAAAATTTTCTTTTTCTGTTTTAGAAAAACATTTGTCTGTTGCATAGTTCATAACTGCAGACCCCCCTCTCTCTCTCTCTCTATATCCCCCCTCCACCTCCACCGAAAGCCAAGCGAGAGGCGTAAAAGCAAGAATTTTCGTATGCAACTGATGCAATGACAAGCTAAAGGTATAAAGAAATTATGTGTTTGGGTTTATTTCTTGAATTTGATGCTGTTGACGAATGAAAATAGTTCTGAACAACTTCTCCGTTTTACTCCTATATTTTTAACAGTTTTACAATGAGTTGCCAGAGTGGAGAACATGCCTGTGCAGTTTGTGTATCTCGGTGAATGTCTTTTTAATGGTTTTGTAGTGTGTTGATTTAGTGGTGTAAAATTGCCAATTCTTTATCAATGCTGTTGGAGAAACCCTTGAAAAATTAACACAGAAATTGCCCATGATTGAAAATAATTCATTTGTGGGTTCTCAATTTGAAAACAGAGTGGTAGAACATTATAATTTGGTGAGAGATTCTTGAGATCAGATGGGTGACATAGAACATATCGTAAGAATTGTAGAATCTATAACCCTTGAATGTAGAAAAAGAAGGTGCCTAGGATTATAAAAGACTTTTTATTAAGGGGTTATCAATTTGATAAGTGGTAAATCATTATTTTACTGAGAGATTCTTGAGATCAGATGGGTGATATAGAACATATCAAAAGAATTGTAGAACAAAATCCCTTGAATGTAGAAAAATAAAGTGCCTAGGGTATGAAAAGACTTGTTTATTAATGGGTTTTCAATTTGATAGAGTGGTCAATCATTTTTTTACCGAGGATCCTTGTCTTATGAATCTTCCCAAAATCCTTCTCCCTAAACTGCTAACCCAACCCCCACCACCACCCCAAAAAAAAAAAGAAAAAAGAAAACCCCCTTACACCCTGAGTCCAGCTCCCTTGTAGATTTGAAAGTGACTGCAGTACCAATTGAGATAGCCTAATTGTTTGGCATAGCGGAGTTGGAATATATTTGTTTCTGTTTTGCTCTGAGTATGTCAGTGTTGTGGACAGAGGATATCTGTAACATTCTTACTTTAGAAGAATTATCTGGTTCAACTTTTCTTTCCAGTAGTCTTGGTTTTAATACTAAACGCATACATACATATGTACATACATACATACATACATACATATATATATATATATATATGTGTGTGTGTGTGTGTGTGTGTGTGTGTATTTATTTATTTATTTATCCATGTAATACTCCATATTCCTTTGTACGTGAGAAGGGTGTTGGTATCACAACAGGAAAACCTCTTCACTACAAGGGCTCCACATTTCATCGCATAATTAAAGGATTTATGGTGAGTATGTTCATTTGTTTGCTCAGAAGAGTATTTATAGAGAGAAGAGAATCTCTATTACTGCTTTTAAAATAAACAGATTTGTGGTGTTCTATATGAAATCTGGATAACATCCACCACCATCGTGTTTGATCAAGACAGCTCTCATTAATTAAATATAATGAATATTTTTTTGAAGAAATTTCCTTTTCCTGGCATTTCTGCTAAAGTCTCTTCCAGTCTTCTGCTTCCCTGTTAAATTTGAGCTTAATATTCTGTACTCTCTAAAAGACTCCTGCGCACAGTCCATTCCATCTTAAGCGTGTTTTTTTTCTAATTAAGTAAATAGTTAATATCTGTTACTATTTTAATCTCAATCATCTTCTCCATTGCTGGATAAAATTCATATTTGAGATTTGAAGGAAGTTTGGAGAAAAGGTTTAGAATATGGTCATATAAGCAGAAATGTCTGAACCAAAAACCGTGAAAAAAAAAATCTGATATAGACTAGTAAAATTTATAAATATGTGAGGATGTCGTCCTTTAGAAGCCTGGCTGAGCCTTCTGGTCTCCATGTCTTGTAAATTGGTTCGTCTGATAAGTTTGGGAACCTAGAGTCTCACGTGAATGGTGGTGCAAGGAGGGGGTTTTGGAAGAAGTGCTTTAGGGTTTTCACATGACTGAAGACCTATTTATGACCTCTTTCTTTTTACCTTTCTTTCATCCTGCCTTTTCATTTAATTATCAGAATTGCATATATAGAGATAATGGTAAAATGAACATTTTGTCTTGATATTCTGAGAGTGAACAAGGTATCGTGTATTCAAAATGTCTGCAGATTGTGATGGAGATATGTAATAGCAAAGGAATTATGAAGTGCACTTTGTAAGCTCAATTTAATGCCGTTTATATCTTATATGTGTATGCTTTTAATATCTTTTCGAGTCTAGGTACTACATTTTATGGAGCATATATTGCAAAACATTTCTCAGCAGCAAATTAATTATCTTTTATAGAGCATTCAGTAGCATGAGTCTGTAATCTGTTATACTTAATTTAGAATTTTTTACAGTGAATTTTACAAGATTAAAGAATTAAGATGTACTGTGGTATAGTACAGCAAACCAAGTTCAATAATGTATTGTACCTGCTACATGGAATATTTGAAACAGGTTATGCGGTGAAAAAGAGATTGTTATTTTTACCAAACTGATGTTAGAAGTTTTTACTCTAATCTTCCAGATTTTGAACGATATCAATTATATTCTTCCTTTCTTAAATGTGTATCTGGAAGACTAGAAAGGATTATCAGTCATAAAAGAGTAAAATTATGAACTTTTGGTTGTATAGTCTTCTGCCTTCGTACTTTGAAATCTGATACCTTATTTACTTGTAACAGGTGACCATGCTTATTGAAAGTTCCCATCCTTGTGAAGTGGAAGTTTCTCTTTCTTATGCATCTGACTTCTGAAACCAAGATATGGAGGAGATGTCCAGTTTTTCACAAACACAATTAGATGGCAGTGAGTGGAGAGACCTTCTCCGAGTATTTGAAAATTGCTAATGACCCATGCTTCGTAAACTATACAACTACTCCCAGCTATCAACCTCCAATACCATGTCTCAGAACTCCAAGCCCACTTTTGTATTCCAACGTAGGAAATATAATAAGAACTTTATTTCAGAACTCACAGTGCAGCCGTCTGATGTTACCAAACCTAGTGAAGCTTGTACCTCTGCCATTTGTTATGAAGCCCCTTCATTGGCTGTGCAAGAACATATAGTTTCTGTTTCTGAGTGTGCAATAGAAGGTGTAAAATCTCCTATTAAGCACCCAGTAGGAGGCAATGAAGTGGCTATAGCATTTTCTAATCATGATGTGGAAGAAGCTGGTTCTGAGGCGGCCTTGACAATTGATGTGAATAGGACTTTGAGTGCCTGCAATGCTAACGACAACTGTTCATCTTCAAAATCGAATTTGGAAGCCAGTACAGCTGCCTTGAAAATTGATGTGGTTGATGCCGGAGAGTGCTCCTCTTCTGGTGTCTTGTTAATTGAGAAGGTGCCACAAGAGATTTCAGGAAGAGACATAGCCATTTTAATTCTCAGAAGTCAGGGACTGTTTGATGAAGTTTCGATCAGACAGGATGAAGCTTCTCCTGAAAGCAATGGTGTTATCAGGGGAAACTATTGTACAAAGGCATGTAAAGTCTGTGAGCGTAGGGGGAGTACAATGAATATGCTAATATGTGATAACTGTGAATATGCCTTTCATATCTCTTGCTGCAATCCTCGTATAGCAATATTACCAGTTAATGAGTGGCTCTGTAGTTCTTGCGTGAAAAGGAAACATAAAATATTGAAAAATAAATCTACCAGTAATGTGGTAAACATCAGCACTGAAAACTGCAGAAACCAATCTTCAACAGATTTGGACTTAGGGTCTTTCGAGTTCATGTTCAGAGACACAGAGCCATATATGTCCAATGTGCGTATCGGAGATGAATTTCAAGTTGATGCTGCTCAATTATGTGGTCCAGTCGACGAGTATGTTACCTCAGTCTCATGTTTTTCAATTTTATGATTTGTTTCCCTATGTTTTTTCCTTTTTCTCTATTATATTATTATTGTTGTTTTACTTTAGTCTTCTCTAATTGAACTCTACAAAGGACATGTAAATCAGATAACTTCTTACTTAAGGGGATGTGGGATGTCAGGGTTGGTTGTTTAAGGTCAATCTGTTACCTTGAACATGCTTAGTAATAGATAACTATATGAACTTGCACTTCTACTTCATTATAGGACGTATGCTTATAAGCAAGTTCAAGTGTAATTCAGTTAGTGTTGAACTATTTTAAACCTGTCTTTATAATTTGGAAATGGCTGACGATCTAGTTCATAATATCTTCAACATATCTTATTCAAAGCCTTCAACGGTTCTTTCAAACTAGTCAATGAACTCACAGAAAGTAGATGTTATCATCCATTGATTTTTTTAAAACTGAAAAACCTCAATTTGACATTGTTCTCCAATTAGGCACCACACATAAGTCATAACTTATTGATTCTAAAGTTAATCCCTGTGTGAAAAATGTTTATATCTAAAGATTTTAAGGTCCTCGTATAGTGTGCGAGTGGACAATTTGGAAATGCTCTCCTCAACTAAAAAGAACCTTAGTTGTCTCATTCATTTCTCTGTTATTCTAAGGGAAGGAGAGTATGAGTTCTGAAAAACTTTTGAAAGAGATACATACAGCCTTATGGCTATTAATTGCTTTTGATTGTCGTTTTATTAATAAATTAATTGAAAGCACAACCTAGTGAGTTTCATGAGATCTTCTTAAAGTTCTCATCAAACTCTGCATATTTACTTGTGTCTTTTAGGACTAGCATAATGGTGTGTATAAAATACCTTTTTCTTATTGTGTGGTTATTATTTTGTCATGTCATCCATCTAATTCTTTTTATCTAATGTATTTTTTCAATATATATTCATTTATAGATGATTGATTGTCTTTGTTCCTAAAATTTTATTTTTGCTGTTATTTTGGATTGCAAATTCTTATGCTTCTTTCTTTACCAGTTCATATTGTGTGCTGAAGCCTCAATTTTATGGGACTTTTAAGCTTTGGGAATTGGGGGATTCAGTAAAAAGATAACTTAATGAGAATTACTTGATTACATTTGCAAGTTTAAGTTTCATGATGACATAACTTTGGGATAGTCAATTAATCTACTGCTCCAAGAGAATATAGGGAATTTCATATTGTGATTGCATTGTTTCTACGATATTCAATTTTGTTCACTATGATGTTGTAATCAATTCTTTTTGTTTAATTGTGGGTTTTTTGTATTGTGTTTGTAACATGGACTTGGTTGATTTTGATAGTTGTTATGAGTTGTAGTCAGTAGATTGATTCTTCATTGTGCTTTATAAATTACATTCCATTCTGGGCTCTTAAAATTGTGCTCACCATTGCTACAGGGAATATGATTTTTCTGGTGAACCATTAGAGTATGATCCTTTTGATGACATTAATAAGCAGGTAAATCTTTTGATGATTTAATTGTTCATGTATTAGTTACCAGTGCATTTTACCATACTAAAGAGAAGATATCATCATTGTGTTGAGGAACGGGATTCTATCAAACCATTAAAGCACAGTTCTATTGGAAATTGGCTTCAGTGCCGAGAGGTCATTGAAAGATTTGGAGACAATGTTGATGCAACGATATGTGGAAAGTGGCGCAGGTAGACTTTTTGTTTCTTAAATGAGCATAAAGTTTGGAATTTGGATGTTGACATGATATTTATTTTTTAGGGGTTTATTTTAAAGAGGAAGAAAAAAAATACAATGTTGTACTGCAAAAGTATACCTATTGAAGATATAAATTAAATATTTAATAGTTATCCTCCCTTTTAACTTAATCTTTTAGTAGAGGTGGTCCTTTAACAATTCCTATGGCTATTTAGAATCAAACTATGAGGGAGGGTTGGTTGGATGGATGGTCATTTTGCAATGATTGTACCTGATTACAATGCCTCATTCACATGGATTGATGTTTAAGTGTGTACAGCTTTGTCTTAGGTTGACTATTTTGGTTACCTTGCCTCAGAGTACCATATAGGGAAGAAGTCACTTTTCATGTTCATGAGAGCTGAAGGAAATATGTCATAGCACTCTCATATTTTATGCATATGATTGCAAGAAAAGAAACAGCTCTGCTTTTATTTACATTATTATATAAAAATTTAATTGCTCTCTTGTTACAGTATTTACAATGTTATATATGTTTCTGCTGTATTCTATTCAATGAATAACTCACTTTACTTCTCTTACAAATTTCTTGACTGATTTGGAAATATATCAATACTAATATATTGAATTTGAAAATAATGCTTATTTTTTAAGTATAAGACTGAGTGACTAGGGAGGAATCTTAAAATCCATTGTAAGATTGAATCGATAGCCTTTCTTATGTGTTCCTAGGTGTGATGGTATTCTTTTACAGAGAACAAGATATTGAACAACTTGTACAAGTCTTATTGAAGACTGGAGAAAGAATGGAATTCTAGTGAAATAGGTTCCTTTGTCGCTATCTGTATATTAAATTAAAAGGATAATCAATGATTGTGGATGCTAGGAAATTTTAACTTTTGTGGCATCATTTTTCTATGTTGGTTAAGGGTGGGCTACTTTGAGCAACCCTGTAATATTCAGTATGATTCACTAGTATGAATTACGGTTATATTTGATACTACTGCTTTGGCATACATTTTGCAGGATTGAATTTTGCTCTCTTAGTCTTAAAGATAGAACAATGTCTATTGAAAACTCATATCTAAGATTCCGGTTACTTTGAGTAAATCTTGCAGTGAATCTGCTCCTCTGCTTGGAAACATGCACTATCTGATAATGTGAAGCAAATGTGATAACTAAATGATATGAACAGATGTTAGGGCGACGTGAACTTCATATTCTTTCAGTATTATTAGCTATTGCTATTATTATTTTATGCTTCTTTATGCTCATAGTCTACACTTTCAAATATTGATTGAGAACTGTTAAAGAATCTTCATTTGGTATGTTAACGTTCATGTATATGCATCTCATGAGTGACCTGATGTGTGTTGATTGTTAACTTAATTCTTCAGGGCACCCCTTTTTGAAGTTCAAACTGATAACTGGCAATGCTTCAGTTGTGTCCTTTGGGATCCAGTTCATGCAGACTGCGCTGTGCCCCAGGTATTCCACCAATTTTATGTTTTTGTTATCAAATTCAATTTTTCAAAGTTTGTTTTGTTCTAGTAGTTCTCTGGATCATTAAAAAGTATATACCCAATTGTTTTTTCTATTGAGTTTCACAATTTATTTTAAAAAGTATATTTAGAATGTTAATTTTGTCTATAGCAGTTAAGGACTGAGGAAGTACGCAACAAGTTGATAAAGAGAATTTCAGCCTTTTGCTTTTTTTTTTTATGTTTTATTTTTTTTGGTATTAAACATTTTATATTAGTCCAATTTGTTATCCAAAACCACCTTGCAACAATTGGACTTGTGGAAATATTGCCGTGAACCAGAGAACTTTGGGTAGAGCCGGATCCAAGCATTTGGTTAGGTTTACAATAGTTGCTTTGTTATTTATGCATGTAATATTTAAAACTGCGAGTATATCTACTATATATATAGATTTATGTCATATGCTGGTCCCAAATGTTCCTAAGAAATTGCTCTTTTTTTTTTTTTTTTGCTTCTTGTGATGCTCAAGACATTTGGGTCTGAATTGTTTATTTTTATGCTTCCATTTGTTTGATATGATTTTTCTGTTTTATTTTTAACAATAATTGATCACCTCTGCTGATTCAGGAGATAAGCACTGAAGAAGTCATGAAGCAATTGAAGTACGTGGAGATGGTATGTTTATTTTCTCGTCATTGGTAATGTTTTTTCTTTTTCTTTTTTAACTGATATGGATTGTAATTTAGACCTTGGAATCATCTATAGGGCTTGTCTCCTAACTAATTTAAAGAAGAATGGTGTTAATTATAGGGGCTGAATAATTGTGTTGATTCATGGTAACAGATGAGTGTTGTGACTGTTGTGCAGTTGAGACAGCGGCTAGCTGCCAAAAGGCGCAAGTTGGATGGTTTGAAGAGTAATGCTTCACGAAGAAACGGGGTTGGGTCGAAGGGAAAAGACAAGCGTGGAGATTCGATGAAGAGAATTGCCAAATCTCCGTAAGGTTTGATGGCTGTAATTCCCATAAAACTACATTGAAATGCAAAACAAAGTAGTATAATCCTACATCATTGGTTATACGTTCTCTTTTTGGCAGTTTTGAGTTGTGAATACAACCATATGAGAATTTTATAATGGACTAGTCAATCTACACTAACCTAGCTTGCTGCATAGAACCCATTACTTGACAGAAGTAATGATTCAACCACTATTACTTACTACATGTTTTCTAATGATATTGAAATCAGATGCTACTCCAAAATACATACTTGCGTTTATGAATGAAATGTAGCATCATCCATTCGATAGGAATTACAATATCGAAAATCCGATCACGTTGATCAGCCAAATTGTAGTTGAATTTAGTACAAATAATATGAAGCCTACTTCACTACATTCTTTTGAAAACTTGTGCAAGAAAATATGGATTCAGTTCAAACAATTGTTGTGCGGAAGCAAGATAGCTTAGCAGACACCTCCTACATGGAAAGACCTCCATCAATAGTGAGTACTTGGAAGATCAGAGCAAGTTTAAGAAAGAGTTAAACTTAACAAGTATGTTTGTGTGAATAAGAATGCAAAACTTGTCAAGTGATGTAATCTGCAGCAGGGATTAAGGGCCAAACTTTCCACAAGACCAGCAATTTCTTCTGGTTTACAGTAGCGCCCTACAATTGATACAAAAATATATTTATGCAATACCATATTTTTGCAACATTCAAATGCGTAAACGTATCATTTGAATCGAAGTAAATAGAGGATGGTGTTGATAATACATAGTAACAAATTCATAGCATTGCTGCTCATGGATTGAAGACTAAAGAATTTAAGGTTTTTGGTGCAAATGATATATTGCTAGGTTGGGAACTTGCTCCTTTTGTTTTGACATCTTGTCTCATCTTAATGGAACCTTACATTTTTTATCAAAACAATTAAGTCTACGTTTTTATATTGTCTATTTTTTATTTAATGGAATCTTTTTTATTAGTTACGTTTTCTTTACCTGATATGGATTGTAATTCAGACCTTTGAACTTTGAATCATCTATAAAGCTCGTCTCCTTATTAATTTAAAGAAGAATGGTGTTAATTGGAGCGTCAAACAAATTCTGAAAATTGTATTGATTCATGGTAAAAGATTAGTGTTGCGACAGTTACGCAGTTGAGACTGCGGCTAGCTGCAAACAGCACAAGTTGGATGGCTTGAAGAGTAATACATCACGAGGCAACGGGGTTGGGTCGAAGGTAAAAGTCAAGCGTGGAGTTCGATGAAGAAAAATCGCCAAATCTCTGTAAGACTTGATGGATGCAATTCTTAGAGAACTACATTGAAATGCAAAACAACGTAGTATAATCCTACATTCTCTTTTGGCAGTTTCAAGTTGTGAATACAACTATATGAGAATGACTAGTCAGTCTACCCTAACCTAGCTTGCTGCACATAATCCAATACTTGACAGAAATATTGATTCAACTGCTATTACTTGCTATTTGCTAATGATATTAAAATAAGATTACACCACCACGCAACTTGAGTTAGTTCACAAAGGTTATGCCAAAATGCATACTTGCGTTTCCTCAGAGCATCATACGTTAAATAGGAATTACAATATCGAAAATCCGCTCAAATTGATCAGCCAAATTGTATGATTTAGTACATATAATATGAAGCCTACTTCACTGATTTCTTTCAAAACTTGTGCAAGAAAATACGGATTCAGTTCATACAATGACAGCGCGGTGGAAATGCAGGATAGCATAACAGACACCTCTTACATGGAAAGACCTCCATCAATAGTTAGTACCTGTAAGATCAAAGCAAGTTTGAGAAAGAGTTGAACTAAACAAGTCAACAGTTATATACACAATTTGTGCGGATAAGAATGCAAAGAACTTATAAATAAACCTGTCCAGTGATGTAATCTGCAGCAGGATTAAGGGCCAAAAATTCCACAAGACCAGCAATCTCTTCTGGTTTACCATAGCGCCCTACAATTGATACACAAATACATAGTAACATATTCATAGCGTTGCTGCTCATGGATTGAAGAAATTGACAATAGATTTGAAATCGACAACAGCAAAATTCGTTGGTGGTTGTTGGATTGACATAAATTTGAAATACATCACGATAGTTTGAAACTAATTATTGTGTAATTTTGGGTGAACAAGAAATCCACTGTAGTTTACATGTACTTAAACTTAGTTTGTCACAAAAAAAGATAAAAGGATTACATTTCTTAAGTCCCATTTTATATGAATTTTGAATCCATAAAAATCAATCCCAAAAAAGAAAAGAAAAAGGAAATGGTTCCTAAGACTTGTCCAAACAACATCAAAACTATACTTTAAATTCAACAATCCAAACGCAACAAGAGGCATTACATTAATTAATGACGGCTTTGAAATCCATCACATATTTTCCATTATTTTTTGGAGAATTTGGCAGCATCAGTCTACATACGTCAAAACATGAGATGAATGATAATACTGGTTTTCCCGCTGAAAGATGTTTCACTCAGGGCATAAGATAAAAAAGTCCGAACACCATGGTTCAAAACCCGATATGCTTCATTGAAAAATGGAAGCTGAGAGATGGATAAACTCAATAATGATCAAACAATAAATAGCTCACCCAATGGGATGGCCTCCTTAATCTTCTTCTCGAAATCCTCCGCAAGTTTAGCAGTCATGTCAGATGCAATAAATCCAGGAGCAACAGCATTTACCTGTCAATGGACTCTTTGTCTAAATTTAAAATTTTAGAAGCTAGACCAAGCAGAAATTCATAATATATGCACCAATTAATAATGTAAATAATATCTGCACACTCACAGTTATATTTCTGCCCGCATACTCCTTGGCAACAGTCTTTGTGAGTCCAATCATGCCTGCTTTTGCAGCGCTATAATTAGCTTGCCCAACATTTCCAACAAGACCAACAACAGACGAAATATTAATTATCCTTCCCTGCAAATTCAATTGTCAATATGGTATTTAGTGTTGAGATGAAAACAAAGTAACGAATTGTCCAGGAAAAGACTAATACATAAAAAAATTTAACTGTTAATGGATTGCAAGATTCAACGCATTTACCCATCAAGATTCAATTTTTTTGGTTTATTCAGTCCAACTTCCTCATTACTAATTACACCATTTAACATCAAATGCAAAATATGCCAAGTCCAATCTTAGAACATTCCAGGTGTACAAATTTCAATAAGAATTGCATTTGTAGATTGAAAAAAAGAATAAGTTATCCAAGGGCCAATATCAATCAGCAAATTAAGTGAAGTCTAATAAAGGACATGATAAGTATACACACCTTTCGCTTCTTCATCATTACTTTGGCAGCTGCCTGCAGACAGTAATATCCTAGAGTTAACGTAGACAAGTTTGGAAATTAATAACTGTGTGTGGGAGATTCAAGAACTGACCTGAGTGCATAAGAAAACTCCGGTAAGGTTTAAATCAATGACCTCCTGCCACTGAGATGTCTTCATTCTCATCAACAAAGCATCCCTAGTTATACCTGTAACCATAGCAATTACTTCAAGTTAAGAAATAAACCAAAACATAGATTTAATAGAAACATATTCAAAAACTTTACCTGCATTATTGATCAAAACATCTACAGTTCCCCATGCGTCCACTGCCTGAAGATGACTCAATAGTATTTAATTGAGATTATGCTCCATGCTGTGAATAATAAGAAGCAACAGAAATAGAGAATTCTCTCACAGTTTTAATCATTGAGCCGGCATCTGCTTCATTTGAAACATCACCACGAAATGTAAGAGCTTGCCCACCAGATGCCTCTATCTGCAAGATAGAACAACCACAATAACTTCCAATGCTACATTAAACCAACAAATTTGAGTATACTATATCTAGTAAAGGTTTATCCTACTCATTGCCATTAAATACATGGATCATTTTCTATTGATTAATTAAACAGGCATGTGCTGGTGTGAGTTGAAGAGTGTCATGAAAGTGGAAGAGGAATGGAAAATCAAGTCTTTATGGAATATTACAATCAAAACATAAATCGACCAATCAACAATTCAAATGGGAGCACAATCTATTAAGCGAGTTGATAGCCATAGTTTAATACATAATACATCAGCATCATACATATCTGTTTGTCGTGATCTCTAGAAAGCAAGTGGACTTCTTTTTCAAAAATAGCTCAAATAAAATGCAGAATCTGATCTGATTTATAAATGCCTCAACAATTTCAGGAAAAATATATTCATAGACAAAAGGCATAATTCACCACCTCTTTGCAAACCTCTTCTGCCTCTTTCGATGACCTCGCATAATTAACCAGAACCTGCAAAAGTAAATTCATAATAAATTAGCTTTAGAAAAGGATTTCACGTCCTCTGGCTCATATCTAGTTGAGACAAAAATTTCGTCTATATTTCATGTGATTTAGTTGATTTAGGCATAACAATGTACCACGAAGGCTAAAAGTAACACTCCAGAAACCACTAGCTGGACCAAAGAATTTCAGAAAGTATGGTTGTAATGTTCTATAATATAGTCCGAAACTGAATACATCAATCATCTTTGCACATAACTGATTTTTACGCTAACTTAATAATATGAACTTCCAAATTGCAGAAATTAAGACTAAAACAGAGGACGTGTAATGACCACCGTATGCTGAACTATTATTATGGCAGAATTCATCATAAGATTCATAAACTACAAACTTTTATTATGATATGCCACTAAAAATTTTTTGCATATAAAAAACCCTTCAAGTACTAAAGCTTACTTCTAGGGAATTCTTCAAAACAGCAATTGGATGAATTTGTGGGAGTCATCTTAATGGCTATGCCATAGTTAACTTTTCAATTTTTTATTTACATTCCAATGTGTTTTTCACATTTAAAATTTTGAGTTTAAAATGATTGAAAAAAAATAGCATCTTAACACTAATAAAATTAGGGAAAAGGGTCATATAGACCCCTTATCTCATATCAGGGTTTAGTAAGCCCTTGATCTATTTTTTGTTCATGAAAACTATCTTTTACACTTAACATGATCAAATAAGCCTCCATTTTCTAAAACTAAACCGTGGGAGCACTTTGTCTTAAAATAAAAAATAAAAAATGACACCACCACATTATCTATTTGGATTTCCTTCTCCAAGGCCATTAACTCAGTAATGAATGGGGGCTTTGCATATTAAGGTAAAGTTGGCCACAACTCTTTGATATCCGATTGCTGCAGTTGGCAATTCTGATTTGGAACAAGCTTTTTATCAGGTTTACACAGCCAAAATATTATCGACGGGAGCTAGGTGATTTTGAGTGATTACCCAAAGATTTATATAAACAGTTTAAAGAATTAGCAAGAGATTATTTGAGGGAAATTAGAGTCAGCAATAATTATGTTCCTTCCGTATAATAAACTAGCTCTCAAGTTAAAGGATTATAAATAAGGGGGTAGGGGAGAGGTGAAGGATTGTCCAAAATTATCTTTGTGTCTTCCATTGGCAGCTTATGCTGACAGGAGTCATCTCGGGGGAATCATTTTTTTCCTTCCTATTGTTCATATATCTATTTTCATTTATAGTATCAACTTATTTACTCTATCAATTTGGTCTGACCTGCCGGATACCACCAACCCAAATGGACACCCGATTGGAGAATCAATAGAGAAGGGGGAATTCAATTGAGAGAAAAGTCAGTTCAATCTTTTACAAAGTCTCGGAGCAACTATCTAGGCTCACAAACTAGACAAGATAGAAGAGATGATCTCCTTACTCTTAAGGAACAAAGGAGCCAAAGAAAGTGGTGGGGATTCCCACATTAGTAACCTCAAAGAAACGAGCACTCAAAGGCCGCTCCTAGAATATAACCTCGTCCAGTCCATAGCCAACAACGATGTTAAACTCACTACCAAACGAGTTGAATCACCAAATTTTGACATAGGGACGGCCCAATTTTAGGTTTATGGCTTCGTCTTTCCATTGCGTTGTTTTTCTTCTGATCCTCAACAGTGGTAAATGGCTCCAAGGGCCTGAGTATCATTACAATACAAATTCCAATCAACTAAGTAGGTAGAGCCTAGATTCTTGCTTCGAGATTATGATAGCAAGTGAACTGACTTTTTTCTCAATCATATCAAACTTCTTATCTATTTACTCAAATAGATTCTCCAATCCGACAGGTTGATCCAATTTGAGAGGGTAAAGAAGTTACATACTAAAAATTGGGATTGTTATATGAACAATAGGAAGGAAAAGAGGAATACAACAGGATGACTCTCATCAGCCTAAACTGTCATTGGTAGACACAATGATAATTCTAGACGATCCCTACCCTCTCCTCTACCCACTTATTTATAATCCTTTATTTTGAGAGCTAGTTTATCATTATAGAAACAACATAATAATTGCTAATTTTGCTCTCCCACAAATAAGCTCTTGCTAATCCCCCAGATTAGTGACTAGCATGATTGCAGCAGACAAACAAGCCATAGCTCACCCCTCCCTTAATTGACTCTATCACTTGCATACTTTTCTAACTAATAAAGTGTGCCAATGCTTAAATTTTAAAAGTTGGGTTAATTTAATCCTATTAAAAACAAAAATTGGTCTGCATGAACAAGTAAAACGATTAAGGACTTTCTTTGATCCCATATAATAAGATGAAGAATTTATGTGACCCTTTTCCATAAAATTAAACAAATCAAGTGTGCACGTGATATGATGACACCATCAAGATAAGAGCAAGTCATCACCAGTTTTACCCTTTTTTTTAAAATAGTTCTCACTTTCAATTAAAAGTGTACTATTACTATTATTTTTTATTAAAAGAGACCACAAGTGTTTGCCACAAGATAAATAGTCTAGTAGGGAGCTCGTAATTAAAATTTCAATACTTGAGGATCAGAGGATCTTTTAAAAGAAAACATTAGTTTAGGGGAATACAAGATTAGTAGGGAGCTCGTAATTAAAATTTCAATACTTGAGGATCTTTTAAAAGAAAACATTAGTTTAGGGGAATTTCGATGTATTATAATTATGATTGGTGTAAAGAAGGCAACCTTGCAACCAGATCTCCCCAGAGCCAAAGCAATCGCCTTGCCAATGCCTCTGGAGGCTCCAGTAATTACTACAACAGGAGCTTCCACTTTCTGTGATGCTTCACCTTTAACTTGTTCAATGCCTGCTATCTGGGACCTTATGCCTGCACATACACCCATTCTTACAAAAAGCACTACGCCAGTAAAAGAAAATAGAGGAGACGGCCACATACCTGAGGATGAAAAGGAACGGGTTTGAAAGTTGAGCTTCCGATGCGTCGCCGGCGACGATGTAAAAACGTTCCGGAAGTTGGAAATTTTCTTGTGCGAAACGGCGGCAGACTTGCACGCCACGGCGGCGGAGAAGGTAGCAGCCATGTTGAGTTCGAATCGTAGGCGGTGAAGAAGACGAGTGAATCTGAGAGTAGCCACGACGAAAATAAATGCTCACAGTTACAAGTTGGAGAAGAAGGTACGATTGTGAATGGGACCCAAAAGTTAGGGTTTATATTTATTACTATATCTAGGCTTGCCCTCGAGGTTTTATCTCCATGAAAATTAACGGCGTCATCTCCGACAAGCAGATTTCCTGTTTCTCGATCGACTACAGAGAGAGAAAAGTGAAGCAGAGTTGTGATGAAGATCGTTCATCTCCAAAACAAGCTAAGTCGTGATTCGATTACAAATCGGGAATGACAATTAACTTTCACGGTGGCGGGAGGTGGATATGGTGGTTCCGGCACCGGAAGTCAGGTGTGCTTAGAAATTTTCTGAAATTCATGACTTGCATAATCACATTCCAGCAGTACCAGTTGGATGGGAAGCAACAAACATTGACGTCGTTAACCTTCCGTAGATGGAGATGGAGCCCTCACTTCATTATAACAACAGGTAGGATACCGCATTTTTTGGGTACCTAAACAAAAATATTACTACATGTATCCGTATCATTACCGTTTAAAATATTATTTGCAATACCCGTATTCGTCCCGTACCGATTGTTCCTACTCATGGGTACCCGAACCCATCAAACCTGATTTTTTTTAACCAGAATATTAAATTTCAAGTCTCAAACATTTAAATAAATGTGTCTACAATATTAAATTTTCTTGGTCTCAACATTAAACAATAAATAAAACATGACATAAAATCACCACACAAGTTCAAACTTCAAATAACATACAAATAAAATAAAATGATATGCTAGACTAATAATTTGTAAATTTATTTAAATATTGATATATGTAACAAGAATTATTTGTGTCTTTACAGTGAAGGGATATTTTTTTTTAATATGAGATTAAGTGTTCGAACCCTCTATAAAATGAGTTAAAAGTTTTTTTGTCTCATAACTATTTAAAACTTTAGATTTTGTCCCAAAAAAATATTTGTATCGATTTTGTCCCATAACTATGAGTTTTATTTCAATTTTGCCCAATTTTCACCGAAACCCTCGATTTTCACAGAAAATTGGTCACGTACGTTGCAAGTGACTGATGAATTTGGGAGTTCCAACGAAAATCGAGGGTTCCGGCGAAAAATGGGCAAAATTGAAATAAAACTCATAGTTATGGGACAAAATCGATACAAATATCTTTTTTGGGACAAATTTAAAGTTTTAAAAAGTTATGGGACAAAAAAAACTTTTTACTCTGTACAATTATGTGTGATTTTTTGTTCTGATGTTAGCTTGTGATGTTTATCTCTTTATTTTAATTCTTTAGTCCATTGCAAATCTTGTCCTCACAGATAATATTTTATTTTATGATTTATGAAGCTCTTAAAAATAGTTAAAAAGATATTTCGATTTTGTACAGAAAATGAGGTTAAAAGTTTTTTTGTCCCATAATTTTTTAAACTTTAAATTTTGTCCCAAAAAAAATATTTGTATCGATTTTATCCCATAACTATGGGTTTTATTTCGATTTTGCCCGATTTTCGCCGGAACCCCCAAATTCATCTGCACGTGACCAATTTCTAGCGAAAATTGGGCAAAATTGAAATGAAACTCATAGTTATGGACAAAATCGATACAAATATATTTTTTGGGACAAAATCTAAAATTTTAAATAGTTATGGGACAAAAAAAACTTTTAACTCCTATAAAACACATACATACAAGTATTAAATGGGACGGGTATATGTGGTTACCCGCTACCGTTATCCAATTATTATTTATCCAGGTAGCGGATATTCGAGGGGGTGAATCCGAATCCTAATGAAATTTTTTTCCTCAAACCCGATTATAGGTACCCGAACCAGTTTCATTAGAATTTGGTCGGGTCGGGTATCCAGAAAAACCCGCGGAACTGTCATCCCTAATCAGGTGCACCCTAGTCGGACTCTAAAAATTAATTAAGCGAAATTAAATCAAGATCAATATGAAAAAAAAATAATTATAAAATAATTCGTATTGATTTGAGAACTTAATTATGCACCTTAAAAATTATATTCTTTAATACATACTATAAACTAACTTTTTAGAGAAATTAATGAATGAAAAATATAACTCATCTCAATAAGAATACAAAAAAATCATAACATACTAGAATTTGAAGAATAAATTTTTTTATTCATAAATATAATAGTTTATCAATCGAGTATTTTTTTGTATACTACAAAATAATTTCAATAAAATTAGGAGTATACTACAAAATAATTTCAATAAAATTAGGAGTCTTAGGTGAACATGTAAGATCTAAACCATTAAATTTCACAATAATTAATCTTCACTCTTAGACTTTTTAATTAATAACTAACTTTTTAATTTATGTTTTTAACCTTAAATTAAACCATTAAACCCTAGAGTGCACGGGAATTACCCTAAAATTACAGTGTAAGGTAAACCGAAACACAAGTATTTGCTTTGATTTGATTTTGATGTAGTAAATTAGAATTTTAGCTGGTGGCGCTTTAATGAATCAACATGATGGGGTGCATTTTCAAAAGTGCATATAGAATCGAAGATATATGTCAAAACGCAAAAAATTCCACACTTACATTGGATCAAATAAATTTCAAAAATAACTTGAATGAAATATGCGAAAATAGATGACAAAATAGTATAATAAGGCCATAAAAGAAAAAATATGGAGCATCATCAAACTAAGGAGAGTAACTGAAACATCATAGATCTGCCACAATTGCAATTCTTCTTTGTCTTAAACCACTTTCCAAAATTCCAATAGCACAATTAATTTGTTACTGGGTTTTCAGAGAATAAAAACAAAAATATGGCAATTGAAATGATCAGAAAAGCATCGAATAGACTAATAACACTGCTCACTATAACCATCCTAATAAAACTAGAACTTTACAGGATTATTTCTAACAAGATAATTTTCTTATCAAACAATTAGAACCAACCAAAGGCAATCGCCGCTGAATGATAACACACAAACACACAGCATCCTTACCTGCAAATAATCCCAAGCGACGTAGTTAAGCATCACAATTGCTCGAGAAGTTTACATGATTATGCAATTACACTTGGACTCAGGCTTCGGAGGCTTTACGCTGTCGCCTTTATCAAGAGTTCGATTATCAGGAGTTCTATGGATACGTGGGCTGGACTTCTCATTTGCTTCAGGATGAGGTTTTGTTTCCGCTTCCAGCACCTTTGGCCGAGTTTTTTGAGATTTGGAACTACGTTTTCTCAAACGCTTATCTCTTCTTTCAAAACTGGATTTGCCCACAAATGTTACTGCTGGTCGCAGATCTTCAACCAATGATGATTTGCTATCTGTTGCAATATTTGCAGCTTCATATGCTAGGCTGTGGACTATGGAGCTGCAGAAAAGAATTGCATCTGTTGCTTCCTCCAGGGTAAGGCTCTTAGCTTGCGTTTGACCATTGTCTTCTGAGATAGTTGTTGATTCTTCTGTGATTAAAAAGGCTTTTAGAAGACAGGCAAAATTAACAACATTGTGTAAATTATGAGTTGATTGTTGCAAACAAGGATTTTTCAAAGGTTAATACCATTAGAACATTTATTTTGTGCAAGTAATAAAGCTTTAACAAGATGTCAGGACTCCGGAGGATATTGGCAAGAATTCAATAATCAATATGGATTAATAACCTGAATTTTTTATATTGAAGTTCAGAGTAAAAAGATATGGTTGATGAACGGCTGCATTGATGTGGTGCAACAAGAAAATGAAGAAACTGAAATGCATGTGAAGCTTAATTGACAATGGAATACATAGAAAGAAAGGGGAGGGAGAAAAAAAAAACCCACTATTTGACTGTGAATAGATGGTAATTTATATTGGCTGTTAACATAGTTTATCTTCCCAGAGTACCAAGATTGTACTCTCACACCAAATGTCACTGAAAATGAGGAGGGGATTGTAGAGGAAGGGGAAAGACAATTCCTTTACAATATGCTAAGCCATTTGCATTTATTCTGAAAACTTGAGCATAAAAGAAGTAGTCTCACAAGTCTGAGTTAAATAATAAGAAGTCCAATGATAAATAAATGTGAAGAGAAGATGATAGGACAGAAGAATCTCAGAATTTCATGTTTACATACCTAGGACACCACGCGAGGCATCAAATTCTCCGAAGATTGTTGTAGTAGCATCATGGTGATTATCGGAATCAACATCAGAATGTGAATCTGACAAGACAGCATTCTCTATTTCAATTTCTGATATTGCACACAAAGGACTTGGATTAGGAGCTTCTACAGCATCCACCATATCAGCACAGGAACTTGATATGACATCTTCCTCTTGATAAGACTGTTGGGCGGAATTATGAGAATTGTTAATTAAATCATCACAATTCTCATGCGATGTTGGCTCCTGAGGGGCAAATACTGAAAGGACTGATGCATCCCCCAAGTGGTCATTCATCAAACAGCTCGATAGTTCTGAGTCAGTTTTGAAGATAACATTGCTTTCAAAATCAGTGCACGTACTTTCTGCTTCAGCATATTCAGAAGCCAGTGATTGCTCATGAGGACTTACACAAGTCTCCTCACCAAGCTCCTTGTTTAGGTGGGGCCCCTCAAAACCATCTTCAAGACAACTTGGTGAGAGACTTGGTACCTGGAACATATGGCCTGAAGCACCTGACATGGATGAGAAAGAGCGTTTGTGCTTCACTGACGCTTCATACCTAAAATGTTCACCATCTGATCTATGACCACTCAATTGTCGATGAATCCGAATTTCTGTTAGCCTAGAGGTCCCCAGATCAACAGAAGATGATACAGATGCACTGGTGTGCTGAATAGAGCTTCTCATACTATTTAGACTGTCCCTCACATAAGAGAAATCCTCATAACTGGAATTACTAGCCGTAAAACTCCTGCTTTGGACAATATGTCCTTTCACACTGCTTGATTTCTTCAGCAGCAAAGATATACCTGCACCTTCTGAAACATCAAGCCCGGACTTTGAATTGACCCCATCATGCTGCAACTGCTGACAACCCATCTCACCTTCCATAGGTTGTTTAGTTACTTTAGAAATGGCCAATGGAACCTCCCCTTCCTCAAAGACATTTAAAGAGTAGCTCTGTCTTGAGTCACCATATGAATTTTTATCTTCATTGTCAATTTTATAGCTGGTCTCGGTTTGACCGATACACACAACTCGTGAAGGTTCTGGAATTGATGCAGAGTGGTCCAAAACCTTTGGTGATCCGTGTTCTACTAACTGAACGAAGTCCTGTGTACTGCTCTCACCACCCGTTACTCTTTTAAATGGATTTGTTATAGTTGAATTTAGTTCCAAAGTTTTACACTCCTTACAAAGTTGTAACTCTCCTTCCATTACCACTTCAGCTGAAAGAAACATCCGCCCACATTTAGAGCATATTACCATATCTGAAGTGTCATGTTTTGTATTTAACACAACAGCTGTGTCCACAGTTGAGGTAGGATCAAGTTGATTTATGTTCCTGGGAATACCTAACGGAGAAATAACCAGAGACGGGCCATCAATTTCATCGCGCTGACCACCAAGTGGGTCCTCCAAGATTCTCTTCTCATTAACTTCATTTAAAGCATCAGGCGGATCCATGTCAAATATTTCATCCTCCATATCTGGATGATATCCATTCACAAGGTTGATGGTTACATCCTCCTGGCATTGCTCACTTTCTTCAGTATTATGGGCTCCACTTGCAGCTTGATCAGAACCAGAATTACTGCTTGGTGTAATTGAAGAATTTCGGGATGTCAGAGAATGATGATGTGCAGTTGCCTTTCCAACGTGGAATGTAGAACTAGGGACACTAGACAACAATGGCCTAAACATGTTATGGGGGGCCTTACGATCCTGCACATGGGAATTGGAGAAAAGATAAACATCAATATTGACAATTTGGTTAAAGAACATGGGTTGCTTAAACAAAGATAAAGAAAATTTATGTAAAACCGCTTTAGTTATGCCATTAATAAAGTGAAAGCAGAGATCATATCACATTACACAATTCAGGGCGTGCATGTCATATTAAGATTCTGCACTCATTTAGAAATCTATATGTTTTTACTTTATTTTTATTTTAATTTAACCCAGCCAGGATGGCAAAATCATATATAATATTCGTAGAATATGGCTTGTTGAGCTCATACTCTCATATAAATCATAAACAGTACACTTACATACCAATCTAAGCTGCAAGTTCCTGTTATCTAAACCATAATCACAACACAAGCTGCAAACTTACTTATTCATCAGCTTTTCCTCAACAATCGAGCTCAAGGGAAATTGGCATAGGGTTTCCACAAACATGAAACAACACATAAAGGTTTAGAAAAATACTTGAGGCCTAAGCAGCCCCAGCAGCCGGCTCAAGTTAAATTGGCATAGGGTTTCCACAAACATGAAACAACACATAAAGGTTTAGAAAAATACTTGAGGCCTAAGCAGCCCCAGCAGCCGACCGCTAATTATTGAACACTTGATAACTAGATGGAACTTGAAGGCTTTCAGTCATTTGTTTATGGTCTATTTGAGTTGGATATTTGAACTTTGAAGTTGATTATGCATGGATGTTCAATCTGTCTTTATGTTGAGTTAATATTTAATATTATGTGTGTGGTGTGATTTAATCATTATTTAGTTAGGTGATTATGTGTGTCAAGTAGGATATATATTTATGTATGTACTATATTCTAGGGCAGGTTCTACAAAATGCGCGTCTCAAGCTCCAACAGGGCCCTTATGCTTTGTGCGCCTCATGCCTTTAACAACTATGAAAAGGACAGTATATATTTTTTAGTGAATAAATCATGACACATGTACAATTTATAAGCACGCAAGGAATAATTGAACTTTAAAGAAAAGGTAGGTAGTGTCGAGAAAAACTTGACCCATTGTGAATTAAAATTAATGTGTCCACAAGGATATTTAATCCAACTATATGAAAATGTCATTTATTTAAAAGTTGCAAGGTGAAAACAAAGTTTTAAATGCAAAAACTGACATTTTCTTTGTGTATCTTGGTCTTCCAAAACATCTTCTCTTTTTTTTCTCTCTCATTAGGATAATAAATAGTATTGTAAAAACCCCATATGGTTGATCTTTTGAAGTTATGCTACTAAGAAATCAAGGTAAAAAAAGATTAAATAGAATCACCCAAAAAGTTAATGAAATCTTCTTCACCAACTTCGGGGCAGAAAAGGTGACCAGCGCATATAATTTTTAAGTAAAGGGAAAGCATGCAAAATATGCATGAAATACTAATATAATACTTGACCAGATAAGGACAACAAAATACAACGAGACATTCTGAGGGGAAAAAAAAGGACTCGAAGAAATAAATGACTCGTTCAACAAACCATATTTGACTCATTCAACAAACCATCAACAATAGGACAACTGAATAAGGAAAGATGAAAAAAAGGAAAGATGACAGAAACGCAAAATGAATGACTGATAAATGGCCAAAAGTGTCTATCATAAAGAAGCCACCCGCAGCAATAAAAAGACAGGGTTACCCACCGTTTGGCGAACCAGATCTAAGGATCTTTTAGGAGCAGAACTCGACAATGCTTTTGTTGGTCTCTTGATGGGACTGTTGTTAGGGTAAGCACCTATCGTCCTTGCAGCTGATCGATCTGAGCTGCTGAAAGCTATAGATTGTGGCGAGTCTAAATCATCATCACCAGATGATGCAACTGAACCTTTGCTGTATGAACTAAATGGATCCCGATCATGAATGTGTGACGAAGTGATACTCCTAGAGGCAGTTGGAGACATAGACTTTCTTCCATATCTGGAGCCATTACTGGATGCTGGGGAAGACCCTCTTACATATGATGCTGGTCTATCCGACAGTGAGGTACGAAGATTAGGAGGTGCTTCTAAGGAAAAGCCAGGGATATTAGATTGCCATGCTCTAATTTTTGGTGAAGCAGAGTTCCCCCGACTTGTCTTGACTGGGGAAGTATGCCTCACCCTTGAGGGGGCAGAGGTACCAGCAGAACCAGTACTCAACCTCCTAGGCGTTGGAGTACTAGACCTCAGAGCAGATGCTGGTTTGCTTGGTGATGGAGACAATCTCCTTGATGGAGAGGGATGTCGTGTACTAGGAGGTGGGCTTGAATGAGTGGCAGAAGATGGCCTGCTTCTGGATTGCAAAGTACTACTTCTGGACTTCTGAGATGGGCTAAGGCGATGAGTATTTGCACTTCCCCTACCACTGCCATAAGCGTTCTCCATCTACAGATTGAATAGATAATCAAAAACAATTTTCAGACACTCGAAATAAAGATGAGGACAATTGAATCATGCATAAACTCTACACATAAAGCCATTTGTATATCTTAGATTACCGTGGGTGATCGTGAGATTGAAATAGGTTGACTCCTGGACCTTCCTCTTGGTGCAAGATTAAGAGGTGGCACCTCATCATCCAGAGAAGAAAAAAGGGGAGTTTCTGGGGGAGTTATCAACCTATAATCATTTATAGTTTATCACCAAAAGCCAATGTATAAATTCATGAAATATATCAGATAAAAGTAAACCTACATATATCGCAAGCAACAGCTAAATGTATAAACCGACATTGAGCAAAAAATTAAATATTATCAGTTACTTTCATAAATTTAGAAATGGTAGCTTATTTAAATATGTTGAACCAGCCATAACTAAGTTACAGGTGTGACGAATATATGCAAAACCCCATTAAATCCCCAAAGGCATCTCATTCATTCCTGAAATTACATACTAGGGAATGACAATATACATAAGAATCTAATTTGTTGGAAGAGTGAAAAACCAACCAGTCATAGTCATTCTTATCTCCCTCTGCATTGAGCAGGTCGCTGCTCTCTCCTCGAGTAGGAATTGAGATTCCAAGTCCATAATCTGATGAGTGTCTAAATTTTGTAGCTGCCAATGCCATTAATTATATAAAAAATGTCAGCAATGCATCAAAAATAATGACAATGTGCTGCAAATGCTCTATTAAATGCCAACATTATATTGTGAGGAAATCTAACAGCATATTATGGGTGGAAGACTTTACAGAAGATGTCGTCGAAGTTGTCATTTGATTGTAGCAAGAAATTGTCTCTTTCTTTGTTCTGCACCTCATTAAACAGAGCAAGCTCGAGATCATCTTCCTTCTCACGGTGGAGAAACCCACTCTCAAGGCTTCGCCCTCTCTTATGATTCTCTGCCTTTAGCACTCTCCCAGGTGAAACTCGCATCACAGGCGATGGAGGCATTTCTGGAAACTCCCAACAGATCCCAAATCTCAATCAATATGTTCTCAATCAGAAATCTTCCAAAATCCAAATTTCAAGCTGAAACATCGTGCAAAATGCACGCTAGACGATCTGCCAATTCTTATATGACTGTCGTGAACCTTCACATCCTACCACAATGATCAACCAAAGCCTACTTCACATTTACCATAGCACATGGTAAATCCAAAACTACCCAAATTCTCTTCAGTACTCAAAACTTGCAGTCTCACCCCAATATCACACCTGGACAGAATTTTTTTGCCTAAAACCTCAACCTCAATACAAGCCCCACATCTACTTCAAAATGCCAGGGCCAAATCACCAACAATTTCCACCAAAAAGCAAAACAAATACAGCTCTTAACTTGTAATCAAATTTAAGCAACACCAAACTGAAAACAAAGCTCAATTACACGTACAGAATCGTCATTTCACAGATACCTACTTCAAAGCGTACTCGTATACCTCAAAACCCTCGGACTTTCTGAAAATTATGCGAACGGTAGTTGAGTGGATCTCAGTGCGGTTGTTGGATCAATAAATATCCAGAATCAGGTAAGAAAGTGTAAAAAGAAAAAGAGAACCCTAGAAAGAAAAGCTGAAAAAATAAAGAAGAGGGAGCAATTAATATTCACGTGACAGGTGGATTGCGAAGAGAGAAAGCGAAATGTTCAACGGGCAGCACCGCCGCCGCCACAACCAGCGCCACTCCCGGCGGCAGCAGAAGAACAATGAGAATGAAGGATAATTATGAAAAAGGAAATGAAATCTAGTTAATAACTGAGAGAATTACAGTAAGGATAATAATGGCGGAAATTTATGAAACACAGATGATTTTTTGTTGTTTGCGTTTAACACTCCATTTTCCTTTTACTCTGTAACCTTCCTTAGTTCCTTTCCTCTTTTCTTTTCCTTATTCATTTTTTTTTTTAAGTTACTCTAAAATCTAAATACATTGTTCTTTAATTTGTAGATTTTCTATACAGATTTGTAATGCTAATTAAAATTAGAGTTGATATTCGGTGCACTTGGGTGAAGGGGTACATCTGTATAATTTTTTATTCTATTTTGTATACTATTGCATATTATTTTATTTTGTATACATATTTCTTAATAATTGTATATTTTTTTTCACAGTCAGTTTTTTATTAAAAAACTAGCATTCATATGTGTATAACTTTTTATTCAATAGTGTATACATATTTTTTAATAGTTGTATATTTTCTTATACTCAATTTTTCATTACAAAAATTAACAAATAAATTGTATATAATTTTGTTTATAATTATATACTATATTTTTGTACACAATTATATATGATCTAAAAATGAGTGCACCATATCGTGGGGTGCACCCAGACCCTGGTGAACAGTAGTATTAGCCTTAAAATTAAATACTCCTATAAACGTACTAATTTAATCAATTATATGAAAACATTTTAGCATGCATCTTATTACGCGCTTATTTTCGCTCATTATTCCTTTCTTACACTCGATTTATCATGCATATTGTCATTATATTTTGGGGCAATTTTGGTTGCACTTGGTGCATTTATTAGTGTAGTGTAGAATATTATACTAGTTAATTTAAAAGGTTAATTACTAATTTGAATCTTAGTATAAAGATTAAGAATTGTCTCTTGTATTTTCAGGTGCACAAAGTGTATAAGGGTACAACGTTTTGTTTTAAAATGTATACACTTTAATTAATAAGGGTACAACATTTTGTTCTAAAGGTATACACTTTCATTAATTTTTTTTCCAGAAAATAAAGGGTACACGTACTTACATTAAAGGGCACACCATTTAATACTAAAGAGAATTTGAGCGCACGATATCCATGGGCACACAAATTTTAACCAAAGATTAATTATCATAAAATTTAACGTTTTAGATCTTACATGTGCATCCTGTAAGACTCATATTTTAGTACATAAATTTATTGGGTAGATCTTACACGTGAGATAATTTTACACTTTTTAAAATAGTTTTAACTTTCACTATAAAATGTTTTATCACTTTCGTTATAAAATATTATCAGTTTTCATTATACTATAAATTGTTCATAAAATAACATTATCTCTTTTTATTAATTGAGTGTCATTGCTATTATATGTAAAACGGTCTCACACAAGTCCTTGCCATAATTATTTGAGTGATAATCATTAATTATGTTCATAATCTTTCCCTCAAAAAAAAACCTTTACATTTTCCTAATTTGTTTGTCACACAACAACCTTCACATCCCAATAAAAGAAAATATTATTTTATCCAACAACCTCAAAAGTTATTTTAATTTTAAATTTGTCACTCATTTTTCATATAGATATCATTATTTTATATTTTTGTTATCTAAAAGTACTATTACAATATCTTCAAAATAAAATAAAAAATTAATTGAAACAATAAACGTGTAGCGTGTTATGAGGAAGAGTATAATATTTTAGAGCAATTTTAATTAATATACATTATTCCAAAACTTTTGCTAATTAAAATAGCAGAATCACTGTTCGTAATGTTGACTGCATGTAACTTGTGACAATGAATATGAAGTAACCATTATCATCACTTTACTACACATAACCCTAAATAAATAATATAATAATAACTTCTATTTTCCTTTATATATCTGATAACTCAATTGCCCCTCCCATAAAGAATATTAAGAAAGTTATACTCCTTTTGTTTCCGATAATATTTCATTATATTCTTTTTAATTCGTTCCACAAAATATTTTATATTTTCTTTTATTAAAAATAGTAAAATATACATTATAATACTTACTTTTTATACACATCTCAATATAATATTTACTTTTTTCACATATTCCAACAATTTTACATAATTTTTCTTATTAAATTAACTAAAATATTTCTTCCATTTCTTAAAAATAATTTTTTCTTAAATTTTACGCACAAAAATACATAAAATATATTTTGGAACGGAATGAGTATTTTTTTATCTACATTTTATTAATAATTTAAAGAATATTTATGTTTTTTTTTTCCTTTTCTTGAACTTACGGTGGTATTTGTTTTTATTTTTTAATTTTATTTTTACAATCATTGTAGAGAAAGATTTGTAAGTATTTCGTATTCAATTCTTATAACAAGTTTGGATATATTACAAATAAGTGAGTGAAAAATTACTTTTTAAATAGATCTTCTAAATAAAAAAAATATCCCGCATTTCAATAAGAATATAAAAGTCACGGCATATCAATTTTTTTTGGTATTACTACTAACTACAAAAACATATAGTGATATTCCAATATTACCCCTATAAATGTGCTGCACATAAATGTTGTGTGCAGAAAGTGTTCGTGTACAGCAAGGTGTGTGCAGTAGAATAAAAGTGTGTGCAGCAAAAAAATGTGGTGGTCCAGCGGAGCTCCAGCGGCGGCAGTCAACTGTCGGTCAACACCGATCAACGGTCGGGTAACGCGGTCAACGGTGGTCAACGCCGGTCAACAATCGGTCAACGCCTGTCTGGCGGGTGGGTGGGTGAGGGGTAGGGTTGGTGGTTTAAAAGTGTATGGGTTTAGGGATATATTTGGTATTTTACTTTAATATTTTATATGTAATAATTATTATTTTAAATCAATGTATCTAGTAGTAATTAGGGGTATAAAGTGTATACCTAGTACTAATTAATCTAAAAATATATCAAGAATAATTATTCTCATAATTAGTGTTAATTAGAAATATATGAAATAATAAAAAATACATTCCATAATATAATTTAAATTTCATTATTTATATTTATTTAAATTTAAAATTAATTTAAATTCCAATAAATTTAATATATTTTAATAATTATACTAATAAAAATTATGAAAAAGATAAATTTTAAATAAAAAAATTATAAAAATTAATTTTATAAAAAAAATAAAATTTATATTTAGTGTTTTCAATTTAAAAATAATATTTCATTTAATAGTTTTTATTTAAAATAAAGATTTAATTAAATATATAAATTTTTGTATTTAAATAATTGAATTGAAATTTCATTATTTTCTTATAATTATTTTTATTATAATGAATATTAAAATATAGGAATTTTTTTAAGATTTTAAACAAAGTACTATTTTTAGTAAATATTAAAAAATTTAATACGAAAATTATATGTTAAATCAAAAAATATTAATTTATTTTTAATTTCATAATTATACAAAAAGAGGTGTGATATAAATAAAAATAAATTATTTATAATTATTAATGTATCTTATTCTATATAAAAAAATAAAAAATAAGAATAAATATTTGATTCCATAAACCATGGAATGAGTAAATTTATTGAGGTGGGATGAATGGTGATTCTCAATTTTAAGGAATACACATTCCTTATGAAAAGAGTATAGGTATTACCAAAACATACCAAGGAATAGAAATCAAATTAGGAAGGTCGATTTTCAATTCCTAAGTCATTCAACATTTAATTTGTGTTTTTTTTTCTCAAACTTTTGGCTCAAATGGAGCATTGTAAGAAGATTTGTATCGAATTCATCATGTCATTGTCATGCTAGTCTCATTAGTGAGATTAGCTATCATAATTAATTAGGAGATTTTAGACCTGTAAATTTGTTGTGATGAATTGAAATGATTGACTGTATTTTCTATCATAAATGTTTATTCTTAATTCATATGTTGATTGTGTGTGGTTAATTTTTTATCACATATTGATTAGAGTGTGAACTCAATTATATAGTATAATGAATGTTAATTAAATCATGTCTTCTTATGAGTTAACTCTATTAAGTGTGACTTGAGTTTGTGAATATCAATGCATCATGTATGCTTATAATATTTTGATAAGACACTGATGAGGGTTGCTTGTAAAGGTACTTGAATTAGTGCAATGACCTACCAATAGGAGTTTAGTACATTGAAGAAAATAGTGAGCATTTGAGACATTCTTATTAGCCTTTTTTAGATTGCTTAAGTAGTCTACATCTTGTGTATCTTGTGAAGGAGTATTATGTGGAATATGTGAGTGTCTTTCATACTCAATCATTGACATTTATCATAACATGTTCATAAGTATAGATTATCTCCTTTTTATAATGTAGCTAATCTTAATATCTCCTTATACTATTACACATTCATCCATTTCATCAAATTCTATTTTGCCCACTCTATTTGATTTACTTACTATTCTTTTACTTGTTAATTGATAGTTTAGCTTTAGCATAATCAACACCACACATTTGATCATCCTCATAAAGCTTGTCGAGGTTAAGATACGGATACTCTAGATTATATTTTTTGTGGATTTGATATTTTATTACTTGATCATCTAAACAGTAAGATAAAGTACACTTACTCTTATCACCTAAATAATTTACCGATCAAGTTTTTCTATTATACTAATATTATTGTTAGAGTGTAAAAATTATAAGTATATAATTTTGCTTACAACTTACAGATAAAGGAAACCATCAATAAATAATGTTTATTTATTTGATTCATTCTCACTCATTACATAATTATGAAGTAATTGGTCAGATAATTTAATTGGTTTTTGAACCCTAATGACAAATCTTGTACTTATGCGTTGACTAATTCAAAGTTGATTAGAATACTAGCTAGCAATAGCCTACATACATAAACCTAATAATTGTTGATTACAACTTTTTTGATCGCAAAACTTTATCAAAAAGCAATTATTAGAAATAATTATTTGCTATGTATGAAGGAGAAAGGCTACTAGTTTATCCATTATTATCATAGCCTTATCCATCACCTACCACTTAAAATGACATGATTTATATATTTAAACAATTTTTAGACCAACCAATGACAATGTCATCATTTCTTATTTCCTTTTCTTGATTCAATTCCAAATAACGTTGTGGTCGGTTCATACTAAAATACTACTCCCCATTTTATAAATAAACTTCAGTCCCCTAGTTTAAAATAGGAAGCATTATTATTATTATTGTTATTATTATTATTATATAATACTTTTTAGTGTTTTAAGATAATAAATTAAGTAGAAAGTATAGAGGTAACTTTCATAAATAAAATATGTTAAAAAAGAGGTATTTGTATTGTGTATGATGTAAAATGGGCAGAAATCTTGTATGAGACCTGAAATGATTTTTATTAGATGAATAAAAAGTAATTATCATTATAATAAAAATGATTATTAATTAATGAAAAGTGATAATGATGTTGTTAATTATTTGATGAGTAATTTGTAGTATAAATGAAAATTAATAACATTTTAAAAGAAAAATGATAGTACTACTTCCGGCCGGTTACAAGGTGTCAATTTTACCATTTTATACGTCCACATCAAATGTATTCATATTCTCTATTTAGTAAAAAGGTACACTACAAGGCACACCATTTCCCTCTAATACAACTACCCACTACACATATAATAATAATACTCTTTAATCTACGCGTAAAAAACAGACGATTTTACCTTGTAATCGGCCAAAGAGAGTAATATTTTTAATTAAAAAGTAATAGTTAATCATAAAATTGTCTTAATATGAGGCAGTTTCACACAAATTTATTACATCCAATTGCGGTTTAAAATTTTTAGTGGGACATGATGAGTAATAACTTTTTTATGATATTTATTTTAAAAAGAATATGAATTTCTTTTTGTAACCTTAAACTTTTAGTAGAGGGACACTCTCTTATGGGACGGGTGTGAGGTGGGTTGACCCATCACTAAAGTATACTATTGTATAGATAAAGTATCCTTCTTCCGTCCCGCCCTAATGGAGGGAGTACTTATTTATAGTTAAAATATGTTAATAATAAATCATATTATAATACGTTAAAGTCATATTTTAATGTATAATCAAGCATACTTTAGAAAACATATTTTATCTATATAATAGGCATACTTTAGTTATGGGTTAACCTGTCTCACAAATAACCCGTCTCACAAGAGACTTTGTCTTTAGTAAATAATGAATCAACTCTGGCCCAACTCTTAACTTTACATTTTCTTTTTTATTTGTTTAAAATTTAAGTTAACAAAGAAATGAAACTTAATTAATATTCCAACGACATATTTTAATTTAAAAGTTTTTAATACTTATAACATACTCTACAATTTATTTATTACTAAAAAATATCAAATTTTTCTTAAAAATAAATATAAAATTAAATTTTATTTATATTTTCGCAATTTTTTAGAACAAAAAGCTTAATTGATAGATGTATATGTATTATTTATACAATTATTATTTATTTATTTAGTTTTAGTGATGATGAAGTATGGCAAAAACTTGTGTGTATCGGAGCGCACGGGGCACACTCCGTACGCCTTTAGAATTTCGTGTTAAATTGTATACCCTTTAGTATAAAGATGTGTATCATTTATTTTTTGAAGAAAAATAAAAAATATTAATGTAAAATGTATACCCTTTAGAACAAAATAGTGTACCCTTATTAATTAAAGTGTATTCATCCCCGAACAACGAAAATGATAAACCAAGAGAGGTGATTTTCACCTAGGAAAATACTAAATGAACACAAGTGATAACACATCAATAGCACTAAGAATTACAAACTATGCTAAGACATCCTACATCAATAAAACCATAACATGCAAATATTAACAAGTTCAATCAAAAGAGAATAAAAGTGTAATATAGTCCCCTTTTAGTCCAAGTCTCACGTATGTCATAAATTTCATTTAACACTCTATAAAGTAAGGTAAAACAACACTCATCAATTGATTGGTTCGACTCGCTATAAACTTGCTCGCTGACTACATCACAAACCACCAAAGTGTTAATTAATGATAAAAAATGTCTTTCATTAAGGATGTAATGATAGACTCTTTGGTAGGGTAGGAAAAATATGGATAATAGTGACTAATCATGTGTAAGTAATCGAAAAAGTAGCTACTTTCTTCCATTCCTTAACATTTTCTTTCTTCCTTTCTTTCCTTAATTGATCACAAGCACTATCATCAAATTTCCTTGAATTGAGCTTCTTTCAATGCATGCCTCCTTTCTTTGATTTTCATGATTTCCTTGAGCATTTTGTTACTTTGCTCATTTTTTTGTTATGAGTTGCATATTCATTTTTGCTTATGCTCTTTTCATTCTTTTTTCTTTCTTTTATTTTACCATTTCCTTTTCTTTTTTTTCTTCCGTATCAAACCTTCCTAGCTACCATCTCCTCAATCACTCATACAAAGATGGTGAACATATAAGGCTTATGTGGGTAATTAAGGTTTGTAATGTGCATCAATTCACAAGAAAAAGGCTTAAAGGCTCAAAGTGGCTAACTAGGGATGATGTTCATGGTAGGGAAATATATGGCAATGACTTTTAATAACAAGGATGACCTTAGGTCATGTCATTAACCTCTACTAATCGGGTTCATTCCTATAGTCCTTGAGCAAGTTCTAACTTATCAAACACAATCAACCACTCATGAAGGAAAAATACCATGTATGCACAGTTAAGGCTCAAATATTCACAAAGTTATACTTAGACTTTAAGGAGCTTATTACACCACATTCATCTCAAAATTGAACAAGTTAATTAAAACATGTCACAATTTGAAAGTGTAGAGATTCTTAATCATATCTTGTCATCACTCATTACCACAACATATCATCACTTGTTGTTCAAAAATAACTCGTAACCTCCCTAAACAAATCACCAAAACAATCCCTAAACAAGAATAAGAAAACACACAAAACATAAAATAGGGACTCAACAAACAAGAAACAAAATAAAAGCACATAACATGCAAAAATAAACATCACCATCAAAAGAAAATGAAGCACACATTCATATCATCCATAATCAATTAAGCTCGCAAACATCCCATCCTTGATTTAAAAGAAAATCCTAAATTACGAAAGTAAACCTCCCAAAAACATAACAAATGAAGTAACATGGTAATCACATCAATTCAAATCAACATCAAATAATGTCAAGCAATTAGAAGTGATAGGGTGTAGAGTCAACTCCCTCAATAGACATTTGGTAGTGGAAGTTGTTAGCTCCAAGCTCTATTCGTGCTTCCAATACCTTTCATTTATGCTCAAAGACTCATCAAACACCATTAGCTCAACAATTGTACTAAAAATATAGACTAACATGCACTTCAACACCACCAACCGGACCAAAATCCAACCAAAACTCATGAGAAAATTTTAAAATTGAGTTAATTTTACAAGAATCACACTCAAGTGGTGAGTCACACCACACACTCTCCCCCCAAACTTAAATCGAAACAAGTTGAGACTTAAGTTTGCAAAAAGTGGTGGGACTTACCCTTGTAGTTTCCATTGATGATCTTCTTGTAGAGAAGCAAACACATCCACCGAATTGAGCCATCCATGTTCACTACGCACTAGCCCCCCCAAACTTAACTCGAGACAAAAGTCGAGAATTAAGTTTACAACAAGTGATGCGACATTCCTACTCGAATCCATGAAGCACTTTTCTTTTCTTCAATGTGCATTTTCTCATAAGCACAATCCACCTACAAGATCAAACAACAAAACAAGCATCAAAAGATAAAAAAATTGGGTTGCCTCTCATTTAGCGCTAAGTTTAACGTCTTAAAGCCGGACGGAAGTTTACGATCATTGGACCATAGGATGGTCCATCAACTCTCTCCTCGCATCCTCACTTTGAACATTTGCTTAGCCTTATTTTTATCCACAAGTTTCACTTCGTCATTCTTGCTTACTAACATCAAGTCATCATCAAGAAGTGATTCTAGTGGACTTCCTCTTTCTCCTTTGTCAAACTTCCAATCAAGCTCCGATGTTTTCATCCTATTAACATCATAAGAAGATAAGTTAGAATTTGACATTTTCATATAATCATGAAGAAATGAATTTAAATTGTCAAAGAGAATAGAGTCATGATCCATAAGATCATCCGGAGGCTTCAAATGAGACTTGACTCATTTTTCCTTATTGCACAAGAATGTGACACTTTTTCCTTTTGAGCTCAAGGATAACTCTTCTCTACCAACATCAATTTTTGCTCCTCCCGTCGCTAGAAATGGCCTTTCCAAAATGAGTGACACTCGAGGATCCGCCTTCACTTCTAGCACCATGAAATCAACCGGAAAAGCTAGCCCCTTCACTTTCACCTACACATCTTCAACAATTCCTAATGGCTTCACAAATTCTTCATTTACTACTTCAAGACGGATAGTAGTAGGCTTTAACTCTCCAATTTCAATGTCTTTGAACGTGGCATGAGACATCACGTTGACGCTTGCCCCCAAGTCACATAATGCATCAAGGGTACCTTTTCCTTCAAAATCATAAGGAATTATGAACTTCCCCGGATCACCAACTTTTGTAGGTCCCTCTTTTTGCATCGATTCACTTACTTTGGGTTGCTCTTTTTTCCTTTTCCAATAATCACGTTTGTACTCCTCTTCTTTCACCTTCTCCTCCACTTTCTTTTTCTCTTGCACCTTTTTCCACTTAGGTATCCATTTAAGCCCTTTATCTTCTTTCTTACTTATCTCTTCATTTTCTTCACAAACCTTGCTTTCCACCAACCCTTCTTCAACCTTTCATTCCTCATCCGTATCAACAAATAAACATTGAGCTTTAGGATCAACCTCGGGTGTGGCCGGAAAATTTTCTTTTTGTTGAGCACTTAAAGTACTTGTAATTTGTCCCACATTATACTCCAAAGCTTTGAGCATCCTTTTATTTGCTTCTTCCGCCTTTTTCAAAGCTTTATCTTGAGCTTTGTTTGATGCTATCAATTGTTCAAGTAGCTCATCGGTTGTCGCTTTACCCTCTTGATTTGGTGCTTTAGCTCCCGGATGGTACCTCGGAGGATAAGCAACCGCATTGCTCGGATTAGAGTAGGAGAAATCCCTTGCTTTTATTGTTGTGGGTATGAGCTTCCACTAGCTTGACTATTAAAACCTCCTTGCCTTGATGGATAGTTCCCTTGACTTTGGTTGAAACTACCTTGGAAATTATATTGATAATTTCCTTGGTAGTTTTTTCCATGCATGTATGACACATCTTCCACACGTGGCATAAAGTTGACTCATTGTTCTCCACTCACAATATTTGGAGGAAACACACCTTGCTCAACTTGTACCCCTTCAACCATATTTGCTCATTGGCTCAGACTTTGATTCAAGCTTATTTATCTCAAAACTTTCGTCGCTATCGCTTCAACACTTGGTACATTCAGATCAACACTAGCACTCTTGATACTAAATTGTTGCCCTTGATCGAAACTCTCAAATTCATAGCATCCACTAACTCTCTCCGATGGCCATTGATATACATTTGTAGCAATCTCATCAAATATCTTTATTGCCCTTTCCAGAGTTACACCAAGTATGGATCCACCCGCCGAAGCATCAACATAAATTCTTTGCCTGTTTACCAAACCTTGGTAGAAAAACTCCACTTGTTGATTTTTTGGAAAATCGTGTTGTGGACACTTGCGTTGCATATCCTTAAACATTTCCCACGCTTCATAAAAACTCTCTTGAGGTATTTGCTTGAATTGACTAATCAAGCTCTTCATTTGAAGCATCTTAGAAGGCGGAAAATATTTGTTCAAGAATGCATTCACCCCGTTTATCTTTACCGTATTAGCAATCTCAATAAATTGAGCTAAGTGTGCATTCGAATCCTCATTCGAAGTTCCACCAAATTGTTGGTCTCTCACCATAGAAATCAAGCCCGCCTTAATTTCAAAGTTATTGACATTGATTGGTGGACCCATCATATATGGCATCACCCTCAGCATAAAGAAATCTCGAATCACTATTTGATCATTATGAATTCCATGTTGAACCGGAGGTGGTGGTACATAAGCTTGTTGTTGAGGAGCATAAGATTGTGGAAAGCCTTGTTGCATTAGAGCTTGTTGCACTATTTGTTGAAGCAAAGCTTGATTGTTGAAGCTCCATGATTTTGATAGGCATGTTGAGGAGGGTTGATATTGAATTGAGGTGATTGTGCGTTGTCTTGCACGTGCATATTTCGTCCGCCTTCCTCATCATGCTCTATTTCCAGACGATTATCACCTTGAAAGTTCTCCATTCTATCTCTCTCTTTTAATTTGTTCTCCTTTCTCCTTCTTCGAAATGCTTGTTCGATTTCTAAGTCAATAGGCTCCGATTGTGTCCCTCTTGACCTCATTTGCATACACCTTCACAAAGAAAAGAAGTTAGAACAAAAGATTCAAAAACAAATACAAGTAAATAAAGAAAATAAAAATATCTCTATTAAGATCACTCAAAACGATCCTTCTTCAAGCTACTAGCAACCGTTGCCTCCCCGGCAATTGCACCGTTTGATTAGCCATTTTGTAGTAGGGATGACCAACTAAAATAATTTATCAAATCACAAGGAGGCTGGCGCTAGAGCTTAAGCGATATCACACTTATCATAATTTTATAGAGACTAATCATCGAGTGGGATTGTTGAACAAGTATTAAAATGACACAAGTCAAGTAAACAAAGTATGATCAAACAATTAAAATGAAGTAATGTAAAGTTGTTTTCCAAATTAAGTAAAAGTGGGATTAACAACAATTAAGTCGTGGGAAATCTTAGGATACATGCATTAAACTCATATGAATCAAGGGTATGGATTAAGGGCTAACTCTAAATTCATCTAAGCTCCTTCTCTGGATGAATAGAATATTAATCTCAATTAGCACAAAGGTTGGTTCTCATTCAAACAATTCCAACTAGGTACTAAGCTTGAAATAAGAATCCCTTCACACAATTAATCAATCTCTCGATCAACCAACCGTATGTCCTATCAAAGGGTTCTAAACTCTAAAGGATTTCTCAATCTCTTTATAATTTATAATGCACATGAAGTGTTTGATGAAATGATTCACTCAAATGTCCTAATCACATAATTGATTTCCCAATCTAATCATATATTTAGAGTATCTAAACACACAAATCATCAAAAACATCAAGATCTAAAGCATCAATGATAGGAAATCGATTAACCCAATCAACATATGAATTTAAATATATAGATCCCAAAATTTAACCACAAACTTTCATGTTGCTAATCACACAAGGGAGATTAGCCTATAATCTTCATAAGATCCTTAACATAGACATTAAAAATCTTACAAATCATGATAAACTAGAGGATTAACACAAAATTGGGATGAAAACTCCTTTGGATTGACTCCAATTGAATCTCCTTCATTCCTTTGGTGATCACCCACTTTTCCTTACTTCTTCACTTGATTTGGATGGTAGAATTTATGGAGAGATGATGTAGAATCAAAGTATGGATGAAGGGGATGAAGAATATGGTGTAAAATCAAAGGATTGGTGTGTGAGGTGTGTGAGCAGCTAAAATTTTGTGCCTATCTTTTCAAAGGTTGAATGGATGGGTATTTATACTCATTGGGGCCTTCTAGAATAAATCAGTTTTTTTTACTGATCAGGCATCTACACGACTCGTGTACTGCAATATGACTCGAGTCGTATCAGGATTTCTTGGTCAATGCGAACTTACGACAGCACACGAGTCGTGTGCCGCAACACGGCCAAGGGATGGTCGTGTTGTGCGTTCTGATGTCGTCGCACGACCATTTCTTACAGGCCCGTTTGCAGTACACTGCTCGTGTAGCACGACATGGCTCGTATACTTAAAGCGGCTGGTAGTGTTCTTGCTGCCCTGTTTTCTTCTTCCTTCTTTCATCTCCCTTCTCCATTTTCGCTCCGATTTCACCTGTTTTACATACGATTAAGTTCATTCACACTCAATTCCATAAAAACACATAACTCCACCAAATAGCACATAAATACGGATAAAAATATATGAAAACACATATAAAAATACACTAAAATCTAGGTAAAAATATCACTCATCATAAACTCTTTAGTATAAAGATGTATATCCTTTATTTTTTGAAAAAAAATAAAAAATATTAATGTAAAGTGTATACCCTTTAGAACAAAATGGTGTATCCTTATTAATTAAAGTGTATACCCTTTAGAACAAAATAATGTACTATTACCAATAATACTAAATTCTAAAGGTGCAAGGTGTGCACCCGGGCGCACACAAGCCTCACTTATTAAATAATCCATTCATCCCAAGATTAAATTCACAATTTTCTCTACAATTAAGTTTTTCCCCCTAAAAAATGAAATATCATCTCAATCTAAAATCTCAAAAGTATTTAATATTAAAATTAACATTATTTTTAACACACACAATATATTTTATACATTAATTATAACATCTCCAAAAATATCTTTATAATTTATAGAATATTTTGTGTGAAATATAGAGTATCTGAAATTTAGAGATTAATATTTTTCTTATCTCCTCCAACTCTTTTTAATTTTTATATATACTAGTATAGATCCCGTGTATTACACGGGTTTAAAGTTACAATTTTAAAAAATGTAACTATCTATTCAATTATAATCTAATACTTGAATGTAAATTTTCTTTTGTTGGTAAAAACTTAATTTTGTTGTTAAATTATTTACTTTTTTTTTAAAAAATACTAATTGATTTTTCAAAATTTATTATGTTGTTATAGAATTTAATTTATAAAAAAAATTAAAATATGTTAATTTAATCAATAAAGAAAAAAATTCATAATAAAGTTAAATAAATTCAATATAAATCAATAATAAAAAATTTAAAAGAAAAAAGAATAAAAATAATTTAAAAAAATAAATAATTGAAAGAAAGTTTGAAAAATATAAAAGAATATCCATTAAATTAATCAATAGAAAATATAAAAAAAATATAATAATAATAATAATAATAATAATAATAATAATAATAATAATAATAAATATCCGAATTAAAACCAAAAAAAATTAAGTAAATAGAAAAAATAATTTAAGGAGAAATAAAAAAATAATAAAACTAACCAAGAAAAAAATTATTAATATATAAAAATAAAATATTAATAAATTATACACTAATAAAAAATTTAAAACAACATAACAAAAATTAAAAAATAAAAAATAAACAAAGGTTAATCAAAAGAGAATTTAAAAAAATATATTAAAAAAAGCAAAAATTAAAAAAAATTCACATATATATCATTAAATTTTAATGTTGGAGAAAATATATTAAAAAAATAAAAAAATTAAAACAAATAAAATTTAAATGAAAACGAAAAATAATTAAAAACTTTAAAAAAATATAAAAGAAAAATTATAATAAAATAAATATATATTTTTAAAAATAAAAAATAAACTTATTATAAATAAATTCGAAAAAAAATGAAAATAAAAATATATCATAACAAAAAGAATTAAATAAATTTGCGAAAGCAGGAAAAATGTAATTAATAACGTAAAAAAATTTAAAAATTTCATACTAATAATAAAAAAAACATAATTAAAAAAAAAATAATTAAATAAAAAATATAATCAAAAGTGTTACATACTAACAAATAAAACAAAAAAAAATTAATAAAAACTTAAAGAAAGGGGAATATAAAATATATAAAAGAAATAATAAGTAAAATATAATCAAAAGTGAAATCATAAAAAAATTAATTAAAAATATTATTAAAATAACCATGAAAAAATAAGTTAATTAAATAAAAAATTAAAAGATTATAAAATTACATGATAACCATTTAAAAAAAATTATTTTAAAAAAAAAATAAATGGATACCTTTCGTTAAAATTTGAAGAAAGCTTAAGTTTGTGTGACGAATAAATTATGTGTATAGAACGAATAAATAAAAAATCTTATTTATAAATGGAGAAGGGATAAATTTTCTAAATTTTATAGGAGTAGTATATATATGTATTTATCTATATTATTTTTTAATTAATAGTGATTTGATAACATCATATCATATCAAATCTTAAAATAATATATGTATTTATTTATATTAAATTTTAATTAATAATTAAAAATTTTAATTTTAATTAAAAATTAAAATAATTGAGATTAATTCCGGTAACGACACCTCATCAAAATTAAACTCTCATTTATTATATTAAATATTAAAGATATATATATATATATATATATTTCATTTAATTTATTATATTTACAATGTCTATTTATTACCTTTGATATTTGTTTATATTTATTTTTTCCTCCTAATCTATTTTATTATAAATATGAAATAATTAATACTTTTGGTGGAAATTTCAAGAAAATAAAATGTTAGAAGTAATAAAAATAAAATAGTAAATATAATTAATTATAATTTTTTCAAAAATTTGGAGAATCAAAATTATTATTGCGTAAAATATTTTGTTATTTTAAAGAGATTATTTAACATAAATTTGTGTACTTTCCACCCTAAATTATGATTATTTTTTCATTTTGAATACGCTTCAGGATTTATTATCTAAAAATGTAATATTATTCGTAAATGCCAATTTTAAAATTAACTTTTTTGTTAAACAAAATGTAACATTAAAATGAACTTTGGAGTAAGATTTAACACACAAGTATATAGTGTTCGAATCAAATTGAACTCGGAAGCACAAACCTAATCCAGTATCAGTATATAAGTCATAATTAATTAATTAATTAAAACATTTATTAGTGTAGATTTTATTTTTATTATTTATTATTATTATTTTTTTCTCAAAGAAAAAACAACAACATAGTTTTCAGAGTAACTGAAGGAAACAAAGAAAAGAATCGAAGCTTGCAGAGTAGAAGAAAAGTAGACTAGTATAAAAGGCAAACAACAAACTACATCATCTGTGATACATAAATTCCGCCATTAATATCCTACTGTAATTTCTTCACTTCTTAACTAGATTTTGTTTTTGCCTTCTCCATTATTGTCGTTAACTGTGCTGCTGTTGCCGGCGGCGGCGGCGGTAGTAGTGGTGGTGCGGCCTGATGCACATTTCGCTTTCTCTCTTCACAATCCACCTGTCACGTGAATATTAATTGCGCACTCTTCTTTTTTTTTTTTTACAGCTTTTGTTTCTAGGGTTCTCTTTTTCTTTATGCACTACCTCACCTGATTCTGGACTTTGATCTGAGATCCACTCAGCTGCCGTTGATATAATTTTCAGAAAATCTGAGGGTTTTGAAGCATACAAGTAAGCTTTGAAGTAGGTAACTGTGGAATGACAATTCTGTACGTGTAATTGAGCTATGCTTTCAGGTTGTTGTTGCTTCGATTTACGTACAAGTTAGGGGCTGTATTCTTTGTTCTTCTTTTATGGAAATTATTGGCATTTTGAAGTACAGTGAAGCTTAACTTGAGGTTGGGATTTCGGGTGAATTTTGTCTGTTAAGGTGTGATTTTGGAGTGAGAGGGTTCTGGGTACCGGAAGAGAATTTGGGTAGTTTTGGATTTACCATTTGTAATGGTAAATGTGAGGTTGGTTTCGGTTGATCATAGTGGTAGAGTGAGAAGGTTGTACAATTTCGTATGATATAGGCAGGATCATCTAGTTTGCTTTTTGCATGATGTTCAGATTGAAATTTTGGAATTTGGAAGTGATTTGATTGAGAGTATATTTGTCGAGATCAGTGGGGAGATGCAGGAATGCCTCCTTCACCTGTGATGAGAGTTTCACCCGTGAGGGAGCTGAAGGCAGAGAATCACAAAAGAGGGCGGAGTCTTGAGAGTGGGTTTCGCCGTCGTGAGAATGAAGATGATCTTGGTCTTGCTCTGTTCAATGAAGTGAAGAATAAAGAAAGAGAAAGTTTCTTGCTTCAATCAAATGACAACTTTGATGAAATCTTCTGTAAAGTCTTGCACCCATAATATCCTGTTTTATTTGCTCACAATATAATTTTGGCATTTATTAGTGCATTTCCAGCACGTGGTTGTTTATTTATGAAGTGTTACTGACATAATTCTTTTGTCATTAATGGCATTGACAGCAACAAAATTAAGATACTCGTCGGATTATACACTTGGAATCTCAATTCCTGCACGAGGAGAGAGCAGTGACCTGCTCAATGCAGAGGGTGATAAAAATGACTATGACTGGTGGGTTTTTCGCTCTTCACAACAGACTAGTCTTTTATGTAGTTATTATCCTTTTTATGTATTTTAGATTTAGTTATATTTTATGCAAGTCTCAGGAATGAACAAAATGCGTTAGTTGAGGTTTCACTTAAATTCATCCCCTCAACTTAGTTATGGCTGATCAAACAAATTTAGATAAACTGCCATTACTAAATATATGAAAAAAGTGTGTAAAGTTGTAATAGGTTGCTCGTATGTGGGTTGATACCATTAGCTGTCACATGCAATATATGTAGTTTTACTTTTATCTGATAAGTTTCATGAAACTCATTAAGCATTGGCTGTTGGTGATTACAAATGAATTCAGGTTGATAACTCCCCCAGAAACTCCGCTTTTTTCTTCTCTGGATGATGAAGTGCCACAACTTAATCTTGCACCTAGGGGCAGGTCCAGGAGTCAACCTGTTTCAATCTCACGATCACCCACGGTAATCTTAGAAACATTGACAGCTTAATACATGTTGTATGCATATATTGTCCTCATCTTGTTTTTTATCGTAAGAAAATTGTTTTTGACTATTTTCTCAATCTTTAGGTGGAGAATGCTTGTGGAAGTGGTAGAGGTTCTTCAAGTCCAAATCGCCCCAGCCCACCTCAGAGGTCCGGCACTAGTACATTTCAGTCCAGGAGCAGGCCATCTTCTGCCACTCATTCAAGACCACTTCCTAGTATGCGACATCCTTCTCCATCAAGGAGATTGTCTCCTTCACCAAGCAAACCAACATCTGCTCTGAGGTCTAGCACTCCAACGCCTAGGAGAACGAGCACTGGGTCTAGTGGTGCCTCTGCCTCATCAAGGGTGAGAGGTATCTCCCCAATTAAGACAAGTCGGGGGAACTCTGCTTCACCAAAAATAAGAGCATGGCAATCTAACATTCCTGGCTTTTCCTCAGAAGCACCACCTAATCTTCGTACCTCACTGGCAGACAGACCAACATCATATGTGAGAGGGTCTTCCCCAGCATCCAGTAATGGCTCCAGATATGGAAGAAAATCAATGTCTCCAACTGCTTCAAGGAGTGTTACTTCGTCACACAGTCATGACCGGGATCCATTTAGTTCCTACAGCAAAGGTTCAGTTGCATCATCTGGTGATGATGACTTAGACTCGCTACAGTCTATGGCAGTCAGCAGCTCAGACCGATCAGCTCCAAGAATCATGGGTGCTTACCCTAACAACAGTCCCATCAAGAAACCAACAAAAGTGTTGTCAAGTTCTGCTCCTAAAAGATCTCAAGATTTGATTCGCCAAATGGTAGGTAACTCTGTCATTTATTTCTACAGGTAGTTTCTTTATGAGTAGAAACTTTTGGCCTTTATTGGTCATTTTTATTGGTTTTCCTTCTGCTTTCAAAATCTAGTTTTCTATGGTTGAAGTTTGTTGAATGAATCATATTACTCTGGTAGGCTCTTTTTAAATTTGTTATTGTATTTTTTTTCCATGTCTGCGCAAGTGTTGCATTAATGTGCATGCTTTTTTTCATTTGCTTACAAAATGTTACGTGCATGTTACCTTTATTTATATTTTAACCATACAAGTTGGTGAAGACAATTAACTTTTTTGGAGATTCTGTTCAATCTTTTTTTCACCATATTTGCTTGGTACTGTTACTAAAATTTCACCTTTGCATTGGGAGTTGGGACTTTGCTCTATTATTGTTCCCTTGAGATCAAATAAATCACATTATCTGCATTAAAATGTCACCATTCCTTAACTTTTTTGATGATTCTGTTCGATCTTATTTTCACCTTGTATGTTTGGTACTGTTACTAAAATGTCACCTTTGCACTGGGAGTTGGGACTATCATCTCTATATTATTGATCACTGGAGCAACCGTCAAATATATCACATTATCGTACAGTTGATGAAAATAGGTCAAGATTTTCTTTACATGATCTATCTACCTTTTCTTTTAAGGTCCAGTTATTCCCCATGTACTTTTACAATGTACACATGTCTTGATCTATTGACTCAAAGAAGAATACTTTCCCCTTTGCAATCTGGATTCTAACATGACTACACAGGCTAGTCATTGTATCTATATATAAGTAAATAAAATAATCATAAAATTGGAGCATTAGCATTCCGAGCTTTTCACAGAAATTTCAAGTATATTTTATTGGAATTAAACTAATGCTTCTGCAAATATATGCAATTGATTGCCATGCATGGTTTAGTTATTTTAGATGGCATTACATATAAATTACCTGTCTTTATAAAAAGTGAAATGATCTAGCTGCAGCTTTCCATAGACTAAATTATGGTGGTATTGTGCTAAGTTGGAGTAATTGGAAAAACCAATATGCAGAAGAACTGGTTATTTTTTATCTCGATAATTAAGGAAAAGCGAATGAAATAAATAGGTTTTCAATTGCCTTGTGATTATGATTGAGATTATTGGAATTGCAGCTGAAAGAGCTATATAAGAATGCTGTTCGTGATTTTATGAGCTCAACAAGCTATATCCTGAAGTATTTATATCTTGATAGATTAAACTAAAATCAAAATAAAGCATTTTAGTGAAAAAATATTGTTTTTTTAAATGAGTGCAGAGTTGCACATACCTGAAACGTGAAATGTGATACGATCACCTGAAGCATGGTTTACTACAGAACTTTACTTGCATTTTTCTTTCTTCTTTTAGCAAAAATGAGTGTTTTACCACATTATTGACACTGACATTTCTCTTTCTCCTACCCCCATGTGCAGGATCGCAAGGGCCCCTATAACATGTTCAGGCCATTGTTGATCAGTGTCCCCAGTTCTACATTTCATGCTGGAAAAGCAAGTGCACATTATCATTCTCTGACATCCAGAAACTCTTCAATTACACCAAAACGTAATGCTGGTTCTGATCAAGTTGCAAGTGGAGCCCATGATACTGAAGAAAGTGAGCAAAGCCAAGAGGATGTAACCATCAACCATGTGAATGGGCATCGTCCAGATATGGAGGATGAAATATTTGTCATGGATCCGCCTGATGCTTTAAATGATGTTACTGAGAAGAGAATCTTGAAGGACCCACTTGGTGGTCGGCATGGTGAAATTGATGTCCCATCTCCGGTTATTTCTCCATTAGGTATTCCTAGGAACAGAAACCAACTTGATGACACCGCAACTATGGACACAGCTGTCATCGGGTTAAATACAATGCACGACACTCAGGGTATGGTAATATGCTCTAAATGTGGTCGGATGTTTCACTCAGCTGAAACAGTAATGGAAGGAGACCTACAACATTGCCTGGAATGCAAAAGTGCAGAAGAAAATTCAACTACAACAATTTCGTTGGAAAGTGTAATGGTAGGTGAGAGCGATAAACCAAGGGACTTTGTTCAGTTTGCTGAACATGGATCACTAGAGGTTTTGGATCAATCTGCATCTATTCCAGAACCTTTACGAAATGCATGTACTGGTCAAACTGAGCCCAGTTATCTTGACAAAATTGCCAATGAGACTCAGAATTCATATAGTGACTCGAGCCAAAATTATTCTATAGATGTGTTTGAGGAAGGGGAGCTACCTTTAGCTGTTCTGAAAGTAAATAAGCAACCTTTGGATGGTGAGATGGGCTATCAGCAGTTGCTGAATGATGGTGTCAATTCAAAGTCCACTCTTGATGTTTCAGAAGGTGCAGGTATATCTTTGCTGCTGAAGAGATCAAGCAGTGTTAAAGGATATATTGTCCAAAGCCGGAGTTTTACTGCCAGTAATTCCAGTTATGATGATTTCTCCTATGTGAGGGACAGTCTAAATAGCATGAGAAGCTCCATTCAGCACACCAGTGCATCTGTATCATCTTCTGTTGATCTGGGGACCTCTAGGCTAACAGAAATTCAAATTCATAGGCAAATAAGTGGTAGTAAATCAGATTGCGAAAATTATAGATATGAAGTACCAGTGAAGCACAAGCACTCTGTCTCATCCTTGTCAGGTGCATCAGGCTATATAAACAAGGAGCCTTGTGATGAATTATGTGTAGGTTCTCATGTGCAGTCCCTGGCTTCTGAATATGCAGAAGCTGAAAGTAGTTGCACCGATTTTGAAAGCAATGTTATCTTCAAAACCGACTCAGAACTGTCAAGCCATTTGATGAATGACCATTCAGGAGATACTTCAATGCTTTCAGTGTTAAGCCCTCAAGAATCAAAATTGCATGAGAATGGTGATGATTTAATGAGTAACTCTGATAATATGATGAATGCAGAAATTTCTTCTCTACAATTCCAGTCTAATCAAGAGGATGATGTCGTAGCACATTCTTGTGCTGATAGGGTGGATTCTACTGAAGTTCCTAATTCAAGTTCTTTGAATGGCATATCAGGAATTGAAAGAGAGAGTGATGTGGCATTATTAGATTCACGTTCCGATGTTGATTCCCCTAATTCAAAAAGTTGTGCCAATGAATTACAGCATTATGGTGCTATAACAGCAAATTTTGAAGAATTTGATACTTCATGGGGCATCCTAGGTATGCAAACATGAATTTCTGATTGTTCTGTTTCATCTTGTCATCTCATATATTTATCATTAAACATCTTTTTATTTATCTCATACTAATGAAAATTGCTTCTTTTATGTTCAAGTTCTCAGAATTTATTGTACATGTATTTTGTAAAAAAATCTGTCTTTCCTCCTCTACAATCCCTCCATTTTCTGCCACATTTTCTATAGAAGTACTGTCCTGGAAAAATTAATATGAAAACCTTAGTTAAAGCCAAGCAAGACCAAGAGACTGCCCTGTTTATGGACTTGCCATACATGACCATCTATTCTCAGCCAATAACTTGTAAAGATTAATTGTGAGACTTTATTAACCTAGAGCTTCTTCCTATTGATATTTCTCCAGAAAGAATATTTTTGTCCACATGTCTGCATGCTGTGGTTTTGTATGCATGTACCCATGATGGAATGTTTCTCCACCAGTCCTGGATGGACTGATTTTGCTCGAGTGAAATAAATAGTTTTTTTTTTTGTAGATGAACCATGAAGCCTTTTTTCTGTCCTATTTTCTTCGGTGTCAATTTATGTTTGCTTCAAATGCATCTCAGTTTCTTCATTTTCTTGTTCTGTCGCATTAACTCTGCCATTTCTTTTACCTTATCTTTTTTATCACTAGCTTCTATATAGATGAGTTTCAGAAACAGACAACTCAGTTTAAATCATGATTATATTTGATGACTGAAATTCTAGTCCAAGGACCTCCTGGGTCTTGTTAAAGCTTAATTCTTGTGTAAATTCAAATAAAAATTTGCACAAATTTCATGTTATGTTTTTATCTTTAATTGGTGTGAATGACATTGGATTTGGTGGGTTCTTTCTGTGTACTCTTGCTAGTCATCTGAAAGCTCTTTCTTAATCACAGAAGAATCAACAACTCTCCCAGAAGACACACAACCTAAAATTTTTACCCTGGAAGAAGCAACAGATGCAATTCTTTTCTGCAGCTCCATAGTCCACAGTCTAGCATATGAAGCTGCAAATATGGCAATAGATAACGAAGCCTCACCAGTGGAACCTCTGCGACCAGCATTAACAATTGTGGGAAAATCCAATTTTGAAAGAAGAGATGAGCGTCTGAGGAAACGTAGTTCCAAATCTCAGAAAACCCGAAAAAAGACACTGCAAGTGGAAACAAAACCTCCTCCTGACGCAAATGAGAATTTTAGTCCGCGCATCCATAAAACTTTCGACAATGAAGCCCCTGATAAAGGCAACAGTGTGAAGTTCCTAAAGCCAGAGTCCAGGTGTAATTGCATAATCATGTAAACTTCTCAAGCGTTTGTGATACTTAAGCCAGAGTTCAGGTGCTGTGTGTTTGTGTGTTTTCAATTAGTGGTGATTGCATTTGGTTAATTCTGATTGTTTTATTTAAAAAAAATATATCTTGTTAGAAATAATCCTTGTAAAGTTGTAGTTGTTATTAGGATGATAATAGTGATTAGTGAATTCTAGTTCTTATTAGGCTATTTGATGTTCATTATTACATAAATTGACATATTTTTGGATTTTTGTAAAAACCAGTAATAAATTGTGTTATTGGAAAAAAAGTGGATTTATAGTGTAAGAATGATTCCTGATGAGTGCAACTGTGGCAGATGCTTGAATCAGTTTTTACTTGTGTTGGGTTATTTATTTTTTGTGTTTAGTTTTCATGGTTTATGTTTTTCATTTCTTGACTTGGTATCTTCTCTTATTTTTTAACTTTTGAAACGGTAGTGAGTTGGAGATGATGAAGTAAATTATGTCTAAAATGGAGGTATAGCAGTATAGCACTGGTGACACTCCTAATAATTTGAGAGAATTGGACATGAGAAATACCACTCTTATACATATAACTATTGTCATTCAAGAGGATAATTATTAAAACCCAATTCCATATAATAGTTTAAACGAGTATTCTGTATAAAGAAATGTGATAATAATAAAATAAAAATTTTATATATATATCTTTAATATACTAAAGGAAAGTTTAATTTTGTTGAGGTATCGCTTCAAAATAAATTTATATTAAAATGTATTGGTTCATGGAAACTCATTAGGATATGTGTGTCACTCAACTCCGTAGTATACTCCCTCCGTCCGGATTAAAGGGTGCTATTTGCTTTTGGGCACGTAGATTAATGAGTATTGTTATTTAATGTGTAGTGAGTAATTGTATTAGTGGAGATGTGAGTTACATTTTTTAGTTGTATTAGTGGGTGTGTGTGGATAAAAAAAAAATGAAACTCTTGGCGCCCAAAATGGAAAAATGATACCCTTGAAAGCGGATGGAGGGAGTATATATGTTATAACACGCTCAACATGACTTAACTGCAATGATTAACCATAATTTTACACATTGTCTCAATTCTCCTACCATAGACTTACACATTATCTCAATTCTCCTATTACTTGTAGCTAGCAAAATTATGGATAAAAAATGACTTTATTTGATTGTAATATTGACTATTTGGTTAAAGTAGAAAATATATTGATAGAGTAACTTAAATAGTAGAGAATTAAAGTTATAGATTATTTTGTATTGCATACCCTAAACATTCAAGGTATCTTTGTATTACATACTCTAAACATTCTAAGGCTATATCCAACTTCAACTTTTTTTATTCTTTTCCAACATCATGTACTTGCTCATTTTGGCTCTTTGTATTGCTCTACTCGTACCTTCAAGAAAGATCATCTATAAATACAGTCTAAACGATTATGACATGAAACCAACACCAACGGTTATGAATTGAAACCAACACCATTTACATCATGGTGTACATTAACGCATACGAGTAAAATTTGAAATGGATAAAAGTAAAGTGATTGTTGTAGTCAAATGATAAATGTGATGTATCTAAAGAAGAGTGAAATTTAAAATGGATAAATGAGTTCCTCTCTTGTGATATATTTAACTTAATTTTTATGTCCATGTTCCTTAAATCTTTTTTTCAAAATAAAAGGCATAAAGGATGTGATCTTTTTTTCAAAATAAAAGGCATAAAGGATGTGGATTCAAACTGATCTTAACTCCAAAACATTAAATATAAATTTCCAACTATTTCACCCCTCTGATAATGTTATAATATTAATCCTGATAAACATGACTATAAAACCTATATGTGTACAAACCAGTTTCAATAGAGTTTGTCAAGATCATGGTGTACAAACTCCAATATTGAGAAGGAAAAAAAAATCAAATTAGATGGCATCCCTAGTTGTCTCCTTTGTTTTCTTTCTTTCTTTTCACCTCTACATAATCCATGCAAACAATGTTAAATCAAATGACAAAAGCTCACACTCCATCAAGTTGCTTAGCCAATTGAATGGAATTCAAAAGGGAAACCATCATAGAGTGAACGAATTTCACTTGACATCACATTATTCATTTTTTGATAGTCGTTCCAAATGGTCCAAAAGAAACTTAAATATGGTTTTAGTAAAAATGTTAAAAAGAATGTTGCTTTGGCTTTAAGTCGGGCATTCAAACAGTGGGCTTCTGCGACGCCGTTTAGATTCACTCGTGCATGTTTTTACAATAAAGCTTATATAAAAATAAGCTTCGTTTCGGGGGATCACGGTGATGGGTATCCGTTTGGGCTCAACCCCTACACATTGGCCCATACATTTCCACCACCGGATGGTAGGGTCCACTTTGATGTGGCCCAAAATTGGTCTACTAATGTTGCAAAAGATAAATATGATGTCCAAACTGTTGGGCTACATGAGTTGGGCCATGCTCTTGGGCTTGGCCATAGCGATGTTGAGGAAGCTATAATGTTTCCTACAATTTATCCAGGTGAAAGAAAAGGTTTGCATCAGGATGATATTCAGGGTATTAAGGCTTTGTACAAATTTTAATTTTAAATAAATAATTAAAAACAAAAAATAATTAATTTTTCCCACCAGTTGACACTACAGCCGGCTTGCGAATTCCGAGCACGCCGAAATTAAATAAAGATTCCTAATATTGTTTAAAAAAATTGTACATAAAAACACAGAAAAACTAAAATTATATATAGTTCTTACAAAAATATTAAAAATATTCGGTATTCTTAAATTAAAATATGAATTTAAGACTTGGATGAGACTGTTTCATGAATCCTTATTCATAAGATGAATGAATAGTTGATATCTGATGTATCCAAGTGCATGCTTTGTATAACTTTTTATTCAATAGTGTATAAGTATTTTTTTAATAATTTTATAATTTTTTATACTCAAATTTTTATTAAAAAATTTATCAAAACGCTAACAAAATATAAAAAAAAACTTTCAATATATCTATACGACAAAGATTTGTGTGAGACTGTCTCACGAAAGTCAGTGATAATATTTTATTGAGTGCGTGTCCCTTTACAATTTAAACCCCTAGCAATACATATGTTTAAATAGAATATAGAAGGAGAGAGTTGTGTTTACATGGGGACACGGAGTATCCCTCCGTGTCCCGGGGGCGCAGAAGATTTTGCCTATTTTAATTGAAAAATTAATAATGGTACAATGAACTATTTCATAAATAATTTATATTATAAATAAAAAGTAATTAAAAAAATAACATTTTTAATAGAAAAATGATTACTAATTAATAATAAAGCGTAAAATGGTGTTACCCAGTTAGATAAGATTTTCTTGTGCCCTAGTATATACTTCCTTCATCCATTGAAAGAGTTTTTTTTTTTTAGTTTATTTTATTTTTTTCATAGGATCTGCCTCAAAAAGTTATTTCTCATTTTTTATTACACATGAGATCAAACACACTAATATAATTTAAATATGAGACTCACATCCAATAAATATAACAATCATTACACATTAAATAATATTAATGCAAAAAGTAAAACACAGTCAATCAATAAAAGGGAGGGAGTATATATTGTGTGTGTGTTTTTTTTCATTAAATCACGAAGAAATAAGGTAAAAGATTCGAAATGTATGTGTAATGAATCATGTCAATATAAATTGAGTTGACATTCGGTGCACCAGGGTGCAAGCGTGCACCCATATGTATACTTTTTTATTTAATATTGTACAGTACGTGTTTCTTAATAATTATATCCTTTTTTTACACTCAGTTTTTTATTAAAAAAACTAGCACCCATATGTGTATAACTTTTTATTTAATACTATATATATATTTCTTAATAATTGTATAATTTTTTTACACTCAATTTTCATTAAAAAAAAACTAACAAAATTAACAGAAATTCGTTAACAAAATGTATACATTTTTGTTCATAAGTATATACATTTTTGTTCATAATTATATATATTTCTAAAAATGGTTGCACATAAGAATTAGCCATATAAAATTGAAAATTTATTGTTATCGTCAAATTATTTTATTTTTTAAAAAAAGAGTATACTATATATATGTAAATGCTTATTGGGCTCACTTTCTAGTCCATTAAAAAACAGGCAATTATGAAATCTGAACATTTGGTCATTTGAAGGCCCGAATTCAGGCCCAAATATAATGTCTAAAGATATACTATATAATTACACTGCGCCGATTAAACCCTAGTTCTTCTAATTCCACCCTCCTCCGAATATCAGCGGCGTATCGTAGACAAATCGGAGAAGAAGGTAAGCTCACCATTTACATCATTACATAAAATAGCTTCTAATCCATACGTCAATTTTTTTACTGTTGCTTCTCGTTGGATAATTTTTAATTGTCAATCGTAGAATAGTGGCTACGTCTCCATTTGTGTTTGCTTGATGCGTTTATGAAGAGAGTGATGATTTTGTTTGTTCTATATTCCTAATTCATTTGTTCTACAAATCACGCCCAACCATATACGTCTGAATGGTATTGATTTTTTTTTTCAGTTTATTTTAAGTGGTTGAGAATCATAGGCGTGTTTTGTTAGGTTAGAAAGATCTTTTGTTGAAACTGTGAAGAAAATTTGTTGTTTGATGTAGGTAATGGCTCCAAAGCAGCCAAACAGTGGACTCTTCGTTGGGTTAAAGAAAGGGCATGTTGTTACCCCTAAGGAATTAGCTCCACGCCCATCAGATAGGAAGGGGGTAAGTTCTTTGCTATTTGTCAAATCATTATTTTAAGTGCATGATCTGTTTGTCTTTGTATATGATGCATACAAATGAAGTTTGTATTTTTTTTAGAATGATGGATTTTCAATTGTGATATGTTCTTTTTATATTGTTGTTCTATAGGTTCATTTAACAGATATTCGTTTGTGCATGTGTGATTATAGTTGACCGTGATTGTTATTTAAAATAATATTAAGAGTCTTTTGGCACATTGATACTTTTGAAACTGATCAATTCTGAAGATGACATTAAAACTAAAATTGTTACAATTATATTTGTACTTAAAATGTGATAAGACCTCCAGCTCCTCTTCTGTATGATCAATTATCCGAACATGCTATTAACCTATTCCTCTTTCAGATTTTTAGTGGTTGGAAAATTTTTGAAGTTTTTAAGTTAATGGAGCTCTTATTTCATTTTAGTTTAGCATTCTTGGAAGTGCATAATTTCCCAGTAGTAGCTGCGTATTAGTTCTAATTAGAATGTGTGTAATTGTGCTAATTTTTTTTTAAAATTTTTTTAATCATTTTGCACTTGGCTTAATCTACTTAATTATACAGAAAACCAGCAAGAGAGTGCATTTCGCAAGGAGTCTCATCCGTGAAGTTGCTGGTTTTGCTCCTTATGAAAAGAGGATCACTGAGCTTCTCAAAGTAGGGAAGGACAAGAGGGCTCTGAAGGTTGCCAAGCGAAAATTGGGTACTCACAAGAGAGCTAAAAAGAAGAGAGAGGAGATGTCCAGTGCTCTGAGGAAGATGAGGTGATTCACTTGCAGAAATCCTCTTGCTTCTTCACAACTTGTTATATTTCATTTTCAACATGGCGATTATTCATTTTACATGGCCTTTTCTGTAAAGTTTTAACTGTTTTAATTTGTGACTTCATGCAGGGCTGCTGGAGGTGGCGAGAAGAAGAAATGATTCGTGTTTTAATTCGCTTTCTCCTTTTAGATTACGATCATTGTAATGCATTTTTGTCTATCTTTAATGTATTCTTTTCATCCTTTAGAAGCCACACTCAAACAGACACAATCTATGCGCTATAGCGACGACTTATTTAATATCTGTGCCAGTTTTTTTCAGTAAAATTTAACCATGAGGTGTGATTGTTTAAATGCATTTGTTGGGTCTTGGATGTCTAGTTTTTTTAATTATTGGTAAGCAGAAGTGATGGTCATTTATGCAGTGTATAGTTTGGTTGGAGTTGAATAGTTATCTGCAGGGGGCAAGTTGGTTGATAAATTTCAATATCTTATCCACTAGTATTACACTCTACGTTGCACGGAATATTATTATATAAATAAATATTTTTAAAAAATTGTTATATACTTCAATAAATAAGATGATAAATAAATCTTTCAAAATAAAAATAAAAATTTGACCGACAATAACTTAAAAATAATTGTAAAATATATTAAGAATTTATTATTTTATAGTAAAATATATTTAGTGTAATATAACAATAATCATGCGACATTTTCAGGTTTTTAAATAATTTAGGAATAAAAAAAACTGGTGAAATGCTTTTGAAAAATATTATTATTATGATTAAATTAGGGTGAGTTTAAATATATTGTTAATAAAATTTATTTTAGAATTTATATTATAAAATTTAAACATTTTTGATTTCACATAAATTTTAAAATTTTACAAATCAAGTTTAGTTTTCATTGCAACACCAATTAAATATATTCATTCATAGTTTTTATAAAAGTAACATTTGTATGAGTAAGACCATCTTATATGTTTATAATTTATTGAACAACATTTATCAAATTCATTAAAATATGCTCCATTAATCATCTTTATTATTCTATCATTAATCATCTTAATTCTTAAGTATTCTACTTATTTTGTAGGGTTAAAACTCACCCTACATAAATTCCAAAATATTATCGATGATAAAATTTATAAATCCTACCAATTTTAAACTCAATTTTGTTATAAATCCTCTCAATTTTTTTTAAATAAGTAAATTATAAAGTTGAGATTTAGGAAGTGATTATAATTTTATATTTAAAGTGTATTTTGAAAAAAAAAATCGTAGGATTTTTTTTCTAATTTTGAAAAATTATTTTAACAATATATTACCAAATATTATTTAATTAAACAAATTAACCTCTCAATATTTATACTAATTTAAACATATTATCAAAACATTTGATGTGTCCCCGGCCAAACTATTAATCACTCTTTTCTTCACCGACTCATGTCTCTCTTCTATTTTATAAATAAATGAAGTATAATTTTAATATTTTTTTTTCATTCTTCTTCGAAAATTACCCCATTTTACTTATTTATTTATACAAAAATGATAGATTTCAATTTTTTCTTCTTCAATGAGTATTACACAAATTTTGTATTATTTTCAAACATATTTACACCTTCATTAAATAAGTGATATATACTCTCTATATTATTTTATTTCTCTATATTTTTCAATAATATTTTCTTTTTAACTTTTCTATATACTTAATATATATATATATATATATATATATATATATATATATATATTTCTAATAAATTTTTTATAATATTTATATTAATATAAAATATTCATAAGAAAAAAAATTTAATCACCTCTAAATATTCATTAAGTGAATGGTGTATTCACGTACAATAGTTTTTTAAATCTTATTTCGTTAATAAATTATAAACTTTATTCATTTTATTATTTTTTCATTCATAATTTTTCAGCAATAAAAATATTTCAACATATTCCCTTTAAGATCTAGTGAAACATTACTTAAAAATATTTCAACATATTCCCTTTAAGATCTAGTGAAACATTACTCATCAATCAATTTAATTAAATGCATCTTGATTAGGGTCAGCTATTCTTTAAATAACTATAAATTGGAGAAGAAATTCCTTTTCTAATTCTATATAAGAATTAATTCAAATAACTATAAATTGATAATGAATAATCTATTAGCCTCTTACAATAAAAGATCTCTTGATGATTAATTGACGAAACGACTTCTCGGGACCAAATTTACGGACTAAATCAACTGTCACCCATCATTAAGTAGTGTCTATTCCTCCACTATTGCCCCTGGCCCCCATATTTAGTCCGCCATCGATGTTGGCCACCATATTTACAAACCTACTTTGAGATTCAATAATAATATGCCCATGACCATTTATATATAGTCAAATATAAATCTTCTTATAGAAGTCTTGAACATTCTTATTGTGGAAGTCTTGTACATGTTACTTAAAGGCAAAAACTTGTGTGCACCCGAGCGCACGGAAGAATTTTGTGTTAAATTGTATACCCTTTAGTATAAAGATGTGTACCATTTATTTTTTAAAGAAAAATAAAAATATTAATGAAAAGTGTATACCCTTTACAATAAAATGGTGTACCCTTATTAATTAAAGTGTATACTCTTTAGAACAAAATAATGTACCATTACCCATAATACTAGATTCTAAAGGCTCACGGTGTGCTCCGGCCTCCGGACTTACTCAAATATCAATATTTTTTAGAAGTCTTGCACATATCTTCCTTTTGGAGAAGTTTTGCACATATTATTAAATATCAATTTTTTTTGTTGAAGTCTGGAAAATGTCTTATTGGGGGAAGTCCTACATTTGATAAATTGAGATTTCACAATAAAAAAAATATATTATTTTGGTGGATTACTAAATAGTTTCCTTATATACCATCTTCCTCCTATATTTTTAATTTTTAGAAATTTTAGGGTGTTTTTTTTTTTATGGATTTTGAGATAAATGTATGAGTATGAAAACCTTATTAAAATTTTGACATTACATTTTAATGATAATCCAAATTTTATTAATTTATACATGTTTACATGTGAAAAAAATAATCTATTTAATCATATCAATATAAATTAAAACATTGACATTGATACATATATGATAAAAATAATATGTTGTATATTATTATTCAAGAAAAATACATTGTAATATAGTATTTGTAAAATATAGATAAAAAAAATTAACTGAAATATAGTATTTGGTGAATTCAATAAAAGAAAAATATAAAAAAAAATAATTGAAATATAGTATTAAGTGAATTCACTAAAAGAAAAATACATTGTAATATAGTATTCCTGAAATTTAGATAAAAAAATTAATTGAAATTTAGTATTTGGTGAATTTACTGAAAGAAAAATAGTATGAGGTTTATTTACCATTATATGGGTGAGAAAATATGAATTGAAGATGGTAAAATTAAGATTAAGAAAAAGTAAAATTTTATGACAAAAATATAATTTTATTTGAATTTTTATGGATATATATATATATATATATATATATATATATATATATTGTTGAAATAAGACCTTTGCAAGATTATTTTTAATGGATTACATGTAAGAAGATTTATTTAGTACATAATTACTACTGTAATACACATCCTTATTCCATTTTATTTAATGATATATAGATTTTTTTTAATTTTTATTTGTAATTATGGAGGAAGTACATAATCTTTTTAAATTTTTATTGATAAATATATATTTTCTTGGAATTTATTTGATTAAAAATTTTTATTGATACTCATGTTGTTAATTTTTTTTTCGATATTTATATTTTTTTGGATTAATATTATTGTAATAAATATTTCATATTTATATCAATTTTTATTTTTTAATTTATATTATTATTTTCAAATGTAATTCTTAATTTATACAAATTTTCTTTTTCATCATGCACGGGGTTATGATAATAAGTAGACAATCATATCAATAATACGAAATGAAATTTGAATTTACGATCTTAAAAAATATTTAAATATATTAAATATTTCAATAATTATGATTAATATTAAATTTGAATATTAAAATATTCAATATTTTATAATAATTTTTAATTATTTATTATATAAACAATATGGATAATAAATTAAAGATTTTTAAAAGATAATTAATTTGATATATTATTTGGTAGATTGTAATTTTAAATATAGAAAAAAAGAAAATTTTTGATTGGTGGTGATAAAAAGTATTTTAAATCATGCATTTGATCTTTTTTCTTTTTATTTTATTTATTATTAACTAAAAGGTTTTTATTTATGGTGGTTTCTATTTATGGTTGATATCTATAATATATAGATATATGGATATGGATATTTAAATGAAACTAATGTGAAAAAAATATCAATCTATATACAAAAATAATATATATTCAATTGGTATGAACTTAAAACTCCCTTTATATGTTATATGAAGATAGAACTTTTCCTTCACTTCAATTTTTTTTCATGTTTTAATATATTTTACAATGTATAATATAAATCTATACTATAAATTTCTGTTTATATGCTAAAATTCAAATCGTATATAAAGTTTAGATCTTTAAATATATATCTAAATATATAAAAATAATAAAAAATAGCACAGCCACGTAAAAAATCGAGTTTTTAATTTCTTGTTATATTTTCAATATTTTTTTCTCATTTTATTTCTTTGTCATATATCAGAAATTAAATTATTTCTTCATATAAATGGAGAAAAAATTACTTTGCCATATCTCCAATCATTCTTTCTCATTTATTTCTCTTCATATATGAAAGAATTAAATTCTTTCTTCAAACATGACTGACAATTTTTAAGTTTACTATTTTTAAACTTGCTAAAATATGTGCGCTACACTCTCGACCTCACCCCTGCAATGCCGTCCACATTCGTTGGATGCTGCCAGGCGTCAAACGCCGCCAGGCACCTCTTTGCAAACACACTCATTGCAAACGTAAACGTAATGCACTTTCGAGTGCGTTGATTCCCTTCCACCAAACCACCTCCGACTCCAACCTTCCCCATCTACCACATCCAACTTCACCCTCACCGCAACGCTCGTTGAATCCCTTCTATTCCCTTCCACCAAACCACCTCCGACTCCAACATTCCCCATCTACCATCTATCACCTCCAACTCCACCCTCACCGCAACGCGCGTTGAATCCCTTCCACCAAATAGAAGAGCCTCCATTCCCATCTCCGACTCCACCCTTCTCCTAGGTGATTATTTGGAGCCTCCATCACTACCTCCGACTCCACCCTTTCCTTATCCCTCCGACTCCACCATGTCTCATTAATATTTTCTGTCTATGTTAATTTATTTGCTCCCTCTCTAAAGCCCGTATATATAGAGGCAAATGTTTAATTTTCTTGCAGAATATTCACGTTTATCTATAATAATTTTTTTTATTTTTTCCGTTCTACTTTTTCTACTACTATATGCTACTTTCCATCTGAATTGTTTATACTTATTAATTTCAACAAATTCCCAACATATAAAATATAATAATAATAATGAAGGGCGAACGCAATATCTGAAATTTCAATCATCGAATTTGTTTCATTTTCCTATTACAGTGATCTCTAGCAAGTACCAATCCTTTGCCTCAGCCATTCTCAAAATGAGGCTTCTTTCGAAATTAAAAAAAAAAAAAAAGTAAAAAGCAAAAACTCACCGTTAATAAAATTTAAATTGGGTGGAAAATTGATTTAATTAATCCTGGAAACCAGTTTTCTGCCAAATTGCATTTCTAACTCTGCTGAAATCTCTGCCTTTGAGAGTCCTCCCAATCCCTTTGCTGCGCTACAAACTCGTGCGGCGGAATCCGATTCTCCTCTGCCGCCTCCTCCTCCTCGTAATCCTCGTCGCTATCTCTCCGCCGATTCTCCCTGTACTCCTCCTTCAGAATCTTCAACCAGTCCGGAACGTTCACCGGCAGCGAAGCCGGACCACTCACTCGGCCGCTCGCAGCCGCCGCCGTCCCCGACGACGACTTCCTCGAGATCCTGGAACTCGCCTTGCGAATCTCCGGTGACTGCGATCGAGTCGCGGCGGAGGACCAGACGTCGGACTCGTCAAGCTCGAAGATCATCGAATCGTTGGCAAGGGAATGATGGTCGGCAGGAATCGGTAGTTTGCTCTGGCGAAGTAGCTTTTGGACGCCGCCATACATACAATCGGAGAAGTCGATCAACAGGTATCGGTAATTTTGTTTTCGCTCTCTATCAACAGGCCGTTGCTAAGGAGACTCTCAGGCTGCACCCACCGAAGCCACTGCTCTCCTGTGCCCGACTCTCCACCGCCGACGTTAGCCTAAGCAACGATATGCTAAGGTCACTACTGTGCGCCATGGTCAACACGTCTGCCATCACCCACGATCCTGCCGTCTGGGAGAGGCGATTGCCACATCAGGCTCGTTCCTTCTCGGCGTGGCCCTTCCACCACAAGCTTTGCACATATTTTAATATATATTTTTTAAATAAATAAAATATAATGCGACTCTGCTGCCAACCACCATTACTTGACACAAATCCCTACTTTTGCAGTTAATGCTTTTTTTTTATTTTCCAAATTTACCCTTTTTCTTGGCGGGAAAGTTTATTATGTTATTATATATATATATATATAGATATAAATATGATATTGTGAAATTATTTGTCGGTTGCTTAGTATTTGAAATGAAGTTTCGAATGAGATTGTATTGTTGCAAGAGAGAGAGCTTGTATTATCACAATGACTAGTACTGTACGCGCGCGTGATTGTTTACTAGAATTAAATTAAATTGAATTATATGTTAACGTGGAGGGGCAAAATTAAATTAAATTCCATTTAAGATGCATTTTTTGGCAAACATTTGTGTTAGTATTTCCATGAAAATAGATCGCCAACATTTTTGTTGGTAGATGGATAATAATTGATTATAATAAGGGTTAATTCCTAAAAAATTCACAATTTTATTGACGGGTTTCAAATTTATCATAACCTTTTATTTTTATCAATTCAATACACGATTTATTTAATATATTCAATTATATCACGACCTTTTATTTTTGTCAATTCAATACGCGATCTTTTAATATTTTCAATTCTCTCATAAATTTTACTTTTGCAATTTGATAAACTACTTGTTTCATATTTATTATTATTATTATTATTAAACTAATGCATTTATTAATTAATGGGATTAATACTCCATCCTTTTTTTATTTAATTTAAATTGGTTACTAATTTCCTCTGCTATAAAATTTTTATTTTCAACGAATATTTTTGTAATGACGTTTGTACTAATTATTAGTCAGTAATAAAAATTACTTAATAAAAATAATTTAATTATTTTTTATTTATTTAAAATTCTCCAATACGACGTTTATTGTTAATTTATAAATTTACATGTAATAAAAATATTATATAAATGATAAACATTAATATTGATTTATAAATAATAGGAAAAAATGAAATAAGTGTTCAACCTATATGTTTTCTTTTAAATAATAATAATAATAATAATAATAATAATAATAATAATAATAATAATAATAATATTATTATTATTATTATTATTATTATTATTATTATTATTATTATTATTATTATTATTATTATTATTATTATGTCTTTGTTACGTAGGTATGTGAATTTTTTAAATATAATATTATATACTAGTTACATTTAATTTAATATATTCTCCATCCGTCACGTTTCAATGTTTACGTTTCTATTTTGCGCGTCTCATTTCAATATTTACGTTTTTTTAGGAATATGAGACTCACCTAAAACAATTAATATATCATCCAACACTGATACACCTACCCACTTCACATTAAATATTATATTTTTCCACTCACTATCTATTAAAATATAATACTTTTTAATCAACGTGCAAAAAACAAACGTAAACATTGAAACGGGACGGAGGGAGTATATATATATTATGTACCAGTTCGAAAAAGAAAGGAAAAAAAAATAATAAATATGAATTGAATTAAAATTATGAAAAAAAGTGATTTATTAAATTGCAAAAATAAAAGTTGTGATAAAATTGAAAATATTAAATAGATTGTGTATTGAATTAACAAAAATAAAAGGTCGTGATGGAATTGAAAATATTAATTAGATCGTATATTGAATTGACAAAATAAAAGGTCGTGATAGATTTGAAAATCTCATACCTGATTAATTGAATTCTAAGTGTTATTAATTTGGAATTAACAGGAATGATTGAACTTGAACTCTGAGCAAATATAAGCATTATGAGTGTTATTAATTGGAATTAACAGCAAATAAATCAAATCGCTGATAAATTTGATGAGTCCAATTTCAAAGGATCGGGAGAGCTTGGAGCAAATACATAAGATCACTCATAAATTTGATGAGTCCAATTTTTTAGCATGGAGCAAATAAGTCAAATCACTGATCATCTTGAGATTAAAAAAATGGCTAGAGAGAGAATTTTTAGAGAGAGTGGGGGAGATGGTGAGGAATTGGGTAGAGCCTAGGCTTAACCCAACCAAGTTGATCCCGATAAGGCACAAAAATCGTCCCTTTAGAGCCTTAGAAAGATCGACAAAGCTGAATGTGGAATTAGGAGTTGGTACAGAAGCTATCAAAGATCAAAGGGTTGATACAGATAAGGAGATTCTCACTCTATTCTTTAGAAATTTTCCAAAGGAATGCAGTGGAAAAACCCTATGGTTTAAGTTCAAAGAGATTGGAGATATTGTGGATCTGTTCTGTCCAAACAAGCTAGACGGAAGTTGAAAGGTCTTCGGAAAAGTAAAATGAGAGTGGCCACAAAATTATCTCAAGCTTTAAATGGAGCGAGAACCCCGATATAAACAAATGAGATCATCTGTTACACTATCATGTTTCATCTAATATTTCATATATTAAAATGTAACATGAAAAATGTAACAGGATTCAAGTTGCGATATAGATGTTGCGGCGCAGGGATTACGAGTGTCTAAAAGTTGCATGGGGGGAGAGGATTCGACATACGCAGAAGAGGGACAATTAAGAGTGGAAGGTTCTAGCCACGGAAAAGACAAAATCTTGAATAATGAATCTGTTTTAAGTGGGCCACCACCAGGCTGGGAGTTTGCAAGAGAAGAAGTGGGCCAAAATAGGAGTTCGACTGATTCTGTCACTAGTGGGCCTCTCCACCTGGTTGGAATGGGAGGGTTTTCAACAAGGAGAATAAGAAAATAAGGAAAAAAGATGAAGGGCCATATGGAAATGTTATGGATACAAAACTGGTGGAAAAGGAAAATGAATCAGAAGCCCAATTCAAGAGGGGAAATATCAGATACCACTCAAGTTCAGATTCAAATCAAAGTGAATGAGAGGGAGGGTCACGACAAGGAAAAGGATAACAAACAACAAAATCGAAGATTCAACCATACAGGTACCAGTCAGAATACACATCAGATGGAACTCAAGAAATATAGTAGAAAAAGGGTGTCGAGGAATAAGATGAAGAAGGCAGACTTCGCAGCAGTTAAGGTATTTTTGTCGGACATTCATTCTCCTATCTTAAATAATAGAAACAAAATCATAGAGAAAAAAAAAGATACATGTGCGGATAGAATAGCTATAGAGGCGAAAGAAATTTGGGGGCTTGGAAAATCTTTTGGATTGAAGGGGGTTGGGTCGGCATCACAAATGTTGACAGAAATTGAGTCAATAGTAAGACAGAGAGTAGTGGAGGATGAGAGCAGGAGCAAGGAGAACAACATTCCCAAATGAAAGTACTAAGCTACAATTGCAGAGGGATGGGTCTGAGGCCAAAAAGGAGGAAATTAAAGATTGGTTGTTCAAAGAAAAATTCGAAATTGGCTTCATTCAGGAGAATAAAATGGAGAAAATAGAAGAAAATAATATTAGAAAAATTAGTGGAAAGAAAAGATTTGGGTGGGCATATAAAGCAACAGTTGGAAGAGCGGGGGGCATTCTGATTATATAGGATATCAATAGGGTTGCAGTTAGAAGCTGGTGGGATACTGAGGAGGTTCTGATAGTAAATGGAGTCTTACTGGAAGTTAATAGGGAGGTGTGTCTAATAAATGTGTATGCACCGTGTGATAGACGTGGCAAAGAAGCTCTCTGGGATATCCTAACAGGAGTAATAGAACAGGCAGGTGACTGTTGCATTTGTGTGGGAGGTGACTTTAACACAGTAAGAAAGGAAATAGAAAGGTCAGACAGTAGTGCAGGAAGAAACACATCAGAAATGAGAGCTTTTGACAAGTTTATAAGGGATTCAGAACTAGTAGATTTACTGTTGTTAGGGAGATCTTATACATACTATAAGGTTGATGGATCATGCAAAAGTAGACTAGACCGAATCCTGATCAATTCCAAATGGCAATCGGTATGGCCAGAGGTGTATATCAAAGAGGTTTAAAGAGAGGCTTGTCTGACCATGTTCCCATCCTGATTAAAAATAGATCGATCAACTGGTGTCCGAAACCATATCGAAGTTCGAATGCGTGACTGTCTCATCCAAATTTCCAACATTATGTAGAGAATAAGTGGAAGAGCTATCAAGTGGAAGGATGGGGTGGATACATAGTGAAGGAAAAGTTGAAAAAGTTGCGAGAGGACTTAAAATCGTGGAACAAAGAAGTCTTCGGAAGCTTGGACAAAAGGATTGAGGAGAGGAGAAATGAAGTATGGAAACTGGATGCTATTGATGACACAATAGGTTTGAATGAAAAGGAGATCCTTCAAAGAGGCTTTGAAAGAGCTATGCTTGTGTGCGACATCAAAGCCCGGAAAAGAGTCTTGAGGCAAAAGGCTAAGAGAATGTGGGTGCAGTGTGGTGACATGAATACAACCACCTTTCACGGACTGATAAATGGACGAAAAAAGGCAATGAGATCAATGGGTTGTATATGAATGGGAATTGGGTGCAGGATGTGACTATAGTAAAAAAGAGAGATTCATAAGACGTTCAAGAAGCACTTCGAGAAAGTGAACACTTTGAGGCCAAATATTGGGGAATTTTTTATGAACAAATTCATCTCAGAAGAAGAAAATAAGATCCTGACCAGGCCATTCTCCGAAGAAGAAATAAAAGGAGTCTTGGAGGAATGCAATGAGACAAAGAGCCCAGGCCCAGATGGAATAAATCTTACTCTACTCAGGGATTGTTGGAGCATAATAAGGGAGGACTTTATGAGGTTCATCAATGAATTTTATAGATATGGAAGATTATCTAAAGGGCTAAATAACTCCTTCATCACTTTGATTCGAAAAGCAAAAAATTCAGAGGAAATCAAAGACTTCAGACCCATCTCATTAATTGGAGGTCCGTATAAAATATTAGCAAAAATTCTGTCCAAAAGATTAAGTGCAGTCTTGCCTAGTATCATATCGGAAGAGCAGTTTGCCTTCGTGGGAGGAAGACAAATCACAGAGAGTATAGTGTCATCACAAATTCTAGAGGATGTGAAGGAGAGAAAGAGTAGTTGCATGTGCTACAAGATAGATTTTGCCAAAGCGTATGACTCAATCGATTGGCAATTCTTGGAAGATATGATGAAGGCCTTCAATTTTGACATCAAGTGGGTGAAGTGGGTAATGGAATGTGTCAGAACAGCGCATGCCTCAGTTTTGGTAAACGGGAGTCCCTCTGGAGATTTTGCGTTGGAGAGAGGCCTTCGTCAGGGCGATCCATTATCGCCATTCCTATTCATAATTGCTGCTGATAATATTAACTCTCTTATGAGAAAAGCTACGATGATGGGTATGTTCGAACCATTGGAGATAGGGAGAGGAAAGATGAAAGTAACACACCTACAGTATGCAGATGACACGATATTTGTAGGGAAAACGTCTTTAAAAAATGCTGTTTTCATGAAAAGGATGCCACTACTATTGGAATGGTTGTAGGGGCTGAAGATAATATCTCCAAATGCTCTCTGATTTGCTTGAATACTGAAGATGGGGCAGTGACGGATGTTGCAGGGGTTTTGGGGTGTAGCGTTGGTTCTTTGCCAATGAAATTGATAGAGTGAAGACAGAGAGTCACCGATAAAACAGTAATGGAATATGAAAGATCCTCAAGAGAGGCCCCAGAGAAGAATCTCTGCCACAACTAGAGTTGCAATTACACAATTATATCGATAATCCTCATTAGGTCACCGAACAACTATTTAAATAAGTCCAAGGCCCAACAACAAGGTCCATAATTAATTGGGTATTAAAATAGTAATTAAACTTAGGATTAATAAGATGTTCAATTCAAGTAGGCCCATTGACAGCAGTGCGATGTTTGTAAACCCGCAAGATTGGAAATGTTCTATCAGAAATATCTGGGCACAAAGGTAGAATGTTCGCATAAAAAAACAAGTGATTGGAACTACATTGTTGATAAAGTCAGAAACAAAATTAGAAGATGGGAAGGTCTTAATATATCCATGGGTGGCAGAGTGGTCTTGATTAACTCGTTATTTTCTTCGATTCCTACATACACTATGTCGATCTTTCGGGCTCCCTTGAATGTCGTAAAATCTATAGTGGCTTTGCAGCGTCATTCGGGTGAGAAAGTGTGCTCGAATAAACTCTCTTGGGTTAAATGGGACCACATAACTCGTCCCAAAGATATTGGGGGCTTGGAGGTAAGGGACTTGGTGTCTCATAATAAAAGCATGTTGGGTAAATGGGTGATGAGAGTGAAAATTAGCGTGTTTTAGTGTCCAATTGAACACATTTTTGGTTGATATTGTTGTCATATATTAGCACAAGGATCTTATATTCAATATATGTGTGAAAAAGGTACACTTGACGTGTTTTATTGTATTTTAGGTAGAAAAAGGATCAAAAGTGCAAAGTTGGAGAAAAGGTGCAATTTGTGCAAGAATGCTGAAAAACGCACATCCAACTTGTGTAATTTTTCTATGATCATGTGGAGCTCCGAATTGAAAGTGTGATATATGGTTGGAAATTCACTGAAAAGAGGATCGTTTTGACATAAAGAACACTTCAATCAGATTTCAAACGAGAAAGTTATGAGCAAAATGGTGACGTCGCGCGAGCTTTACCGAACAGAACGGATGTTCTGCTTTCCATGGCTTGTTACAGATTCAAGTCTTAAGAGTTTTCTTACGTTCTTTACATGAATAGAAAGCCAAGGAAGAGAGGATCGCGTGAGCATAAGAATCACTCAAATTGGAGCTCGGATGTGGAAGTTATACGCGAAACAGTGAGACGGCACAAGTATGATTCGACCACGACAGTCCAGTTCGACCAGACCCCTTGGTCAAACTGCAGCCATTTTGGTCGAATCGAATGCCTGAAGTGCGAATTATCGCCGATTTAGATTCGACCAGGGTTCGACCAAGCCCTAGGTCGAACTTCATGTCTGGGTTCGGATCCGATTTTTACACCCCAAGTGCGTGTTTCTGCGTGTTTTTCAAGAAAAAACCCATCCAAGGTCCATAAGGAGAGCTTCCAAGTATAAAATGGGATGTAGATCACACCAAGAAATACAATAGAGATTATTGAGGGATACAACACAACACAACCATCCTACACCCCACAAAGGGGGTTCACCCCCAACTATCATCCACATCCTTTCCTCCATCCATCCATCACTTTGAAGATTTGTCTGTAGAATCAAGAGGAGAAACAAGAGGAGAATTCAAGATGGAGTAGGACGCGACGACGCCACATCTAGGATTTTATTTGCTTCCTAATTTATCTTATATTTTCCGGACTACGGGTAAGATCTATCCAACCCCCATGTGTGTCTCCTACAACACCATGGGCTAGAGCCTTTTTGGTAGAACTAGGGTTGTGAAGGTTTTTACCAATTAATTGAACTTTCATGTGTAAACTCCGTACAACACTACTTGTAAATTTATTTTATATATGATTGTGCATTCTTAATCCATATTCACGGTCGTTTTGTGCATCTTCAATTGGTATATAGAGTCTGAATATATATTTTGGTTGTAGATTGAGTGCGTTCACCGCTGAACAAGATTCCATGTTATGATTCTAAGTGAGGGACTCCGAAGCTTCATTAGAACTATCATATTGAATACTTATTAATTGAATTGAATTCGGGTTATTAAGTAGAATAAAGAGGATAACTTCATAGTACCTATAAAGGGAGATCATATCGGGTTAGAGTACCAATTGACCAGGAAAATAATTGATACTGATAGTACCTAGAAAGGGGGTGGAATTATATCTCTTGCTCCGAGGTTATTCACACGTGTTACACGTATGTTTGCTTGTGTCTATAGAGTAGATATGTATGGCTTAGTGATACGTCCATATTCCACAAGGCAGAGTCAGACATCAACACACGAAAGGAAGATTAATGAGTGAAACTGGATTATCCTAGAGCTACTTATTCTCCTACTTGATCCACTTTAGTATTCTTCTACTGTTTATTTTATTTTAATTGTTATTTTATATTTTTGTTAGTAGATTAATAATTAAACCTCGAACTTAATTACCATCTTATCTTAATTAATTTAGTGAATAATTAAATTGATAATACGCCGTCCCTTGGGTTCGATATTCACTTGGTCGGTTGCTTAAGCTGTAATTGATTTCCTTAATATTTGGGGATTAATTTTTCGTGCAAAGAAAACGCGCATCAATGGGCTTGGAAGACTTTAGTATAGAATGATAGTTTTTGGGTTAAAGTTACTATGGCTAGGCAAATTGGTAGAGTTGATGGGCTGGTGGGGAGAGAGGCGCTAGGTTTAGAAGAGAGAGAAAAAGGTTGGTGGGGGTGTGTGTTGGCGAGTCTAAAAGATAGGAAGGGTAAATGGTTTGAAGAGAATGTTAAGAGGGTAGTAGTAGGAGGTGGGGATACAATATTTTGGGTTGATAAGTGGTGTTGTGATGTAACTCTTAAAAATAAATTTCCTAAATTATATGAGTTGAGTATAGGGAGGAATAAGTCTTTAAAAGATATGGGTGGTTGGGTAGGGGATAATTGGGTATGAAATTGTGAATGGAGGAGAAATCTTAGAGAATGGGAGTGTGTTGAATGTCATAATTTGTTTGATATACTTGACAGGTACAAGATTAAAGATGGTGAAGACTACTGGAGGTGGAAGCTGAACACAAAGAAGACTACAAAGTAAAGGAAGCATGCGCATTACTAGAAGGAAGGAAGGCAGAGACAGAATCAAATGTGGTAGCATACAAAATAATCTGGAACAACAACGCATGCCTAAAGATCAAGGTGATGGTCTGCCGACTTATCAAAGAAAGGTTGACGACTACAACTGAGCTTCGGAAAAGAGGAACTCTACCACCATCTGGAGATACAACATGTCCGCTATGCAGAAACAACAAAGAGACAATATCACACCTATTTTGTAAATGCAAATACTCAACAGAACTGTGGTTAGAAATTCTCAAGTGGTTAAAGATGCAGACACCATTAAGCAATAGAGTCCAGGTGAACTTAATGTTATTTAGCAATTTATTTCAAAATAAGGAAAAAAATAGGTTAGCAATTGATATATGGATGTGCACGGTATGGGTGATATGGAAAAGCATAAACAATATAGTATTTAAAGATGTAGGATCGAACTTGAGGAAGAACATAAATAAAATAAAAGCCTAAGTATGGAGTTGGTGGACATGGAGAAAAAATACTGAAGCAGAATGCTAGATATGCTGATTGGTTTGGAGATCCGAGCAGTTGCTTGATAGAAAATGGTTAGTTTTGTTGTATTGTCTTGATGTAATAGATAGTATTTTAGTCGTGATCCACTTGTAACTTGTACTTTTTATGTTTTGGGGTAATTCTCATACCCTAAAGATAATAATATTCATTTAAAAAATAAAAATAAAAGTCAAATCACTGACAAAATTGATGAGCCAAATTTGGAAGGTTTGGGAAAGTCCAGGGCAAATAAATCAAATCACTGATAAATTTGATGAGTCCAATTTCAAAGGTTCAGGGGAGGGATATATTAAGGGGATCATAACACTTTAAAGGTTTGGGATAATACTGTTAAAATATATAAAGGTGAAAATGGAGTTTAATTAAGAATGAAGAGGTAGTCGTTAAAGTCCACCATATATAAAAGGGATCATCAAATTAGGTTCGGAATAGCTATACTATGAAATGTAAAACGGAAATTGGAGTTTAAGAATGAAGAGGTAGCTGTTAAAGTTTACCAAACACACAATCTACATTGTGCTTTAATATTAATCTAGTAAATATTTATATAAAATTCGATAGACAGAAAAAAGTGATAATAATTTAATAAAAAATGATACTTAATAAGTGATAAGTGATAAAGGCGCAGTAAATTATTTCACAAATAAATTATAGTAATAGTATAACTAAAAAAGTGATAGCATTTTTAATAAAAAAAATAATACTAACTAATAAAAAGAGTGCAAAATAATCTCAAAATGTTTTTTTTTTGTCACAATCAAGATTAGGATGGGCAAAAAACACTAAAAATTCTCAAATAGTTGGAAAAGCTATTGATGCACTGGAGCGAAACGATTTGGTGGTTGAAAATATCAAGCCCTACAATGTATTAATCGACATTAAGAATACACACATATTGCATGTTTATAAGGTGTAAGACAAATTAAATTGGTTAAGATCATATATATTTATATATTTTTCCATTTCAGAATTACACATTATATCTGTATGACTTTGGTTATGAAAAAAATCAGGAGTTAGATACAATATAATTGTGTGATAGTAGATGACTGAGTAATACTAGTGATACATGAAACTAAAATTAAAAAAAAAAATTGTTTGTTACTTTTGTCAATATTTACAGAATAAAATATTCTAAATGTTGATATTTGTCTTAAAACTTATTTTCTATTTTCATTGTTTCAATATAGTTTAATGTTTATATATGCATATTAAATAAAATGCACGTCAGCCTGGATTAAGGTTTTTTTTTTCTTTTCAACTAAAAATACATTATGGTAAAATAATTGTTAAAACTAAAAATGAAAAACTGGTAATCACCCTTAAACCCCTTAAACCTAGAAACCTTCAGTATAAGAGAAATGAAATCTATAACAAGAAATGAAGGCAATTACAATGGAAAGAGGTTAAGAACGTGCATGTAATTGAAAATTCCAATCGGCCAAATCAAATACACTTAAAATATTTTCATTATAAAAAAGTTCATAGTTCATGTAATTACAATACGAAATGAAAAAATGAAAAAACATTTTTTAACTGAAAAGTAGATCTAACTAAGCCCAACAATCCATCTCACAGCATGACACGCCCCACTTTACATAACTTATAATTTAAATACTATTTGACATAAACATCATCATTATAAAAACCTGCATAAATTTTTTTTCCACATAATATGCTTATACCCAACACCATCACACCAGTTCATCATACATAACTGGTTTCTAATACCACTTCAACCAGACAAACTCGCGACAATACTAATTATATTACACAACCAAAACATCAGCGGAAACAAAATAAACCCACGGCCTAGCCCAACAGTTCATCATCTATGTACATCCGCTCAAAACCTTGAAGGAGCTCCACAGCTTGCACAGTCACATCACACACTCAATCATCAACAGGCTCACCTACAATGCATAAACTAGTGAGACAAAAATCTCAGTAAGTAGAAATCATGCATGTCCGTGCATGAAAATGCATTTAATTCTCTATCGCCTATGTCCTAATTTTTTTCTAATTGATCTCTTTTATTTTGAAAATTGTTCACATTGCGGGATCCCCAGGACACACTTATGATATGCACCCAAATGAGCTCAATGGGGACGATTTTTCCGAACCCACCCCGAAAATAGTGCCGAGAACGATTTTTCCGAGCTCTGGCAAAGTAGTGGGGACGATTTTTCCGAACCCCTAATAAAAATATCGGGAACGATTTTTTCGAACCCTGACAGAGATGCATATATAGTGGCCGCACACACCATTAGTATCTTAATAATTTTGAGGAAAACGTTTTTCATGTTTATGCATGGTATGCACCCAGAACAATTAAATGTGCATCATAAACTATTTACAATATCAATATCAACATTTAATCACAATAAAGTAACAATTTAATCACAATAAAATAACAACTTAATTTCAATTTACACAAATCCACTTCTGAAATAACAACTTCACCTCAATCATATAAATCCATTTATAGAATAACCACTTCACCCTGGGATCACACGGATCTCTTTTTGGAATAAAACTTCATCTTGGATCCCCCAGATCCTTATAACCAATATTTTCTCAAACCATATAAATATATTTGCAACAGTTTCTAATCACACAGATCTATATAGGATAATAATAATATTTCCAATCACATGGATCCACAACTTGTATCACAATATTATCACAAATAATTTACATATACTATTGTTAAATATGAACCCTACTTTCTCCAAATCACATAAATACACAGCTTGTATAACAAATTAATCACAAATAATTCATATCGTAATTAAACTAATTACCAATAATCCATAATATAATTATCACATATTAATTACAAATAATTTACAAAAAACATGTTTATGCATTGTAGTTGGACTTCTACTTACTTGAATTCCGACAGTAATATAAACCCCGTAAAGAACTGTAACTAATTCGCTGCGACACGCACGTTCCGGCGCGCTTCCTCTTCTCTTTCTCTTCTTCCTCTCTCTCCCTTTCTTCTCTATCTCTCCTCTCTCTCCCTTTCTTCTCTCTCTCTCTTTTTTTTATTTTTATTTTGCTCACGGCTTCAGTGAGTTTGAGGTTAATAACCTCACTCATATATATAGTAGATAAAGGTGGTGGTAAGTCGGCTATGACCATTCAACTCATCTAATCAATTTTTTTTTTTATTTTTATTTTTTTATAAAGTGACGGCTGATTTACAGCCATGCATGCATTCAAATTTGGCTCCTATTGCCAACTCAACTTGCAGCCACCAATTTTGACTCTTTTTTTTTATTATTATTATATTATTATTCTTATTATAATAATTAAAATACGTGTGATACTTAATAATTAAAAAAAATGTATTTATACACATAAAATAATTTACTCATATATTCAAATTAATACACGTAAATATTTATGTACTCATATATTCACATATTGTCACCATGTTTATCACGTATGTATCAAATAAAATGTAAAGATAATTAAAATGTAAAAAACAATTATCACATAATTATAAAATGCACATAACAAAAATTAAATTATATTGACACATGAGTAGTGAGAAGCTCGGGTATCACACAGCAGTTCCAAGGCAATTACTTCAATAGCACCAATTCTCTAGCATGATCAGATTTTAATGATATTTTACACATTCATTAATGATATTAAGATTTTAAAGAAATTAAAGATGCAAATTTTTTCTACATTTCTAAAATAGAGTTTTATAGATTTGATATTTAGGCTCCAATCTCCTTTTTGCAATAATGGATGAATATAGCAACAGTAAGTAATTTCTATCATCATCCATATTGGAGTGGAGTGGATGCACATTAAATGCATGTTGTTAAGATTTTCATGAAATTAAAGATGTAAATTTTTCTGACATTTCTAAAATAAAGTTTTCTACCTTTGATACTTAGGCTCCAACCAATTTTGCAATAATGGATGAATATTGGACGAATATAGTGTACAATAAGTATACAACTTTTCAATTCATAAAATTGTTAATCTATTTAATTACTCCCTCAATACCACTAATTACTGCACATTTTTCTTTTTTATCCGTTCCAACACTTTGCACATTTTAGAATTAGAAAAACCGGATTACAATACTACTCACTTTTTATCCATATCCCAACAACTTTATACATATTTTTCATTAAATTATATAAAATACTCACTTTTTACACACATTACAATAACTATATATATCTTTATAAAAAAATAAATTAATTTATTTTAATCTCTGCAAACTAGAATATGTGCACAATTTGGCGGGACAGAGGGAGTATTAAATATTGGCTTTGAATAATTTTTTAAGCTATGAAATCTTTATATTTGGGATTGTAATTTATAAGAATATAATATGTTTTTTTGTTTATTGGTGCTCTTTTGTGTTAATTAATAAAGTGTTTCTCGTTGGTGCTTGGGCAAAGGCAAGGCAAAGAAATATCAAATATAATAGTGGATCCTAACAGCGGCTTTGTTTTTTTTGAAGAATTATTCCGCTACATTTATTTATTTTCGAAGCTCCAACAAATTTTATCTTTATTTCTAGTTTTTAAGCATTTCCAAATTAATATTCCCTTTATTAACCTTCAAAGCAATAATCTATTATGGTGGAGCTTCATAAAAATAGGTTTTCCTTCCATATTGTAATTGTGCTCCACCCTTCTATGCTTTGTCAATAGTTGGAGAGGAAGATTTACCCTAGCCACTTCTAAACTTTTAATAAAGGATAACTCAAATCCCCTAAAGTAAAAAATAAAACAATAGAACTTCTCAGTATCATTTCCCTCCCTCTCTTAACCCCGCGGTTTTGATTTTTTTTCTAGCAGCACAAGCGATAGGCTATGTGTTGGAAAACTCGCGTACAAAGCAGAAACCCTAATCATGCTTAGAGAGAAATCATACCTTTCTCCGTAGGGTTAAGTTGCAGCGGAAGAATACGTATGAACCGATTGGTACTCACGGATTTACTGTGATCTCTGGATCAATCTTTCAACATGGGATTGAAAGATTATGTTTTCATGATATGGCATTGTCTGGAGAATATGAAGAACTGGTTTTGCGTTGTGAATTCGGGAGAGAAAACTCTAAGAAAAAAAATGCGCTCTCGTATTCTACGTTCTGTGTTCTGTATTCTGAATACACTTGTCAAGCGTATTCTGTAACACCCCGAATGATAACTGCTTAACGCAGTATAAAAAATCCCACAAAGATAGGAGTTAAAACCAACTCTTAACTCCTTCATCTCTCTTATCCACAATTTCAAATGTGAAATTAATTTAAATAAATAATGTTAATTATTATTATTTACACTATGGAGTACAACCCATGTTGAATGATTGAAAAATCTCAATGCTGTGGTGTAATTTTTACCAATAGATTTCATGTTAGGTGTTAACATTTGTGGATTTTATTTAACATTATTATCTTTGTTCTAAAATTTCAAATTTTGAATTTATGACGCGCAGTGGTTGATGAAGGAATTTGTTTAAATATTGTAGAGTTTATATCTCTTATTTAAAGAATGGAAATTTTTGATGCGGACATGTAGTTGTATTTTATACAATGGCTAATTTAACATAAGTTGATATATTTCTTTTTAATCCCTGAATTTGTCAGAGCATATTCACCTTTTTTGCAAAAACTATGTATTCATAATTAAGACATTGCTTGATTGACTAGTCAATGAATAACAATAGTATATGTTAAATTAAGACGTTCTTCCCATCTCACTAAGTATATACAGTCTCCCACTGTAGTTGCTTTCCTAGACATGCACCGCATTGCCGTTATTAAACATATCTCTTTTGGTAACATGCTAAAGTAGCAACACTAAAGTGAAGACTTAGAATATAGTAGAAAGTCATAATGGTAACAAATAGATAATGATTCATACTTTTGAGAGAAATAGTGATAATTTTCTTAATCTTGTTGGGGTCAACTTAGCACATGTCGTTTTCTTAAAACACATGTCACAATGTCTTTAACTTCCTTCTAAGAAAGCGTATGTCGTATTTCATTTAATTTAGACATCGTGTAAATCAGAGTTCAAGTGTGTCTCATACACTTAATTCGGATATCCTCACTCCAACGTATAGGATCTCTGTCGATTTAGCTTTACAACAAGTTGGATTAGATTTGTGGCGAAATCTATCACAATTACATTAATTATCGTAATCTTATCTTTGCGCTCCCACTTAGCTAGAGGCGATTGCTCGTATGAGAGAGCCAATGATAACTTGCTGACATACTATTATATATGAACCATCACATATAATTTATAAAACATATATGTATGATTAAACCATTAACTATTCTAATATACACAAACATATTCAATACATCATTTTAAATCCTTCGTAAACCCAATCCCTTTATATGTCCTATGTATACATCTTTGGGAATTGGTTTGGTAAAAAAGATCTGCTAACATCAAACGAGTAGAAATGTAACTAAGAATTACTTTCTTCTTGTCTACAATATCTCTAACAAATTTGAACTTTGTGTCAATGTGTTTGGTTTTTTTCATGATATTTGGGGTCCTTTGTGTAAGCAATAGCCGCTTGATTATCACAATTAATTAAAACAGTTCCCACTGGAGTGTTTGAGACCTCCAAATTTTTATGAATCTTCTCAACCAAATAGCCTCTTGAACTGTAGACACACATGTCACATACTCAGCTTCCATAGTGGACAGTGCTATACAAGTCTGTTTCTTGCTACACCATGAGATTGCTCCATTATTGAGCAAGAAGACATAACCAGAAGTTGATTTACGTTCATCTAAATTACCACTCCAGTCAATGTCTATATACCCATTCAGTGTACTGTTATTCCCTTGATAACAAAGAGAATAATCTGCAGTTAATCACATTGGCATATGGTACTCTAGCCATTTCATTCTTTTCATCTTGAGTCTTGGGACAGATCTGCTGACTCAATGATTCGCCTTTCACAATGGGAGTATATATAGGTTTGCAGGTGTGCATCTTGAATCGTTCTAAAGTTTCTTGATGTAAGTCTCTTGAGACAAACCCAATAACTACTTTGAACGATCCCTATGGATGTTCACACCAAGTATGTACTCTACTTGACCAATATCTTTCATTTCGAAATTCGAAGATAACCATCCTTTTATGGTTTCAAGATACTCTTTTCTATTTCCAGCTGCTAGTATGTCATCCACATACAAGAATAGAATCACAAAACAACCATTGGACCGTTTAATGTAAACACAGTGGTCTTAGTTTATCATAACGAAATTATATGAGATTATCGTAGCGTAAAACCTCAGATACCACTGTCTAGAGGATTGTTTTAGCCCGTAGATCGACTTCTTCAATCTACAAACTTTATCTTCTTGATCTCGAAGAATAAATCATATAGGCTGTTGCATGTAGATTTCTTCTTCTAATTCTCCGTTGAGAAATGCGGTCTTAACGTCCATCTGGAGTAATTCTAAATCCATACTAGCTACTATAGCCAATAGTAGACAAATCGAGGCAAACCTCACCACATGTGAAAAAGTTTCTTCATAGTCTATACCCTCTTGTTGAATATAACCTTTCGCCACCAAGCGAGTTTTATACCTCTCTATTGAGCCATCAGCCTTTCTTTTGATTTTGAGAATCCATTTATTCCCAATTGCCTTTCGTCATTTCGGAAGATCTACAAGTTTCCAGACTTGATTTGATTTCATAAACTTCATCTTTTCTTTCATCGCTTTCATCAATTTCTCCTTTGTCGAACAAGTTAGAGCATCTTTAACATTTCTTGGCTCTTCCTCATCAACAGGAGAAACATCTCAATTTTCTGGTGAAACAAAGAAGGCATGTCCTTCAATATCATAATGCCTTAGAAACATCTCCATTTTCTGGTGAAACAAAGAAGGCATGTCCTTTAATATCATAATGCCTTTAGGGCACATATTTCCTAAAACTTTTCCGAGATAGTTGCATGGTCTTCTGTAGATAAAATGATCTCATTAGGAATCGTCTGATCCTCAACCGAAAAATATCCATACCATCAGCTAAACTACTCCTACTTGGATCTTGTAGGTATTGGTTTTCTACTACCTCGAAAATAGGTTCAGCATCCCTGATGCCCCCTCTACTAGGAAATTCAGTTTCCAAAAAATGAGCATTACGTGATTCTGTCTCAGTTAAGCTCCCATCCTGATTTCCTATGAACACGTAACCCTTAGAATGTTCGTAGTATCTTATGAAGATACACTTTATTCCTCTAGGACCCAACTTTTCATACTGAATCGATGAATCATGTACGTAAGCTGCTGATCCCCAAGCTCTAAGGTTACTCAAGTCAGGTTTTCTATCCGTCCAAAGTTCATATGGAGTTGAAGAAAAAGGCACGCAATTAAGCACATAAGCTGTCGTAACCAATGCATCTCCCCAAAAAGAGATCGATAGATTAACTTGTGCAATCATGGATCTCGCCATCTCCAACAAAGTCCTATTCATTCTTTCGGCAACACCATTTTGTTGAGGCGTATAAGAAATGGTTAATTGTCGGATTATACCCTTTTCATTATAAAATTCCTTGAATTGTTCTGATAGATATTCACGTCCTCTATCAGTTCTTAAAACATTGATAGATTTTGTCCTTTTGATTTTCAACTTCACTCAAGAATCGTCTAAAACAATCCAATGCTTCAGACTTTTGAGATATCAAATAGATATATCCAAAACGTGAATAATCATCAATGAACGTAATGAAATAGTGAGTTCCATGTAGTGCTCTCACATTTATAGGACCACATATGTCGGAATGGATTACTTCTAATGGAGATTCATACCTAATAGCTTTACCAAAAGATTTTCTGGTCATTTTGCCAGCAAGATAGTGTTCGCATTTAGATAATTCGACTTAAGAAGAAAATTCAATGATCATTCTTTCACAAGTCTATTCATCCTATCTTGCCCAATATGACCTAATCTAGCATGCCAAACATCATCATTCACATTTGAATTACTAGAAGAACAAGCATTTAGCAAATATGAATAATCATCACAATAACTAAATGTCATTCTATTATAATTTAAAACCATAAAGCCATCAGTCATATGTCCAGATGCATAACAAGAATCATCAATGCTAATTATCATAGTGCCTTTAGTAAATAATACATCATAAAACAAATTAAGCAGAATTGAAACAGAAATTAGATTTTGCGTGATCTCCGGAGCATAAAGAACATCATGTAGGATAAAGGCCCGACCATTGTCAAGGTCCAATTTGCAAGTCCCAAGTTCTTTGACTTCGACTCGAGCATCGTTTCCTACATATATCCACCTAGTCTTCTTTGGAATACGACAGAAATCTACAAAAGCTCCTTTGTCTCTCGTCACATGGTCCATTGCTCCTGAGTCTATAATCCACAAAGGATAAGAATCAGACAGCAAGATAGTACTCGAGACATTAATTTCACACAAAACATAATAAGATGAATCTACCTTGTCCTTCTTGGGCTCAGGGCATTCACGAGCATAATGACCAAGCTTACTACAATTGTAACATGACATCTTGCTTTTATCCTTCTTATTTTTTTTTCAGGCTTCTTTTCCTTTTTTCGTTCATCAGTTTTAGTTGGATTACTTTCAGGCTTACCACCACTAATGTCAGATCATCTTTCCTTCTTTTCCTTCTTCCAATTCCTTTTCTTTTTGAAGCCCGAAGCTCATTTAGAAGTAGAACCGGCATAGAAGGCCCCAGAAAAAGGCTTTGAGACTCCGAAGCCTCTCATCTTCCAGCTCAAAATGACGAGCAACATCGTTAAAAGTTTTAATACTTTTATTATGAGTCAAGTTAAATTTCAGATGTTCCCAACAATCAGGTAAAGAGCGGATCAGTGTTTGGATTTGTTGCTCATCAGAGAGAATGTGACCAGCAGTCTTAAATTCGATTATCATATTAGACATCTCCCTCAGATGTTGTCTAATGTTATGATCAGGTTTCTTTTTGTAGGTGTAAAACTTAATAGTCAACTGCCTAAGCCTTGTAACCGATGTACCACCATACTTCTCACGCAGATACACCCAGATATCATGTGCGGTGGAATTTTGCTCACACTCATGGATCATCAGATTGATTACTGAGCTTACAAGGATACCACGTGCAACATAATTTTTCTTTTTCCAAGCCTGGTATGCTTCTTGGTCAAGCCTCCCTTGACTTTCAATTCCTGCGCCTGGATTGACCATAACTTGGTTTATAACATCCAATGCATCTTGTTCATCCAACACTTACCAAATTATATGACGCCATGTGTCATAATTGTCACCATTGAGTTTCTCACCTTTGTTCAACTCAGCGACAATAGATTTCGACGTCATGAACTTTGTTAGAGATTAAAGTGATTCAGTATGTTAATAATATTTTATCAAATTTTACGTTAAGTCAAACAGAGACATCTCAATAAATAACACTAGACTTAGATCTCGAAAATAGCTCGGAGACTACTAATCATCAATCTCATCTTGTGTTATAACACTAGATTCTTACTTTAAAACGTAAAAAAAACATAGTTCAAGTAATTAACAAAAAACATTGAACAACCACTTATAAACGTAACTTAAACAACCATTCACAATAGCAAAAACATCAAATCTGACAAGTCATGAACATAAAATTCTAATGAACTCCCTGAGTTTCCAATTAGAAATACAATGGAAATAAACTAGCGATAAATACTGATTGTATATCCTAATTTGTCACTAGATTTAAAATAACATTCCAAATCAAATTCTTTAGTCCCCACACTATAGACAGCTAGCCCTAGAGGATCTATGTGATGATTCTTTATCCGACGCTTTCTTTGACCACTCAGTTTCAAAAAGTCAGAATATTAAATCCTTTTCATCCTTAAGCAGGCCGATCTTAGTGTTTGTGTCATATCTTCTACTATAGAAGCATCGACCAAATCATACATAATTTGACGACCATTAGGTTTCACTTCGTAAGTCTCACAATTAGCCCAAAAATCCTTTTGTAGGTAGGGAGACAAAGTGTTCGCCCAGGTCTGAAGACTAGTAATTTGAAAATACACATCACTTGGAATCATTTTGCTATCAATCAAAAACATCATCTGGTTGTAGAGTTTAATCAAAACCAATGTGTGGTCTCTTATGTTGTGTGTAAGATTCATTTTATAATTCTGAAATTCATGGAAGACTTCATCTTTAATCCTAATGTCTTCTTCTGTAATTGTTCCCTATCCTGACATGCCTCTGAAAAAACGAGCAACCAAAAAAAATACATCAGTGTTAGTCAAACTATGTCACATGAATTTCCTCTCCGTATAATGCATATGGAAATAACTTTCCAAGATGCAATAGGCATATTCACAAGTGAATAAGTTCAACTCACTTTGACTCCCACTTTCATAGATTACATGAGTTTGAAAAATTCTAACATCACTCTACACCATGAATTTAGAATTAAATGACATATTAAGGTGCATTATTATCAAAAATTGTAACCAAATAACCACCCCATATGTTTATATTCAATAAATATGTCACAAATGAAGTAAAACTACACATACGCACTAAAGATGGAGCTAAACGCTCTCGAAAACGTCACTTTTAGACTCCACGAGTCCAAACACGTCAGAATACATCGGACAGTCACCGAAAAATGCCACCACGTGCCCGTACGCACCACTAGAGGTCGTCACGCGCCAACCACGCGCCGCCACGTTCTCTCACGTTCCGGCACATGCCGTTAATCGGTTAGCTACTGATCGGGAAGGATTTCGGATGGCGCGTGAACCCCACGCGCCACCACCGGAGTCGCCGACTACTGATGCGTGGTGTCACGCCCAACTGCCATGCTGCCGTATGCCGGCGTGTGACCTTTATGCGCCACTGTAGGACCACCGTAGGACATCCGACCTCCGGTGGCTCTGACCTGGTCCGGTTCAGCTCTGGTCCGATCTGGTCTATGTCAGCTCTGTCTGGTCTGGGCCGGTCTGTCTCGATTTGACCCTGGTCTGATCCGGTCAACCCTCAATTTTATTTAATTACAAAAAGGTCCCTGAACTTTATCGAATTTTCAAAAACATACCTCTCAATTTTCTAAAACTTTGCAGATTTGGCCCAATTTTGAAAAAACTTCAAAAAATTATAACTTGAGTTTTAGAAGGCCAAAAAATGCACAAAAAATACTGATGGACTCCTCTCAACAAGGCTATCCAGTAATTTAACAAAAATATGCTTTTTCTGCTTGTACGAAAAAATGACGAAAAAATGAACCCCTGAAGAGTTTGAAAGTTTAAAATCGTCATACACATGGAATAGCCACTGAACATTTAAATTCTGCCTTTAACTCATACGTATGATAAGTCAATATCACATAAATTAAAAATCATACTCATTTCTTTATAAATCATGTATGAGTAAAAATATACCGTAAAAATTAGAAAACTTAAACTATGAAAATTTAATCCAGAAGATATACGGAGTACCGACCATTGACTCTGATACCAATATTAGAAAACTCACGTACATAAAATCACAAACCCTAATCATGCTTAGAGAGAAATCATACTTTTCTCCGTAGGGTTAAGTTACAGCGGAAGAATACGTATGAACCGATTGGTACTCACGGATATACTGTGATTTCTGGATCAATCCTTCAACACAGGATTAAAAGATTATGTTTTCACGATATGATATTAGTCTGGAGAATATAAAGAACTGGATTGTTGTGAATTCGGAAGAGAAAACTCCGAGAGAGAGAACGCGCTCTCGCGTTCTACGTTCCGTGTTCTGTATCCTGAATACACTTGTCGAGCGTATTTTGTAACACCCCGAATGATAACTGCTTAACGCAGTATATAAAATCCCCCAAAGATAGGAGTTAAGACCAACTCTTAACTCCCTCCTTTCTCTTATCCACAATTTCAAATATGGACTTTATTTAAATAAATAATGTTAATTATTATTATTTACACTATGGAGTACAACATGACCGAAAAATCTCAATGCTGTGGTGTAATTTTTACCAATATATTTCATGTTAGGTGTTAACATTTGTGGATTTTATTTAACATTATTATCTTTGTTCTAAAATTTCAAATTTTGAATTTATGACGCGCAGTGGTTGATGAAGGATATTGTTCAAATATTATAAAGTTTATATCTCTTATTGAAAGAATGAAAATTTTCAATGCGGACATATAGTTGTATTTTATACAATGACTAATACTACTGTGCACCTGGGTGCATCCCAAAATACGGTGCACCCACTTTTAGAAATGTATACAAATATGAACAAAAATCTATACAATTATGAACAAAAATGTATATACACTTTGTTTTTTAATTTTTTAATGAAAAATTGAGTATAAAAAAGTATACAATTATTAAGTAACATGTATACACTATTGAATAAAAGTTATACACATATGAGTGCTAATTTTTTTAATAAAAAACTGAGTGTGAAAAAAGTATATAATTATTAAGGGGTCAGTAACTACTAGGTATAAAATTATCTTCTTATTTACTTTGTAATACATTGACGTTATATAATTACTCACACATACAAACTTTAATGTCGTATTTCTCATATTACCCATACTTAACACTAGTGTTAAAAATTATTTTTCTTCACCTTTTTGTTCGCCTTTTCTATATAAGCACAGATACAAACACTTTCACTGTGAGAGAGAAGGGTGTATCTTAGATAGAGAGAAGATATTGCAGGGCGTCATCCCCACAATCAAAAACCCTAGTGAATAGTTTTCGCGACGAATTCGGAGGATGGACGCTGGGGCGAGTCAGGTTCAGTAAGCGCAATTGGCGGCGACTATGGGGCAAGACCCGGTGGCGTTTAATATCACATTTGATGTCATCCTCGAACGAGCAGCGATCCCAAGCCGAGTCAATCTATAATTTATATCCCACTTTCTTCTTTCTGAATTCACGACAATCCCTCAAATAGGTATACATCCGTGTTACATTCACATTATTGACTACTATGTTCGTTGGATAAATGTGGGGATTGATAGACGACCACTTTCGTGACTGCTCGCAGTGGGGGTTTAAGGTGAGAATCGAAATCTTTAACTTGTTTGTTCAATCATTTTCTCTTCTCCTTTTTTCGAAATTTGGGATTAAATTAGGTTTCTGAACGATTTGGGTGTTAAAATTAAAGAATTTGGTTCTTGGTGAAGAAATTTTCTTTTCGGTTTTTTATGAACATTAGTGTACATAGGTGTACATCAAAGCAGGAAGAAATCAATTGTGCATTCATGTATTTGTCGGTGTCGAGTAATTCATGGGAAGTGATGAACATTGATGTGTTCTGTACATTGGTGTTCATCTTGTTTTATTTGAAAATTGATGTACATTGAAGCAGTTGCGACATGTGTATAATGGTGGACATTAATTTATTTTGAACATTGGTGTTCATGTCATAATTTTTGAACATTGGTGTACATTAAAGTATTGGGTACTTTCAGTTTGTAAACATCTGAGATTTCAGCGTGAAATTTCTTATATATGAGTGTGAAATTTTTATAAACATTGATGTACATTAAAGCAGGAAGACATATGAGATTTCAACCATATGTTCAATATATGTACAGAGATGATAGAATTCAACAACACCATCAGGTCGGATATAAGAAGCCGTCGGATCTGAAAGGTCAGGGGATGGGGCGTTTGTATCTGGGAAATATCCTGTCAATTGCACGTACGATGGAGAAACAATCGCCGGCAGGAGTGAAGCTGAGGACGATGAAGAAACAGTTGCCGACGACGGTGGGAGTGGAGCGGTGAACGACGAAGGTGAAGGAGACACATACTGAGATTCGGGTTAATGCGATGCCAAACCCACCTGAATTGCAAATTGTAATAGTTCTAAGGGTAAAGTTGGAAAAATAAAATATTAGAATGCATCTTTTAGTAATTCAATTTGATTTTGTATCTCATAATAATTAGGCTATTAAAACACGTATCTATTAGTAATAAACCCATTATTAAAAAATATATATATAATATTAAATAAAAATGTATACACATATGGGCGCACCGGATATCAACTCTTATTCTAATACAATAGCCTACCTTCAAAAATTTTTATTCCAAAATTAGCCTCAGTTTTTTATTTGAGTTGGGTCTCGTATAAGCCATACATTTAAGAGTACATCATTTTATTTTTATTTTAAAATGTATACACTTTAATGAGTATATATTGGGTGCACCCATATGTGTATGACTTTTTATTCTATTTTGTATACATGTTACTCTATTTTGTATACGTGTTTTATAATAATTGTATACTTTTTTCACACTAAATTTTTTATTAAAAAAACTAACATCCATATGTGTATAACTTTTTATTCAATAGTATGGAGTACATGTTTTTTAATAATTGTATATTTTTTAAACTCAATTTTTATTAAAAAAATTAACAATTAAATTGTATACATTTTTTCTCATAATTGTATACGGATTATGTTTTTGTTTAGGGGGCGGCTATTTGCACCCTCAGATCTACTAAATGAACCCCAAATTCTAGATATACCCTACTAAAATTAAAAATTACACATATAAATTACTAAGTACACCCCATTTAAGACTACTTTATCCTTTTAATTAATTAAATCCTAATTACTAAAAACTAATTAATCAAAAAAAGAAGAAAGAAACGCCGATGAAGGAAAGAAGAGGTCGACGTTGTGACTCCGTAGAAGATAAAGGGTTGACGTACCGACTCCATAGAAGAGAAAAAAGAGGGAAAATTAGAATGAAGTGAGACAAGAAAAATGAAAAAGACATATGCCTATAAATTCTAAAGCTGCAAACGTGGGTATTCCTAGAGTGTAGATGCATGCACTGTCGCCGGAGATCTCAACATATTCCCCAAACTGCCCCTTTCGACTACACTCCGCCTCTGTACAAGGGCTCCACCGCCGCCGAACTCTTGGTGAAACGGAGGGAGTTTCTCATCCCTTCCATGTTCCATGTTCTCCTTTTACAGCAAACCTGCGAGTTATACACTGCAACTCATCATCTCTCTTCTTGCACTGTTATTTCAATTTTCCAACAATTTGACTGAATCACTGCCTAATTTTTTTATGGTTAAATGTTAGTTGTTTGTGAATCACTGCCTAATAATAGGTGAACATTGTCAATGGAAAGACGCAGTACTTGTTCGACGAATATGTGTTGCTGCAACCGAACACATATGCTTGTTCGGTTGCAGCAACCGAACACTTAGCGAAGCAGAAGGAGTTTCTCAGCCCTTCTATGTTCCATGTTCTAAATTTACAGCAAACCTGCGAGTTATACACTGCAACTCATCACCTCTCTTCTTGCACTGTTATTTCAATTTCCCAACAATTTCACTGAATCATTGCCTAATTTTAATTTTTTTTATTGGTAAATGTTAGTTGTTAGTGAATCACTTCCTAATAATAAGTGAACATTGTCCATGGAAAGACACAATACTTGTTCGACGAATATGTGTTGCTGCAACCGAACACATATGCTTGTTCGGTTGTAGCAACCGAACACCATATGAATAAGAAATCTTAAGGTGTTCGGTTGCTGAATTTCTTATTCATATGCTTGTTCGGTTGCTGCCACTGAACACCATATAAATAACAAATCTTAATTCATATTTATAAAAGGATATTTACGTCTTAACAAATATGGGTATTTTAGTCCTATAAAATTTATGGGGTACATTACCCGGATGCATACTATAATTAGCCTATTTTAATTTATAAAGATATTATTGGAATAGTCCGTTAAAATATGACAAAAGCTCCTGCGCCCCCGAGACACGAAGGGATACTCCTTGTCCCCATGTGAACACAACCCTCCCCCTCTATATTCTATTTAAACTTATGTATTGCTAGGGGTTTAAATTCTAAAGGGACACATAAATTGCAAAGACATACAGAATGTGTTCCGTGCATCCGGGTGCAGAGGAGCTCAAGGGTGCAGAGGAGCTCACTCTTGAAATACTCCTTTAACTCATCTAAAATACTGTAGCATACGACTCTACGAAATCATATAAGCTCATAGATAGATAACAATACACGTTTTTAGAGTATATACAAATACAGTAGCGCATAATGATTACGATAGGCTGTATTATTCTAAAACAATACAGTATGTCAATTTCTCATTGTACGAACTCATTCACCTTTTATACTTTTACTTTATACACCATCCAAACACATTAAATTTTACACTTTTCATTTTTGTTTGTCTCACATTAAATTTTACCATCGAAAAAAAAAACTTCACATCAATTCTCAATCCTAAACTTATATTTTAATTATAAATTTATCATTGTCACCTAATATACGTAACTTACTTTATACTCCCTCCATCCCGCACCAAGGGTCTCTTTTTTCCATTTTTGTTGTCCCATCCAAAGGGAACATATACATGGGTCCCACACTCACACACTAATACAATTAAAACATGGGGTCCACACTCCCACTAATACAACTACCAACTACACATTAAATAATAATAGTTCTTAATCTACGTGCAAAAAAGCAAAATACACCCTTGGTACGGGACGGAGGGAGTAATTTATTTATTACTTAAAAATACTATTTTATCCTCCAAAAATCAATAAAGTTGATCAAAAAATAATTTTTCTTAAACTTCATATCTATAATAATAATACTACGATGAAAAATAAGTTAGAAATAGGAGTATACTTTTCAATTATAAATTGAAATTTCACTGTAGAGCTATAAGATTAAATTGCCATTAATGTTTCTAAAAAGACAACAATTATCGAAAACATAACAAATTGAGTTTTCAATATTTAAATATTATAAAATTATAGGAAATGAAAAGAGTTAAAATTGAGAATTCTATGAGGATTTAATATTTTTCTACAGAAAACAAACTAAACTAAACTCGGTAAAATTGAAAATTGAAATAGTGAGGGATGTATGCAAATTTGAACATAGTTAGTATGACATTTACACACTAATATTATAGAGTGGGCCTCCTGTGCACCCGAAGCATATTCCGTGTGCCTTTGCAATTTTCATGCCCTTTTGCAATTTAAACCTCTAGCAATACATGAGTTTAAATAGAATTGAAGGGGAATATTGTGTTCACATGGGACACGGAGTATCCCTCCGTGTCCAGGGACGTAGGAGCTTTTGCCAATATTATATACTCAATAAAATAAAAATGGGAGTATAATATGGAGTACGAAGGCATTTTTGGAAGAAATAGAAAAAAAAAAGCAACCAGAATGCAGAAAATTTAAGAAAGGTTTGGGGAAGAATGCATCCATCTCTGAATAGGCATGTCCTTGCGATTCTGGAGAAATGCAATCACCTGAATCACCTCCAACAGCTTCAATCCCATCTCATCACTCTCGGCCATGCCTCCACCCATTTCTACGCCTTCAAGCTCCTCCGCTTCTGCACCACCCGCCTCCGCAATCTCCCCTACGCCCGCCTCCTCTTCCAATCTTTCCCCTCCCCCAACATCTTTCTCTACACCGCCATCGTCGCTGCCTATGCCCTGCTCCCCGATCACCGCTCCTCCCTGCTTCTCTACCGTCACATGCTTCGCGAGGGTCGATCCAAGCCCAACCATTTCATGTTCTCGCTTGTTCTCAAGTCGTGGGCTGAGCTCCTAGGGATTCATGGGGTGGAATTGGTGCAGGCCCAGGTTGTGAAATCGGGTTTTGGTGGATACGCGGCTGTGCAGACGGCGATGTTGGATGCCTACGCGAGGTGTGGAAACGACACTGCGCTTGCGAGGAAGGTGTTCGATGAAATGTCTGAGAGAAACGTGGTTGCGTGGACTGCCATGATTTCTGGGTATACGAGGTCTGGAGAGGTTGGGAATGCGGTTCTGCTTTTCGAAGAGATGCCGGAGGAGATCAGGGACGCTCCTTCTTGGAATTGTATGATTTCAGGGTGTGCGCAGAATGGGTTGTTCTCTGAAGCTATTGAGTTCTTCAGGAGGATGGTTGTGGATGGTGGGTGTAAGCCTAATCAGGGAACCATTGTTTGTACTCTTTCAGCTTTAGGGCATGGTGGAATCCTACAGATTGGGAAGTGCATTCATGGGTACATATACAGAAATGGTCTTAGTTTGGATTTATTCATTGTGAATGGTTTGATTGATATGTATGGTAAATGTGGGAGTTTCGAAAGATCAAGAACAGTTTTTGACAACTCTCCTGAGAAAAATCTAACATCCTGGAACTCCTTGATAAACTGTTTCGCATTACACGGCCGAAGCCATGAAGCAGTGCTTCTTTTCAAAGATATGCTGCAGCAGAAGGACGAACAGCTGAAGCCGGATGGAGTGACATTTGTGGGGCTGTTGAGTGCTTGTACACATGGAGGGTTGGTCACCGAAGGGCGTCGCTACTATGATATGATGATCAAGAGTTATGGAATCGAGCCTCTGATTGAGCATTACGGTTGTCTGATCGATCTGTTAGGGCGATCAGGGCAACTAGATGAGGCCATGGAAGTTGTGAAGGGGATGACAATGGCGCCGGATGAGGTCGTCTGGGGTTCGTTGCTTAACGGGTGCAGGATTCATAGACGGGCGGACGTGGCGGAGATTGCAGTGGAGAAGTTGAATGAGATCAATCCCAAGAATGGTAGTTATAGTGCAATGCTGGCTAATTTATATGGGGAATTAGGTATGTGGGATGAAGCAGAGAAGGTGAGAAAAAGGTTGTTGGATGGGAAGATGTTGAAAGCAAGTGGCTGCAGTTGGATAGAAGTTGATAATCAGATACATAGTTTTCATTCTGTTGATAAATCACATCCAGAAAAGGAAGAAATATATGCAGTTTTGAAATGCATGTCTAGTATGAAATCTAATACTACCACTTATTTTACACACACCCACGAGGATGTGTGTGTGAAGAGTGGATTTATGACTTAATTGTTGATTGGGATTTTACCTTACAAATTTGAGCAACATTTGTACACCAAATACACATGTAATTTTTTTTTCTTTTAATTTTAATAGGATATTATTCATTTCATTCATATTAGCTATTTCAATAATAATAACTAATTTAACTAAATGGTACTCCCCTCATACATAATTACTTTATTTATTCTTGTGCCTGCATACAGTAAAAGATTTGTGGGAGAGAGTATGAAGGAATAATTTCCGTGAAATCAATAAAGGATGATAATATATGATAATATTTTAATAAAAATGATACTCAATTAATAATTAATAATAATAGAGAAATAAATTATTTTATCAGCGATGTATAATATAAATAAAACATTATAATATTCTTGAAAAAGTGAACTAATTTAAAAAAAACTAAAAAAACGTAAAATAGTTTTTATCATAAAAAAAACCTAATGCAAGTGTGTTATAAGGAAAAAAAAATGCATTTTTAGTATATAAAGTAAAATAAAGGAGTACTTTAATTAATTAAAAAGAAAAAAATGTATAAAGTTATTCGGTGTGAATTAATAAAGTGAAAAAATAAACCTCATAATATTGTGATATTGTAAGAGTGTTGATATTATATAGATTTCTTTTAAAATGCCAAAACGGGAGCGGGAAGAATATATTATATATTACTCTCTCCATAAAGTTTAAAGAGTCTAATTTGTTATTTACATTTGGATTAAGGAATATTATCATTTAAATATGTAGTGAGTTTCATTTGCTTTTTACATGTGGATTAATGAATATTATCATTTAATGTGTAGTGGATAATTATATTAGTGGGTATGTGAGTCTCATATTTTAATTATATTATATGTATGTGTGAGTCTCTTATATATAGAGATTTAAAAAAAAATGAGACTATTTTAATAGACACCCAAAATAATAATAAATGTGTCATTTGCTAGTCGAAGGAGAGAGTTTTTTTTTTTTTAAATTATTTATGATAAATTAAGGTAAATGAAAAACAAAATGTGTCATTTGCAAGTGGAAGGAGAGAGTTTTTTTTTTTTTAAAAAAAAATTTATTTATGATAAATTAAGGTAAATGAAAAGAAAAGAAAAGAAAAGAAAAGGTTACAAAATTTTGTTTATTGACCGTTTCTTTGGTTAGCATACACTTGGCACTAAACGCTTCTCCTTCCTCTCTTTGTCCCAGATTCCGTTCTTCAATCCCCTCACTTTCATTCAAACCTAAGATTTTCGATTGACAACAAATCTATTTGTAGCCGAAAAAGGATTAAAAAGAAGGTTGAGTTGAAGATCGAAAGAAAGCTAATTGGAAGTGGTAATGGATGAATCAGGTACGGGATCGATGCAGGATTCATTTCGAAATTCAACTGCTATGGCGACCGGTGCAACGACGTCGTATTCCTCCACGTCTATTTTCTCGAATTATCCACTCTTTTCTGCTCTCCTTGCCTTCGCCATTGCGCAGTCTTCAAAGCTCGTCGCCTCATGGTATACTTCTCATTCATCTATGATTTTCTGCGATTTAATTTTTTTTCTTTGATTATTGTCATTGATATGCTTTTTGGTATATTTGACTCCATTGCGAGATTTGTGATCTATCATTGTAAACATCTTTTTGTTCCCTGCGTGTTTCTTCCACCTCATTGTGCGTGTGATGTAGGTTTTCTCTTTCATATATCATTCACGCTTTTTCTTTTTTTACAAGTTTTATAATAATTTGGAATTATATGTGTGTGTGTGTGTGTATATATTAATTATTTCTCTTAATTTTTCCTAGTCTGGAATATGATTTAGAATTGGATGTTGTTTAAACTTACTCCTTGAGGGGGGGGGGGGGGGGGGGGGGGGGTTGAATTATAAGCAAGATACTGTTAGCAAAAAAATGCTGATGGTTAGGTAGGATTCTAATGATCACCACAGATATGAGAAGCGTGTGCAGCATTATATGGGTTCCACGTTTCTGGAAATGCTTGCTAGTGTTTGATAAATGTGTGATTACAGCATCCATTAAGATCTTGAATATTGATGCCTTATTAACCTCAAGCAGTTTTACCATATCATTTATGCCTGTGTTAGAACTAGAAATTATCCAATAATAGACACATGCGTGTACTTATGAACCAATCGGTATTATCCAAAACTCTTCTATTTGATGCTGAATACGCATGATGATAAACTAAAGGAGAAATGAACAACTTTTGACTTCTTGATTCTACGTGATGTAAAAGTGGAAGACGGTTTTCTGAGGAAATGAAATCCAACACTGGAGCTTAAATTAGGTGCTTGCATCAAAACCTTGAGGATTGACGTATAAATTTAGTATATTTTTGTTTGATTTGGAGCAAAGTTTGTTAGTACTGAACTCATCTGAATTGTCACACTTCTTGAACTTCTCCATAGAAATAAAATTAATGCTTCACTGTACATAGATAACCCATATTTTTGTATCTATTAAAGTCTTATGGCCATAGTAGTTCTGCAGGTATAAGGAAGACCGTTGGGATCTCAAGCAACTTATTGCCTCTGGCGGTATGCCATCGTCCCATTCAGCAACAGTTACTGCTCTTGCTGTGGCTATATGTTTGAAAGAAGGTTTTGGAGGATCCCCATTTGCAGTTGCATTAGTCTTGGCTTTTGTGGTATGCTCAATCCTCAATTTTCGCTCACAATATTGCCTTCTCGTAATCTTCATAAGGAAAAAATTCTGATTTACTACCAAAAACTGTGTTGTCTTTTTCCATGAAACTCATATAATGTTATTTACTACTTCATATGTTTTATAAGTATTCTTACACAACGAACCTGTTTCAGGTGATGTATGATGCCACTGGAGTACGATTACATGCTGGACGTCAAGCAGAGGTTTGTATCTTTTGCATGTCTTGTGAGTAAATAAGAAATCTATTTATTACTTTTTCCTAAGTGTGATCCATAAACATATGCTATGATGTACATAGATGCAGTTAGTATATTTTGAAAGGATCTAATGAGAAGAAAATTTCAGGTTCTAAATCAAATAGTATGTGAACTTCCGTCCGAACATCCTCTTGCTGAGACCAGACCCCTACGTGAACTTCTTGGCCATACTCCTCCTCAGGTTCAGTTTTATGCTTTCATTTTGACATATGATCTGTTTTGGAATTTCATCTAAGATTTTATTTGTTGCTCTTCATTGTAATGGTTTTACTTTCTATTCCTTTTGAGGGAAAGAATAGGCTACGTCCTACGTTGGTAAACATTTTTTTATAAGTTTAACAAAATAAACATTTCTTGTTTCTATACACTCCATTTCCTTGTATATTTGACCAATTATATCCACTCTAGACTATAGCGATTCAGGCCTGAAAATCCTTTTGGCAAAATACAGTTGGTTGAACTTCAAGCTATCATCGAAATTGATCTTAAACATTATGAAATACTAGTACCATTTAATCAAGGTTGTATGTTCTTCTTGATTCACGTATTTAATTTCCTATGGAACCTCTTCGGTCTTTGTCAGCATATTGACAATGTACATATAATATTCAAGATCACCTCTACGTTAGATTCATCACACTCCTATATTTGATTCAGTTGCAAAACATATTCATATAATCCATGTCCAGCTAACTCGTGTTTTCATAGTTACTGAGGTTACTCTTATTGTTTGTTTTCACTTCAGGTTGTTGCTGGTGCAACATTAGGATTTGTTACAGCAACAATTTCCCACTTCATGTTTGGCTTCACGCAACCTCAATGATTCTACATGCCTTCTGCTGGCATTGCTATTCTGATACTTCTATTGTCAATAACTAGATACTGATTTCTCACATTATCCACTCAAAACTCTTCAAGATAGTACGAACTCACTCAAGACGCCAGTACTCTATTAGACTTGTCTTATATCTCTGTACAAATGATTCCAGTCTGAGAAATGTAGATAGCTGAATTGATTGTAGTTGTTCGTAGCACATATTGTAGTTGATATTACCACATTCTTGAGGTTAAAAACTGGAGATGTTCTTATAATTTCTTACGTCTTTGTATTTAGCTTATGTCTCTCTCTCTCTCTCTCTCTCTCTCTTTCTTTCTTTGTTGATTTATTTATCTCCTTGCTTTGTGTTTAATGAGACACCATTCACTATTCCTCTATTAAATGCATAAATCTCCCTCTCTAAATCAAATTTGTTCAATTTTCCGTAGATAAATTTAAAACTGAACATCTCTTTTTCTTGAGATATGCCATTTCTTAAATTTAGCTATATTTTTTTATACGTTTTCTCTCTAATTAAATACTCCATTTTAAAACATCCAAAGCTATGGGTTTAGAAGTGTAAGCTCCCATTAATTTAACATCACATTTTCCTAATCTCTTCATCTATTATCAAATAAGCTCAAGAAATTGTACTAAAAAAAATGTAATCCAATTAAATTAGATAGAAAAACATATACCCCAATAGTGGAAAGAGAAAGCGTGGTTTTATTTGTTAATAATAATATGCCACTTGTCAGAAGGATCCATCCTTTTCAAAAGTACGACCTTAGGTTCTCGATTTGATAGATACATAACATGCACTTCTCGTACATCGATGAACCACGACTTTAGCTTTATAGGTGTATTATGGTGGTAAACGTATACGTATGGTATAGTATAACACATTCTCCTCAATTAAATAAATTAATAAATAATAATAATAGAAACAAACACAAAATTAATGCAAAATTTTGGATGCATGCACACCAATGCACATGGCCCCCCTAATAACCTATATACCCCATAACAACATAATTTAAAGGATATGTCCAACAATCTTTCACATGCATTTTGATATTAAATATTCTCACATGGATGGGAATTGAATTGAAATATTCTAGCTCCAATAATGTAACTTTATCTGAGTTACCATATACAAAACAAACTTACGTCATTAGTTGTATCATCAACTCAATGTCTAGTAGACATTATATTAAAGTACGGATAAAGTATTGGGTTAATATATATTTTTTCCATTAACTTTTCCAATTTTGCAATTGATCTATTCCTTTCACTTTTTATAAATTAACCCACTAAATTTATCAAATGCAATAATATTGTCCTCTTACCCGTTGTAATGAGTTTTATTTTATTTATTCATGGTTTGTGAAATTACTAGGTGTATGTATTCATGAACTCTGTTTTGCATAAAGATAAACTCTACGACAAGATTAAACTATAAATTTCACCCTGTATAAGGTACAATGAAACACATCCCCTATTTAATGGATTCAATATTATACATAAACATCAACTTGATAATACTATCATTTCTAACAAAATGCAGCAACAACTAAGGTATATATTATTGTATATTTTTTGTTTTCCCTATAATAAGACATGATTGTTTTCATTTTATGGGTGAGTAAATGTGATAGTCCATGTATGGATCACAAAAATAAATGCAAGGGCACAGTGATTAAGACACATACGATATTCATTAAAGAAGGATGGATAACGGGACAAAACAAAACATGATGTTAGGACGAGCAGCAATGGGGGGGTGGGCCCGGTTGCACAGAAATGGGGTTGAGGAGGTATTTACTAAATTGTACTCTACAAGGCATTGGTGTAGAATGGCCATGTGGAATTCCTGAGAAAAAATAATACTCGACCCAAAACTGACACCAACAGTTTTTCCATTTTCTGAAATCCCCCCACATGTGCTTCCATTGGATGCTCCTATTACCTATTTCTAGTCTTATATTACTCTGTTTGACGTCGAGTTATAATAGAGTTGAGCTTGAGCCGGGCTCACTTTGGATTTTATCAACATATAACTTAGTTAAAGTTTATTTTATACTCTTTCTGTCTGCTACAAAGGATCCTCGTTTTTTGTACGTGGATTAATGAATAATATTTTTTAATGTGTGACCCACCATATTTTAAAGGTATTATTAAATGTGTATTGTTCCATGTGCGTAAAAAAAGAAATGAGACTCTTTGAAACGACGTCCAAAATGAAAAAAAAATCTTTAACCGAGTTCAAAGGATGAAACAATCTCGAGTGAGTGGTGTAGTTTGATTTTTATATATGTTAGTGTTTTAGGTGAGAGAAGAAAGCAGTGTCCATGTGGTTGGGACAGTATTTTATTAGCACTGCTTATTTGTAATTTACCTGCTGCCATATGCTGCTGCTCCTCTGCTTTCTTTTTTTTACCATAGGTATATGTGAAGTAGTTTTATAGCTGTTTCTATTCCACCACTGCATGGATCTCAACTTTTCTCTGCCATTTCTAAAGTTTCAAGGTTGTTTATTCCCTGCACTGTTCTGCTTCCTTTGCTCTAATCCAATGTCCTAAATGTACTCTCTCTCTCTCTCTCTCTCTCATACAATGCCTGTGTTTTTTGCTTTTTCACAAGTTTTTCTGGCTTCATGTAATTGTCATTGAGTGGATTTGAAACCAATTGATGTTTATGTTTATGCTTGATTTCATTTCAGCTTTGTGTGGTGATGATGATGATTCAGTATGCTTGAATCTTGATATTTACTACAGCTGAGAGATTCTTAGAAAAATATGAGATCCATTGAGGACAAAGGGTGTTTGAATAATTGCCCCACAGAAGAAAATCCTGTGAATTTCGAGTTCCAGAATAACAGTATAATGAATCGAGCCTCTTCTCATCACCATCGAACTCCTTTAGGCAAGCCAACTCCCTCGAAATGGGATGATGCTCAGAAATGGCTGGTGAATCTGTCCAGAGGGGAAAAGAATCACGTTAAGGCGTCGCCGCGTAATTCAAACGCTGACGACCGCAGACTGATTGCTCCGGTGCAAAAAAAGAAATACGAGGAGGAGGAGGATGGAGCTAACAGTCATTGTGTTGTTGAGACGAAGAATGTGGAGTGTGATGAGTCTGTTTGGAGAAGAAATAACAAGGGTGTGATTCACAGCTCTAAATCAGCTGTGAGATCCATTTGTTTGAGGGACATGGGAACTGAAATGACTCCAATTGCAAGCAAAGAGCCATCCAGAGCAGCCACTCCTATAAAGGCTGCTAGTCCTGTTTCCTCAGGATCATCCACTCCGGTCAATGTTAGGACTAGTCGAAACACTGAAAGCCCAACTGAGAAGAGAGGTTCGTCTAGAGAATTTAGTCGAGATGGAGAAGAAACGGATGGTGTGGATGCTGCTCATGCCCAAGCTCAATCTAGGAAGGTGGATCCCCTGGAATCCCGAGCTGCTGCTTGGGAGGAGGCGGAGCGTGCTAAATACACGGCCAGGTGCCTCTTTTACCTATTCGTTTGTGGATTATTGCATCGTGTTGTTCTCACACTGCTTTCGTTTCGTTTAGGTACAAGCGTGAAGAGGTGAAGATTCAAGCATGGCAGAATCATGAGATGAAGAAGGCTGAAATGGAGAATCGAAAAATGGAGGTATATATAAATCACTATTGCCATTTATTTCCATGTTCATAATCACATTTGTTGAAGAATCAAGAATCAATGATGATGTGGGCTGTGGTGATGAAATGAAAACCATGTTGGTGTTAAGTATTACTTAATCAAGACAAGATGTTGATAATTAATCACATTAGTTCTACTCAGTAAGAATTAATCAAGAATGATACTCACTGATTAAGATGCATCCATGTTCTCACACACACACTAAGGAGGTGTTTGGTACGTCATATTTGAGATGAATGGGTGTTCCCTACTTTTGGAACATCATTACATTCCCCACCCAATATCAAACATGTTAAGTATTATAGTCTAAAGTAACCAACCAAACACCTCCTCATATCTCACATTGGAGAGGAATGGTTATTCCTTGTACTCAAGAAAACATCTTAACTTAGAAATGGTGAATTAATCCAGATGAAGGCGGAACGATTGAAATCTCGAGCAAAAGAAAAGTACAACAGCAGAACAGCAGCAACACAGAGGATAGCGGAGGAGAAACGAGCGAATGCAGAGGCTAAACTCAACGAGAAGGCCATGAAAACATGCGAAAAAGCCGACTATATAAGAAGAACTGGCCATCTTCCCTCTTCTTTCTCCATTAAGTTGCCTTCCTGCTGCTGGTAGTGAAGGCTCCCATCTTTTGCTTCTGCTTTTAAATCCACTTCTGTAATAACACCAGGATTGTTCTAACACTTTAACCACACTTATGTAATTCACCCTTCATTCAAATATGGCTTCAACCTATAAATTGTCGTAATTTTTTGATCATATATATATGTAGATAGATTTTTTTTTAAATTTTTTATTTCATCATCAAATCTGGGAAATTACCCATTTAGAAATAAATTAACTCATGTGGGACCTATCTGTGAATTAATATTATTGGACTGAATTTGCAAAGATTCAATGCATATAATAAAACTATTTTTGCCTTTTAAAATATTTTTATACACATTTTTTTTACCACATCACTTGAATGATGCATCTATTGCTGCCAATATACATCAATTTATTTGGATTTTGGTCCTAGCATTTTGTGCGAAATGGTCCCAATACTTATTTTATTTCGAAATATTTTTTTCTTTTCACTTTTGATCCCAAATTTGCTTTGCATTTTTTTATTCCAAGCTATTCTTTTCTACGCAGAATATTTCAATTTATTATTATTATTATTATTATTATTTGTTGGTAGCTCGACAAAAGACCGCCTAAAATACTAAACCCATTTGTGGTAGTCCTACCCAACACCATTCACTACAGGTCATTTATAACCATGCATGCCAGCTATATATGTGTAGCAGGTTGTTCCATAAAGCGGTTACACAGGACGGACCCACATAAGAAATTATTCTACGGCTTCACCTCACCACATAGCAGCAGCATCTCATAGCTTGTCAAAGACATGGTAGCCGCGCCCAACAACACTCCTCCACAGCCCGGATAGACTTGGCATGCCATAGTAGCTCGACCCACGTCGCAGCCCGCCAACCACACCACGCCGTAGTAGCTCGCCAAACACACCACAGTAAAGTGCCACTGTAGGCAACCCTCAGCTTGGCAGCTCGGCATATGGCACCAATGCTCCAGCGGTTCAGTGGCCCAACCACTACTGCATGCTCTCTGTCTGTTGTACTATGACTTCTAATCCCCTGTGGTAGAACAAAGGACACTTTCAAGGCGGGAAACATCAAATCTCAGGGATCTCATCGTATCAAGGAAAATATAGATAGGATTTTCGTAATAAATAGAAAGTAAGTCTACATCCTAGGAGCCTAGGTTCTCATAATTGCGCCGCATTAAATATGTCCCCGGATCTTCGCCTATAAATAGCGCCGGGACCATCCGATAATGATCATCTCACTTTCATTACCAAAAATAGCTTGAATGTTCATCCTTCTCTCTTGTATTTTTCCATATAAGTTCACTATTGATATCCTTGGTATAATTACTTACCAAAAAAGAAAGAAAATAGAGTTCTAGTGTTGATTTCGTCGGTTTATTCGTATTTTAATCTCAAAATACATCTTATAAAAACCACACATCAACATTTTGGCGCTAGAAGGAGGGTCTTGCCCTCACTTACTCTATTTTCTCTTTTCTTTTTTACTTTCTAAATCCATCACGCATTTATCTCATCCAGATGTCGGAAGGAAGGAGCTCCCATAGAGCTGATTCCCCTCCAAATAACGTTAACAATGATGCGCATATTCCGAATAATCTCGCTGAGCTACGGGAACTTATAGCTTCCCTAATTCTGCGGCTGGCCTCCGTGGAGAGGGTTAACAATGGCGCCGACGCCCAAGCAACCAACAATCCACAAGCCAGGCTGAGCTTCAGCAGCAGTGACACTCGTACCATAACTTCTACAACTCACTCTATAAGATCTGCCTCAGAGCGACCAGCTCCTCGTGGTAGGAGAGCGAGACCTGATGCTCATGACGTAATACGTGAGCGTTAGGAAAGAAATCAACAAGAGAGGAATCAACGTGCTAACAACAATCCACGCCATGCTAAAAGCTCAGGTTCTCAGCCTCGCGGGCGGCAGGAAAGAAATCAGCAAGAGGGAAATCAAGGAGCTAACCACGGTATGCATTCTGCTGTAAGTTCGGGCGCTCAACCTCGGGGACCTGTCCATGACAGGATAGGCCACCCAGATTTGCGGCAGAACCTTGATGCTCGACGCGCAAGGAACCAACCTGTGGCCTCTACCCAATCGTTCGCACCCGCTCCCGAGGAAGCTCCTCCGGGAAGGCGGTAACCTATTCACCCTGAGGACCGAGCCAACAACCGATGGGAGAATGACCCCACCAGAAATGAGGTCTTAGAAGCCTTACTGAGATGAATGGAAGATTTGGAGAATCGCCAACTCCTCGAGCAAAAGGGCATAGATCCTCTTGCTGGACAGACCCCACTCTCACCAGAGATTCTGAGACAACCACTACAAGCAAAGATCAAACTACCACAGATCCTGCAGTACGATGGTGAATCTGACCCTGCTGTCCACATAAAAAACACACTTCATGGATGACTGCGCAAGGTAGCATAGGGGCGACAAACTGCCGACACTTCCCTCTCACGTTGGTTAATAAAGCGAACCAATGGTTTTCTTCTCTTCCTCCTCACTCCGTCAGTAGTTGGGAAGAGTTGCAACAGTTATTCTGCACGCAGTACACTTATGCAACTAAAGGGAAGGCGCCAATGCAAGATTTGGCAAGCATCAAACAAGCTCCTGACGAGTCCACCAAAGACTATATCACACGATTCATCACCATAAAAAATAAAGGCGTGAGTATCGGTGATGAAGCTGCGATTTACCTAGCCACCGCAAGACTCCGTGAAGGCTCCAGACTTTAGAAATCTATCCAACAGGACTTTCCAACATCATTCTCTAACTTCATAGAGAGGGCCCAACATTGCATCAGGTTGGACGAAAAGCTTGGAGACAAGACGTGCAAGAAACCTGAGCAGAGCACTCCCAAGTTTGAAAAGAAAAAGGAGAAGCGTCCAGCTTCAGAGAAAGAGTATAAGGCCCCCACAGCTTTCAAGCCATTTCCAGATCCAGTACAAGTAAGTGAAATGACAGAGGTCATGAGCATGGGGCCAGAGCAATTGTTCATGCAAATCAAAGACAAACAGGTCCTCCGACCACCAAGGAAGATAATGGCTGACCAGAGCAATCTAAACAAAAAAAATTCTGCAAGTACCATGAGTCCATATGGCACAATACTGATGAATGTCGAGATTTGCTGTCGGAGCTATGGAAGCTATACCACGTGGGGCAACATGAAAATTTGATAACAGGCCCAAAGCGATGTAGGGGAGCAACTAGAGAGGTCGAACAGCCAGATCCCCTACCAGAGGCAACTCTCCCACCACCAAATAGAGCTGCTGCACTGCATGCCTAAGTACCCAAAATCCTTACACTTAAAGACACATTCGTTGGAACCTCGAGCTCATCGCCCCATTCCCACAAAAAACAGAGAAAGATGGAGTTGAGAGCCTTTACCAATGCTTATCTACGATGTAATGAGGGCATAGGCGTACCCCCGCACCATTGCATAACCTTCACTGATGGAGATATGGTCGGAGTTGTAACACCTCACAATGATGCACTGATGATCTCTCCCATTATTGCAGGGGTCAAAGTACATCAATGTATGGTGGACACGGGGGCTTACACTTATGTCATCTTTGCCTCTACCTTCCAAAAGCTTGGTGATTTTGCTGACCATGTCCTTCCAGCACTGATTTTATACAAGGATTTGGAGGGGCAGATACAAAGCCTATTGGGAAAATCACTATGACAGTTGAGCTATCCAACGCCGACGGGAGCATATGTCAGGAAAAAGATCTTCTTTTCAAGATTGTAGACGCTCCTGATACATACAACTGTATATTAGGAAGGCCATTCCTTCACGGATTCAATGATGTTGCATACACCCTTTACTCATGCATGAAGTTCATCACTGATGAAGGATGGTCGGCAACTGTCAGAGGTGACCAGAGGAGGTCTCGGGAGTGTTCTTACTTATAACCGACAAGACATGATCTTAATGTCTTGGAGAAAGGATCCTCGAGCGAAAAACAACTGGTTATGTCGCCCGAGGTGCATCCAGAAGAAGGGCTGAGCTCACAACCTCTCAACCAAGCTCCCAAAGCCCAGGATCTTAGTGCAGAGATGGCCAACCTTCTGGCCGCCCTTTTTAATGAAAGCACTCCAGAGCTACTGAGTCGGGTAGACAAGCTCAACCACCAAGCTACAATACAAATATTAGAGCTACGACGTATGGAAGAGTTACTCAAAGAAAAATCCAGAAGATTCAAGACACTGCTGCCATCTGCGAATCACTGAATACAACTTGTGCCATTGCCCAACTCTACCAAGTAGAAGAAAACCTATCAATCCCAATGGAGGCGGACCAGCAAGCTTTACCACACAATGTTGAAGAAAATGTTCTAGAACTTGTGGAAAATGTGCCTGATCAACAACTTAATGAGTCGCAGCTTAGAGTTGATGCAAGGGAGCTATTGTCGGAAAAGCCACAGTCCATGGATATGGATATTGGGCCTGGTGATGAGTTCTCTGACCCACGATGGAAAATCAGAGAAAAGAGACGAGCTGCACATACTGAAGAGCCAATAGTCGTTCAACTCGACCCGAACAATGCTAAAATCAAACTCAGTATAGGATCCGAGCAGCCAGAGCCTTTCCGTGTAACACTTATCGAGTTCCTCAAATCCAACCTTGATGTCTTTGCTTGGAACCCATCAGATATGCCAGGAATCAACCTCAAGCACGCATGTCACTGTTAGGTATAAATTGCACACTCCAATTAAATCCCCAAGTGTAGGGATATCAATTGTAGAGGCAAGTACCCCAGTTAAAAATATCCTTCCCACAGAGACAATCTATTATTTATTTTACTATTAGTTACTATTCAACTAGAATTATTGTAACATTTCTAATTGTTTGAATGAATTAATTACTAAAGTGCTTAAATAATAAATCGCAAATTAAATGAAAGCAAAGAATAATTCAAGATTGATCAAGAGAAAAATAACAGCTCTAAGGTATCGGGTTTAATGCAATTGATTCGATTTCCTAGACGTCCTATTGTTTGTTCATACCGTTTTAATGAATTTACATTATGATTCAATGCGTGAATGATTTCGAACCTCCTTCCTAGATACTAATAAGGAGAATTTCATAAACCTCCGGATGACCAATTCGACTAACATATATTCTCTGAAAATTCCTATTCAATCTCATTCACTTCTTACTTAACTTCTTAATTGCATTGTTCCACTAAGATAATCAAGTATCTTATTTACTAGCTCTTAGGATTAACGTGTTCACGGGCAAACTACTTTAATCTCTAGATACTAACAAGGCGAATTTCATAAACCTCCGGATGGCCAATTCGACTAACATATATTCTTTGAAATTCCTATTCAATCTCATTCACTTCCTACTTGACTTCTTAATTGCATTGTTCCACTAAGATAATCAAGTACCCTATTTACTAGCTCTTAGGATTAACGTGTTCACGGGCAAACTATTTTAATCCCTAGCAATCAAATAGTATCAAGTACACATGCACATAAGCTAATAAACATATCAAGCATCACCGGTAATATCAATAATATGCGATGAAGACGTTACAAGTGCATAACAAAGTTTGGATAAAATGAATACATAAGGATTATCATTGTATGAATTCACAAGATTAATCTAGGTTCCCTAATCAACTACATCTAACCCTCAAACCTTAGAACTATAAAAGTATCTAGCCCATGAGGTTACAGACAACCCTCATGGCTAACAATTTCATAAACAAAACAATAAAAGAAAAGAATAAGAAAAGATATGAAACCCTAGTACGTGGTCTGCGTCTTTCCTTTGTCTCTCTGATTGAAGTGGCTCTCCAAATCGCACTTGAAATCCCCTCTGGACTGATGGGATGGATGAATGAATGGTTTGATGTGAGTGGGTGGATGGATGGTGCATGAATCGAATTCACGATGTGTTTCTGTGTTGAATGATCGGTTCCTCTCAAAGTGTTTGATCCCCTTTTTTATACCATAGGCTACGAAAACTGACTTTGCTGGGCTATATCTCACGTTTGTCACGCACAGGGGATTAAAAATCCTAATTTTCAGCCCAAACTAACTCAACACGAGTTGGAGTGACCAACTCGAGTTGCCAACACAATTCGAGTTGCCTTATGTTGCAACTCGAGTAACCCAACTCGAGTCGTGTTGCCAAGTCGTGCGTTTGCCTGTCAAGTCGAGCTGCCATGCTCTGAAACTGATTTTCCTCTGTACACCAACATGAGTCGAGTTGCCAAGTCGAGCTACAGCCTGTCAACTCGTGTTGTCTCTCTAAACACCATTCGCTGCTGCTCTGTCTCACATGACATGCAACTCGGCTTGCCTCAGACTCTACTCGACTCGAGCTACAAGTCGAGTTGCCTGATGAGTGATATTTTCACCTAGATTTTAGTGTCTTTTATATGTGTTTTCGTATTATTTTATCCGTATTTTATGTGTACTTTGGTTGTGTTATGTATTTTTATGGAAATATATGTGAATGAGCTTAAACCTATGATTTTCACTTCGGAGTTGAAACGAGGGAGAACGAGCCAAAACAGTGAAAGAAGAAACAAGACAGCAAGAACACGGCCGGCCGTATGCAGGAACACGAGCCGTGTCACGTACACGACCCATGTTCTGCATACGGGCCTGTAAGCGAAAGTCGTGTGCTGTCGCCTGAAACACCAACTTGGCCATCCCTGTGGCCGAGTGCAGAACACGGGCCGTGTGCAGAAACATGGGCCGTGTACCAAACACGGCCCTATCCAGAATGGCCGTGTGCAAGCATCAAAAGACACAACATGGCCACCCCTGTGGCCGTGTGCTGCGCACGAGCCGTGCGCTGTTTGAAGCTCGCATTGACCGTGTGCCCTAGACACGACTCTGGCCGTGTTACAGCACATGAGCCGTATTGGTGCTAAAATTGCTGAAATTTCCAGATTCCTTCTAGAAGGCCCACAAGGGTATAAATACCACTCCATTCAATATTTTGATCATCTAGATCCGAAATACACAGCCCTACACACACACCTCACACACCATTTCCTTCATTTCACACTATCATCTTCATCCATTCTTTATCCTTTAGATCTACCATCATCCTACCATTAATTTCTACATCCAAGTGAAGGAAAAAGATCAAGGAAGAGAGGAAAGTGCAAAGAAGAAGAGGAGATCACCATTGAAGTGACATCAAGGGAGTTTTCATTCAATCTTTGTATTAAACCTTATAGTTTTATCATGATTTGTAAGGATTTAATTATCTATGATGATATGCTAATCTCCCTTGTTAGATTAGCAACATGAGAGGTGTTGGATAATTTTTGGATTTATGTATTTAAATTCATATGTTGATTGGGTTAATTGATTTTCTATCATTGATGCTTTAGATCTTGAGGTTTATGATGATTTGTGTGGTTTGTTGTTTTAAACATGTGATTAGATTGAGAAGTCAATTGCATATTTAGGATAATTAATTGAATCATTTCATCAAACACTTCATTTGCATTATAAATTGTAAAGAGATTGAGAAGTCCTTTATTATTTAGAACTCTTTGATAGGACATCCGATTGGTTTGATCGAGAGGTTGATTAATCGTGTGAAGGGACTCTCATTTCAAGCTTAGTACCTAGTTGGAATTGTTTGAGTGAGAACCAATCCATTGAGCTTTATTCCATATCATATCCATCTTGAGAAGGAGTTTAGGTGAACCTAGTGTTGGCCCTTATTCTTATACCCATGATCATATGAATTTGATGCATTTATACTAGGATTTCCACTTCTTAATTGTTGTTAATCTCACTTTTACTCAACTTGGAAAACCACTCATTTCATCCATCAATCTTGTTTGCTAATCATTTCTTGTTTGCTTTGATTATTTTCTTGTTTGATCAACCAATTTCATTGATGATTCGTCTTTATAAAGTTACGATAAACGTGATCTCACTTAAGCTCTAGCGCCGACATCCCTGTGGTTCGATAAATTGTTTTAATTGGTTATCCCTACTACAAAATGGCTAATCATTGCCCAAGACAAGTCGAGTTGACTCACTGATCAATTCTGACCTTCTACGACACCTTACTCGACTCGAGTTGCTAGGTCGAGCTGACCCTTGCAACTCGAGTAAGGCCTTCTTGAGCTCGTTTCTCGCCCATCTTCGGTTTTACTTCATTTTAACCTATTTTAACCTTCAAAACTCTACAAAACATGTTAGTAGCACCATAATCATGCAAAATACATAAATAACACAATCCCATACAAATATATGGCATTATTCTAACAGAAATAAGACAATATGAGACCGAAAATATGTAGATTTCCACTCTCATCAACCCCCCAAACTACCCTGTTGTTCGTCCCCAAACAACGATTTTAGAACACGAGAGAGATGAGAGTTGAAATTCTAATACACACAAGGGATCACTCGCAAATCCAAACCAAGATAATATACTCAAATGTCAAAATCTATCAATTGAAAACACGCATGTCAAATCAGCCACTCCCGATTTCAGAATGCTCATCTTCCACTCTCACAGATAGTATTTGCACTCATCGCTCAAGTGTGAGCTATTCACTCTCATGGCTAATATATATTCACTCAAATCAATTCACATGCACGCGTAACTATAAGCTTGACAATTATCTAGACTCTCCACTAACTTAAAAGACTTAACGATGGGATCGCAAAGGACTTGCTAAGGGTTGAACGTTGACTCTTTGGACAAGAGTAGGTAAATATGAGATAAGTGACTCGATCACTAGTAGAGATACCTTTTCAACACATATGCTTGACAAATCAATCTCATTTTTTTCTCTTTCAATATCTTTTCATCATTTCAAATCTCCTCTTCCTTTCAAGCTCAAAGTCTTCTTTTCATTTCTGTTTCTCCCTTTTAACTAGGGTACCAGTTTCAGGCACTACCCTATAACTGGGGTACCAGTTTCAGGCACTACCCCTTTTGTAAATTTTAACCATCCTTTACTTCCAATCACTATCCATCAACATTTATCTTTCCAATTTTTCTCTTTACACTACACCAATCCATCTCCTTTATTTCTCTACTAGGATAGGTATTTAAAAGGCTTTTAAAGGATTAAATTAGCTATCTTCATAGGCTTCCAACGAATAAGGCTTACAGGTTCAAACGGGAAACTATGGATTAAATTTCAAGGTAGGATAAATATTTGGCTTGTGACTCAAATAAGAACAAAATGGCCTAACATCATTTCCCATCATCCAATCAATCATCTTGCCTCAAGTAGATTAAGAGTCAAGTTCTAGAATACATGCATGTAAATGATACTCTCAAGAATAAAACCAATCATGTGTAATTGCATGATCTATCAATGCTCAAATTCTCACATGGGTTTACCGAAATAATGAGCACTCCTTCATAGGTTAGTGAACCAATTTTTAATACATGCAACAACTTAAAGTGTTCCAACATCTAAGCTCATATCTAGCTTGATTATCTATTTCATTACATCACCATATCTTTCATTAATTCATTCATTACCCCACAAGTACAAATTCATCACACCAAGTACACAGTCAATTCATTACTACAAGTCAATCAACTAGAACAAGAGAACCTAACAGATAATCAGCTATCAATTTTCACAGCATCACAGAGATCATGAAACGAAAAGAAAAATAAAACCTTTCAATAATGCTGCTAATCCTCCTCACCATCTCTGGGACCATCATCGTCATCAGCATCATCTCTATCTCGTGGGCCCATTCGCCACTCATCGAAATCCCTCCTCAGATCCTCAAAGTCGGCCAATCTGGTGGCGATATCATTTGTCGTGGTTGCCAATGCCCCAAGATGCCTATCAGAAACTGCCTGATTCCTCAGCACTGTGGCCATCTGTCTGTTCAGCTCTTGATTCTCTGCAACTCTCTGCTTATTCTCCTATCTTCTGCGCCTGTTCTCCTCTATCAGATATTCATTATGCATCCGTGTTCCTTGCGCCTGCTGGCCCCACCAATCGAACATCGGGGCCCATGCCTCAAATCCAGGTGGGGGAACAGGTGGTGCCATCTCATACAAAGGCACTCCACCAAAATTAGGTTACTCGTAGAACTGTTGTGCCCCTGCGTACTCCTATTGCAGAGCGTCACCAAACTCTCTAATCTCTAGACTGACTCCATTAATCTCTTCATCCATCGGCTGTGGCTGCAGCTCTGGGATCTCTGGCTCTCCCATGGCCATCGAGAACATCCTGCCCAATGCATTCCTTGCAATATTCTGCCAAGTATGGTTCTTTACCCCATCACGAATGGCCACATGATCCGGTGTGTCCATCAACAGATTCTCCTCTCTTCTCCCAGTGGTGAACTGATGTAGTACCATAGGAAAGAAGAATGACTACTCATCCTCCTTAAACACGTACATGATACCCTGGAGATCTCTTTTCATGATTTCTCTCCTAACCATCGCTATCATGTCAAGGTCTGAGGGATCTCTGATATACTCCATCCCTGAGGTATCAATGTTATAATGATGGGCGATGGGAGTAACTAGTCCTCCAATATTCACCTTCTGAGTTGAACACACCTTGAACTGGTAAAACTGATACAAAAGGTAAGCAGCCAAGTTGAACTGAATTGAATTCTTCAAGCACCACAAAACATACAGCTATCCTTAGGTAATGCTTCCCCCTTCAGCTCTGCAGAAAATAGTACTAGCCAGAATCTAATCCAAGTATCGCAGAACTGGATTCCTGATGAAGGTGGCCTTTGCCACACTAGACTTGAATCTCCTATTTTCTGTGATGGACTCCCAAAATTCATCGGCTTTAAATCTCTTGTCCTCAGCAAAAGGAATCCCAACTGGAGCCCTCAATGCTCTATTCAAACCACCCAGATCGATCTCTCTGAATACTCCTCCTAGATAAAACTCCACAGCGTAAGGAAGCTTGTCCATCGGATTAGAGAAAACTTTTAATGTGGACAAAAACTCCACTGTTAACTGAAAATAAGTCCTCCCTTTATAATCCATAAAATGACGAATCCCAACCTGATCAAACATCCCTAAGATCTCCTCAGAGATTTTCAAAGTGGTCATGGTTCCATCATCTTGATAGCGGGTACGGGTGATCTTATCTGAAACCTTCTCCCATACCGGATCCATTTCTATCCAGTTATTCATGCTCAGCTTAAAGTCCGACGGTAGCCTTTTTAAACTTCTCAACTTATCCATCCTTTAGTTAGCTGTATCGTCTTGTGGCTGACCCGAAGAACTGGAAGCACTTTTTATCTTTTTACTCGGCCCATCGCCTTTGGCTGGTTTCTTCACTTTTCCTTTTCCTCCGTCACTACCATCACCTTTCTTTCCTCTACCTAAAAAGAATGTCAAAGTATTCATCCACATCCTTAGTGACATAAACACAAGATGTTCATCATATGAATAATGCATAGTATCAATAATACCGAGTACAAATCGAATTCATCAATCTCCACATACCCAAGTCCTTATCAAGTGAAATTTTCAACATAGATATGAATTAATCTCACTTAACACAACCCAAACATGCTATTTTCAATCCAAAACATGAATCCAATCCTATTCTATCATGTATTCCTACACAATCCTTCAACTAATTACAACATAAATCAAGTAATTCAAGTCATAATTAGCCAAATATCAACACATATACAAGAGCATCCATTTTCCTAACCAAAACATGTCATACTCAACTTATTTGTACCCAAAATTCACAATTCATACTCGCATTTATACCATTTCACTTCACATCATCCACATGCCCCAATTACTCAAGCCCTAATCAAAAATTCATCTCACACAATGGATAAGGATCAATTTGTACGCAAACTAACATGCGTACCACGTGTTCGACGAAATTCTTCAACCAAAACCCAATTTAAACATGCCAATTCCACATTATCATACTCACCCATTGGAGATTCACAACAAATACGGCCATCTAATCAAAAATTTGGCAAGAGAAACATACCTCTAAGGTTGTACATGGTGAATTCGAATTTCACGTGTTCTTCGCAAGAAAATTCGACAAAACCCTAATTTCGCCCCAAATTCACCTCAAAACCTAAGATTACGTTTTTGTGATGGTGGGTGAGGTGTTTAAGTAGTGTGAAGTGGTGGATTTTTGTCAAAAAATCGATGGAAATCCTATGGGAAAGAAAATGGGTGTAACACGGGTTGAAAATAGAGAAGAAAGAATGAGAGGAGATGAAGAAACCCCCAATTTTAACTTAAAAATTTCGAACCTGGGGCCCAACATGAGTCGAGTTGCAACTCGTGTTGGCCTTACGGGGTCGTGCTGGCTGTCTGGACGATTCTAGACAATTTTTTTCTCACAACACGACTCGAGCTGCAAGTCGAGCTGATCTTCACAAGTCGTGTTGGGCTACTGGATAGTTTTCGACTGTCCGCTCGACTCGTGTGATTAACTCGAGTAACAACCTGTCAAGTCGAGTGACCTTACTCGACTCGAGCTAGACAAATTGAGTTGTTACCTGTCAACTCGTGTTGGCTTTATCTGAAACCTGTTCACCATGGCCTCTCAACACGAGTCGAGTAACAAGTCGAGTAAGGACTTGTCAACTCGTGTTAGCCCATAAAGTACCAAAAATTCATCCTTTGCTCCGTTTTTCCCCCTGAACTCACTTAGAAATCATATATCACTCATCAAAATATCCATATTAGTCAAAAACAAAGGGAGAAAACTCAAATGTATGCTTCTAACAACTCAAACTTTCAAACTCCAACTCAACATATCCACAATAATACTTAAAACATCACTAGCTCAACTCAATCAAGTGCTAAGACAAACCAATCAATCATCCTTGAGAACCAAAAATAACCACACTCAAACTAGGATTAACGCGCAACACAAACAAAAATGACACACACCTGGATAGTCACAAAAAATCGACCTCTTAATATAATCAAATGAATCAACAATACCAAAAAATAGTAAACAATTAACCATCCAAGCACACCACAAAATGAAACAACTTCACTTTGGTGCCGTAAGATGCAAATATACACGTATCCTCCCCAAACTTAGATCAAACAAAGTGAGAGCATAAGTTTGTAAAAGAGTGCATACTGTAGTTGAGCAACACCTAATGAAATTACTGCATTGACACAGACTCAAGAAAGCAAATAAAACGGGAGGGTTAGCCCCCAACAAGTGCTCAAGTTTAACGTCGTTGAGTCACGACGGATACCTCTAACTTAAGTAATCAAGAGAGAGCACTTGCTTTTCAAGCAGCGATTTGTAATGTTTCAACCTCTGTCCATTTGCCACCTTGATATCACCTTTCTCATCTTTCAATTCAAAGCTCCCCCCTCCACAGGCTCTATGAATTACATATGGTCCAATCCACTTGGACTTCGGCTTTTCTGCAAAAAACTTGAGACGAGAGTTAAATAAGAGTACCTGATCTCCAACATTGAAATCTTTGAACTGGATCTTCGCATCATGCCATCTTTTCATCCTTGCCTTGAAGATCCTCGAATTCTCAGGCTCTCTCTCTGAACTCATCTAACTCATTGATCTGAGTAAGACGAAAATCCTTCGCATCCTCCATGCTCAAGTTTAAATGCCTAATCGCCCAAAGAGCTTTATGTTCAATCTCCACCGGAAGATGGCAAGATTTCCCATAAACAATTTGGTATGGCGACATTCCTAAGACCGTTTTGAAAGCAGTCCTAAATCCCTTTTGTGGACTAATCCTTCGTTGTGCTTCCCACTGTCTTCTCCAACACTTGCTTAATCTGACAGTTAGATACCTTAGCATGCCTATTTTATTGTGGATGATAGGGTGTGGTAACCCTATGCTTCACTCCATACTCTCGAAGCACCTTCTCTAACATCTTATTCACAAAATGGCTTCCTCAATCACTAATGAGTGCCTTCGGTACCCCATACCTGTTGAAAATATTCATATTAATAAACTCCTGCACCACTCTAGCCTCATTCGTCCTGGTTGGAATTGCTTCCACCCATTTGATACATAGTCTACTGCAAGCAAGATGTAGAGGAATCCATTAGATGGGGAAAATGGCCCCATAAAATCGATCCCCCACACATAAAAAATCTCCACTATGATACTAGGCTGCAAAGGCATCTCATCTCTCTTCGAAATATTCCCCATTCGCTGGCATCGATTACATGTATCAACATATTCTTGACAGCTCTTGAACAGGGTTGGCCAATACAATCCAGACTGAAACACATCCTGAGTAGTCTTCTGTGTGCCAAAATAACCCATATTTGGCTGAGAGTGACAGAAATCCAGCACATTCTCCCATTCTACTTCAGGAACACACCTCCGGATAATGGAATCAGTGCAGATTTTGTAGACCCATGGTTCATCTCATAATATAGTTTGTACATCATGCAAAAACTTGACTATCTGGTGTCTGCTCAACTGATATTGTTTTACCCCCGTTGCAATGTAGTTCACGTGTCAGCATACTAGAGGGCATCCATTTCCTTCGTCTCAGGGTATGTCTTTGAAACAGTGAAGACCTGCTTGATGTCCATCATCAGTATCTTCTCATCAGAAAAGTACTCTTTGATCATCTCATCTGTGTTGTCACAATGTTCCTTTGTCTCAAGTCGCGACAGATGGTCGGCTATGTCATTCTCACTACCTTTCTTGTCCCGAATCTCCATGTCGAACTCTTGTAGCAAGAGAATCCATCTGATTATCCTCGGCTTTGCATCTTTCTTATCCATCAAGTATCTGATAGCCGAGTGGTCAGTGTACACCACAGTCTTCATGCCAACTAAATAAGTTCGAAACTTATCAAAAGCATACACCACCGCCAAGAATTCCTTCTCAGTGATAGTGTAATTCTTTTGAGCAGAATCGAACGTCTTACTTGCGTAATAGATGGCATGAAACTTCTTCTCTCTCATCTGTCCCAACACAACTTCCAAAGCTGTGTCACTGGCATCACACTCCAGCACAAAGTGCTGAGTCCAATCTGGAGTAATGAGAATCGGAGCAGTTATCAATGCTTTCTTGAGAACCTGAAAAGCATGCAAGCAAGTATCATCAAAATCAAAAGCAACATCTTTTTCAAGCAACCTGGACAACAGTTTTGAATATATAGATAAATCTTTGATGAATCTCCTATAGAATCCCGCATGCCCAAGAAAGATCGAACTCCTTTTTCATTAGTGGGCAGTGGAAGCTTCTCAATTGCCACCACCATGGCATGATCAACCTGAAGACCTGCCACAGAAACATGATGTCCCAAGACTATCCGTCTCGTACCATGAAATGGCATTTTTCCCAGTTCAAGACGAGGTTAGTCTCTTCACATCTCTCTAAGACTAAAGACGTGTTAGGTAAACAAGGGTCAAACGAAGAGCCAAATACAGAGAAATCGTCCATGAACACTTCCATTACTCTTTCAATTAAACCTTCAAAAATGGCCATCATACACCTTTGAAAAGTCGCAGGTGTATTACACAAACCAAAGGGTAACTACCTAAAAGCAAACGTGCCATAAGGGCAGGTAAATGTTGTCTTTTCCTAGTCCCCTGGTGCAATCATTATCTAATTGTAACCAGAGTACCCGTCCAAGAAACAGTAGAAATCATACCCTGCAAGTCTATCTAGCATTTGATCCATAAAGGGTAAATGAAAATGATCCTTACGCATGTTCTCATTCAATTTCCTATAATCTACACAGACACGCCACCCTGTAGGTACCCTAGTCGCAAGCACCTCACCCTTATAAGATAAAATCACAGTCATTCCCCCTTTCTTAGCTAGCACATATAATGGACTCACATAGGTACTGTCGCTAATAGGGTAGATAATGTCTGCATCTAACCATGTAAGCACCTGTTTCCTAATCACCTCTTGCATATCAGGGTTCAACCTCCGCTGATGTTGCACAGAACATTTAGTTTCATCATCTAACCTAATTTTGTGCATACAAAAAGCAGGATTAATCCCTTTTAAATCTTCAATTATCTACCCTATAGCAGACTTATGCCTTCTCAACACAACTAGCAACTTATCAAGTTCACATTTAGACAAAGTAAAAGATACGATTACTGAAAAAGTTTCATTCTCCCCCACATAAGTGTACATCAGATGATCTGGAAGTGGCTTGAGTTCCGTCTTCTTATCCTCCGTTATATTGTCACCTTCAACTCGAAGAGGCAGGTATTCCCATGTCCACATGGCTTCTTCCACTGGTGAGTCCTCTTGCTTGTACCTGTTCTCATCAAAATTAAGTAAGGTTTCAAGAAAATCATTAGCAAGCCCATTAGACATCTTATCAAGATCAGTAGTAGGTAAAGTTAGAGACTCGCTTATGCATGTTCCACTGGATCCTTAGACAGGATCAATGGCAAGTCTTCCTCCACAATCTCCTCTACTACTTCAAGCAACTTACACTGCAGATTATCTGTGGGCCACTGCATCGCCTTGTTCAACAAAAAGACGATTTCTTATTGTTTACCTTTAACCTCAACTCACCTTTAAATACATCAATCAAGGCTTTCCCAGTAGCTAGAAAAGGACGCCCCAAGATCAGAGGTGCCCCCTCTACATCATCTTCCATATCTTGTACTAAAAAGTCAACAGGAAAAACCATGTTTGAGACTTTCACCAGCACATCCTCAATAACCCCCTCTGGGTAAGTCAATGATCTATCTGCTAACTGTAAAGCTACTGATGTAGGCTTAAGCTCCCCCAAACCAAGCTTTTTGAAAACTGATAGGGGCATCAAATTAATACTGGTGCCAAGGTCACACAACTCTTTCCTGGTAGGCCCATTTCCTATCTCACAAGGGATGATGAAACTACCAGGATCCTTCAGCTTTTCAGGTAACTTCCCATGAATAATAGAGCTATAACTTTCTGTCAGGTTTACAGTCTCCACACTGTTCAGACTTCTTTTTCTGGAGATAAGCTCTTTGATAAACCTTGCATAGTAGGGCATTTGATCCAGAGCATCTGCAAATGGGATAGTTATCTGAATGCTTGTCATTACCTCAGCAAACTTTCTGAATTTCTCATCTAGGCTCTTCGGCAGCAATCTTTGAGGAAACGGAATTGGCACCTTTGTTTTTGGGAGACCCAAACTATCCTTCTTAAACACCTCTTCTGTTTCTCTCAATTTCTTTGCACACTGTCATTTCTTATCAGCTATAGCTTGATCCGATTGGCTCACTAATGTGTTTGGACGCGCAAGAAACCTTGGTTATCTAACTGGGATTATACTGAACCTTGATGCTCAACTTGATCTGCAGGTATACTTGGCTCAACTTGATCAGCCCCCAATCTAGGCTCTACTTGAACTGCTTCCGAGCTAGTACCTGAGTGGCTTTGCTTTTCCTCTGTCTTATCCTGCATTAGTTATGGCCCCTCATATTGCTTCCTGGACCTCAGAGTGATTGCTTTTGCAGTTTTCTTGGGGTTTATTTCCGTATCTGATGGAAACTTCCCTTTTTAAAAGTGTTGTTGTTGCTGGTTTACCATGGTAGAGATTTGCCCAATTTGATATGTCAGATTATGCAACTGCTTGATCACTTCTTCATTCTGCTTAGTCATGTTCGAGTCCATGAGCACTATGCAGTTGTTAATCTTGTTGATGTCTGCATCATTCTTCTGCATGTACTTCGCTAGAACATCATCAATATTGGGCTTCCCTTCTTCAGGCTTGGCTCCATGGTCAAAGTTCGGAGGGTATGGGACTGCATTGTTGGATTAGAATAGGAAGAATTCTCATGTCTCTTCTGATTTTGCCATCCTCCTTGATTGTTGGGGCCTGCTTGATTGCTGGGACCTCCCCCTTGGTTATTCATTTGGTTAGAATTACCTTAGGGGTACCTATTTCCCTGCCAATTTGGAGGCGTTCTTGAACCTTGGAGACTATGTCCCATGGCCCAATTTGCATCCTCAACCCCTTGAACATTCATCACTACATTATCACTTGCTGGCCCTTGGTTGCCTCCCCCACTGTTACCTAATATCAAAGTAACCAGGTGTTTATTCATCTGCTCTAGCTGGGAGACAACTTTATCATTCTTGTCTGCCTCGGAAAACTTCTCTTCAACTTTTACCACTTTGCCAAGTATGTAGCTTCCACGGATCCTCTCTGACGGCCAATCTCTAGAGTTTGTGGAGATGTCATCAAACAATTTTTCAACAGCATTCGACATTTTCCCAAAAATTATTCCTCCAACAGATGCATCCACCAACACTCTCAAGTCATTGTCGAGGCCATTGTAGAAGACACTGATCAGCTGAGATTTTTTGAATCCATGTTGTGGGCATCTTCTCAACAGATCATTAAATCTTTCCCAAGCCTCTCCAAATGGTTCATCTCTTCTTTATTTGAACTGATTAATTTCTTGCTTCAGTGCAAGAATATTCCCTGGTGGGATAAAATGATCCACAAACAACTGCTGCAACTCAGTCCAATTGGAACAACTGTCTCCTGCCAACTTGTCGTACCATTCTCTCGCCTTGTCAACCAATGAAAATTGAAAAAGACTCATTTTCCATCTGTCATTAGTAGAGTCAGCTGCTTTAACTGTACTGTATCCATGTAGCTGTTGAAGCGCTTCAGATGTCCGTATGGTTCATCGAAAATGCCTCCGGCATAGGGGTTTTTCTCCACCATGTTGATCAGGGTTGGCCTTATGTCATTCGCTTCATCAGCTTGAATGGCCCCAACTACGCCTGATCCTCCAAGATTGGTAGACTTGAAAATCTCCCTGATGACAATGTCATCTTCATGTGTTCTATCTCCCATAATTGCTGATTCTACTGCTATGCTTTGATCTTCTTTGTTGCTCCACTCTTTTTCCTAGCAGACGCTTCAACCTTCGGATCAAATTTAAGATTTTGAGTTCCCTTCTTTGACCTGGTGTGCATGCAACTTCAAGAAAATTCAAAGTGTAGACAATTAAATCCCAAAGCAAAAATTCTAATTAAATAAGTAACAAAAGCAAATAAATAATTTACTGTCCCCGGCAGCACGGCGCCATAAACTTGTTAGGTATAAATTGCACACTCCAATTAAATCCCTAAGTGTAGGGATATCAATTGTAGAGGCAAGTACTTCAGTTAAAAATATCGTTCCCGCTGAGATAGTCTATTATTTATTTTACTATTAATTACTATTCAACTAGAATTATTGTAACCAATTTCCAATTGTTTGAATGAATTAATTACTAAATTGCTTAAATAATAAATCGCAAATTAAATGAAAGCAAAGGATAATTCAAGATTGATCAAAAGAAAAATAACAGCTCTAAGGTATCGGGTTTAATGCAATTGATTCGGTTTCCTAGACGTCCTATTGTTCGTTCATACTGTTTTAACGAATTTACATTATGATTCAATGCGTGAATGATTTCGAACCTCCTTCCTAGATACTAATAAGGCAAATTTTATAAACCTCCGAATGGCCAAATCGACTAACATATATTCTCTGAAATTCCTATTCCATCTCATTCACTTCCTACTTGACTTCTTAATTGCATTGTTCCACTAAGTTAATCAAGTACCCTATTTACTAACTCTTAGGATTAACGTGTTCACGGGCAAACTACTTTAATCCCTAGCAATCAAACAGTATCAAGTACACATGCACACAAGCTAACATAACATGTCAAGCATCACGGGCAATATCAATAATATGCGATGAAGACGTTACAAGCGCATAACAAAGTTTGGATAAAACGAATAAATAAGGATTATCACTGTATGAATTCACAAGATTAGTCTAGATTCCCTAATCAACTACATCTAACCCTCAAACCTTAGAACTGTAAAAGTATCTAGCCCATGAGGTTACAGACAACCCTCATGGCTAACAATTTTATAAACAAAACAACAAAAGAAAAGAATAAGAAAAGATACGAAACCCTAGTACGTGGTCTGCGTCTTTCCTCTGTCTCTCCGATTGAAGTGGCTCTTCAAATCGCACTTGAAACCTCCCCTGGACTGATGGGATGGATGAATGAATGGTTTGATGTGAGTGGGTGGATGAATGGATGGTGCGTGAATCGAATTCACGATGTGTTTCTGTGTTGAATGATCGGTTCCTTTCAAAGTGTTTGATCCCCCTTTTTATACCATGGGCCACGAAAACTAATTTTGCTGGGCTATATCTCACGTTTGTCATGCACATGGGATTAAAAATCCAGATTTTCGGCCCAAACTAACTCAACACGAGTTGGAGTGACCAACTCGAGTTGCCAACATGACTTGAGTTGCCTTATGTTGCAACTCAAGTAACCCAACTCGAGTCGTGTTACCAAGTTGTGCGTCCGCCTGTCAAGTCGAGCTGCCACGCTCTGAAACTGATTTTTCTCCGTACACCAACACGAGTGAAGTTGCCAAATCGAGCTACAGCCTGTCAACTCGTGTTGGCTCTCTGAACACCATTCGCCGCTGCTCTGCCTCACACGACATGCAACTCGACTTGCCTCAAATGCTACTTGACTCGAGCTACAAGTCGAGTTGACTCACTGATCAATTCTGACCCTCTACGACACCTTACTCGACTCGAGTTGCTAGGTCGAGTTGACCTTTGTAACTCGATTAAGGCCTTTTTGAGCTCGTTTCTCGCCTGTCTTCGGTTTTACTTCATTTTAACCTATTTTAACCTTCAAAACACCATAAAACATGTTAGTAGCACCATAATCATGCAAAATACATAAACAACACAATCCCACACGAATATATGGCATTATTCTAACAGAAACAAGGCAATATGAGACCGAAAAGATGTAGATTTCCACTCTCATCAGTCACCGACTACAGATGGATCCCAAGTTCGAGCTGATTCAACAGAAAAGGCAGAAGTTTAGCCCCGAAAAAATCTATGCGCTTTATGGTGAGGTCCGAAAGCTGTTGTCCAACAACTTGGTAAGAAAGGCTCTATACCCCTTATGTGTAGCTAACTTAGTACTTGTCCAGAAGCCCAATGGAAACTGGCGACTGTGTATAGACTTTACTGATCTGAATAGTGCTTGTCCCAAAGATAGTTTCCCTCTGCCGCACATAGACCAGCTAGTTGATTCCACCACGGGGCACAAGCTCATGAGCTTCATGGATGCATACGCTGGTTATCACCAAATCCCCATGCACCTTGATGGTGTAGAAAACACCGCATTCTACACTGAGCATGGTCTCTACTGTTGGGTGATGATGCCATTTGGACTCAAGAATGCTGGAGCAACTTACCAGCGACTGGTCAAAAAGATGTTTGCAGCTCAACTTGGAAAAACCATAGAGGTGTATGTTGATGACATGCTTGTAAAAAGCCTGAAAATGGCAGATCACATTAAACACCTCAATGGAACTTTTGAGATCCTGCGGTACTATAGAATGAAGCTTAATCCCAAGAAATACATTTTTGGAGTGGGGTCTGGAAAATTTCTAGGCTACATGGTTAGCCACAGAGGAATTGAGGCTAACCCAGGGAAACTTAGGGCTATCATTGACATGCAAGCCCCACGCCGCAGAAGAGATATCCAAAAGCTCACTGGAAGACTTGCTTCCCTGAGCAGATTTATCTCCCGAGCTACGGACAAATGTAAACTATTCTTTGATGCCATTCGAAAGGACAAGTTCGAGTGGACTCCCACTAGTCAAGCTGCATTTGAGAAAATCAAGGAGCACCTTTCCAACCCTCTAATCTTATCAAAACCACAACCGGGCGAAAAGCTCAACTTATACCTAGCTGCCACCGACACAGCCATAAGCTCTGTGCTAGTTCGAACTGAAGATGGTGCCCAAAAGCCAGTCTACTTTGTCAGTCAAGTACTACACGAAGCTGAGCTACGGTACCCTGCTATGGAAAAATTAGCCTATGCCTTAGTCATGAGCGCAAGAAAGCTAAAACCATACTTCTTTGAGCATACCATTGAAGTTCTGACAACCTTCTCTCTTAAGCAAGTCCTTCGCCGCCCTGATTCGGTAGGACGACTACTCAAGTGGGCAGTAGAGCTCTGACAGATCAATATCCATTATGCTCCAAGAACAACAATCAAAGTACAGGCTCTAGCCAACTTTATTATAGAGCTGACAATGCCACCCACTGTGCTGGAAAATCTCTCTCGTCCATGGAAAATTTTAGTTGATGGCTCATCCACTTCGTCTTGCTCGGGGGCTGGAGTAGTACTTACAAGCCCAGAGTCAAGTACCTCTGTCAGGAAATACGCTTCAGTTTCAATGCTACGAACAATGAAGCAGAATATGAAGCTCTCTTGGCTGGACTTTGAATGGCTCTTTCAATGGGAATAACTGAACTTCAAATCTTTTGTGATTCTCAATTGATGGTGAATCAGGTACGAGGGAATTACGAAGCAAAGGAAGGACAAATGGGCATGTATCAAAAGCTTGTGGATGAGCACATGAAGAAGTTCCAACAGGTGTACTTGGAGCAAATCCCATTAAGTAAAAACACCCAAGCAGATGCACTAGCGAGGCTCGTCACCACCTAAGGAGCTGAGAACTTAAACGTCATTAACATAAAAAAATTAGAGAAGAGCAGCCTTGTTCAAGAGCTCGTCTGTCTAGCAGAACCCGCAGCCAATTCTTGGATGACTCCCATCATCCAGTATTTGTAGGGGGAGAGGAGCCCTCTGACAAAGTAAAGGCTAGACAGATTAGGATACGAGTAGCTAGATATCTTCTATTAGAGGAACGACTATACAAAAGAGGCTTCACCACTCCGCTACTGAAGTGCCTCATGGAGGAAGAAGGAAAGTATGTCTTAGCAGAAGTACATCAAGGAATTTGCGGTAACCACACTGGTGGTCTGGCTCTGGCCAATAAAATATTACGTTAAGGCTATTTCTGGCCAACATTGAAAAAAGATGCAATCAAATAATGCAAGAGCATGTACTCAGTGCCAGCGTATTGCTCCCATGCTTCCAAGCCCAATGGAAGAGTTGATCTTGGTATTTAGTCCCTGGCCATTCGCAAAATGGGAAATGGATATAATTGGCCCATTTCCACTTGGAAAATGAAGGATCAAGTTTGCGGTAGTAGCGGAGGATTACTTCACAAAATGGGTAGAAGTTGAAGCACTTATGAGCATAACCGAAGAAAAAATGACTACCTTCATCTGGAAGAATATCGTTTGTCGGTTTGGCATACCTCACACCTTAGTTACTGATAATGACAAATAATTCGAAGGAAAGAAATTCATTAAGTTCTGTGCCGACCTCAAGGTAAAAAAGCTCTCTAGCACACCTTACCATCCTCAATCCAATGGTCAAGTAGAAGCGGTAAATAAAATAATCAAGCACACGTTGAAAGCCCACATCGAAGGACTTAAAGGGAGTTGGGCAGAAGAGCTCCCCGGAGTTCTTTGGTGATACAGAACTACCTCTAGATCATCCACTGGCGAGACTCCTTTCTCACTATCGTACGGAGCGGAAGCTGTAATTCCAGTGGAAATTGGGGAGCCTAGCTACCGAGTGGAAAGCTACTCTGAGGTACTCAATGAGCCTGCCTAAGGAACTCACTAGATTTATTGGAAAAAAAAGGTTGTCGGCTGATCTAAGGATTGCCACTTACAAGCAATGAGCCGCAAGATATTACAACTCCCGAGTTAAGCTCAGAAGGTTTGAACAAGGAGACTTAGTTCTTCGAAAAATATTGCAACCTGGGGTAGGAATTCTTGGCCAGACGTGGGAAGGGCCATTCAAAATAAATAGAAGATTAGAAAATGGTGCTTATGAGCTAAAAGATCTAGAGGGAAAAAATATTCCATCACCCATGGAATGGACAAAACCTCAAGAAATATTTTCAATAAAAATTCGTGAGTTCACTATGTATATTTTAAAAAAATGAGCTCTATGCTCACAACTCACGAGCTCTTAAAAGTGCATATCAAGCTCAAAACAATGCTTAACTCACGAGCTATCAACAATTATACAGCTAGCTCAAAATAAATGTTAAGCTCATAAACTCAATAAGATGTTAAGCCTACAGGCTCATAACAAAATTTTAGAGCTCGAAGCAACGTCAAGCTCAAGAGCTCAAAAATATCGAGCTTGTCAGCTCACTAAGAAACCGAGCCTACGGGCTCGCAAAATGATTGGAGTTGCAAAATCCACACTCCAAAAATGCCTCACAGCCCTCGAGCTAGACAATAGACCTCGTAGCCCACGGGCTGCCACACCGTAACTTAGATCATTTTTCACAAGTTGAGGTAACATTAATTATGTGTATGCATGCTAATGAATAATTGCGGGTATAAATAAATCAATAATGAAGTTGAGCTGTAGGAATTAATTAGCTTGTGTTTAATTAGAATTTCTAACCAGAACTCATAGATAGTATTTTTTATCACAAACTAGTCACGGGTGACTCTAAATGAATATTGTTTATTAAAAAAATTTTTGCCTAATCTAATATATATATATATATATATATATATATATATATATAACTTTTCAAAATATATTAACTATTTTTATTTTGGAGTATACAATATTGGTGATAAGAAGATGCTATAAAAATTATAAATAGACAATGCATTGTATACTCCAAAATAATATATATTTTCAAAATATATTAACTATTTTTATTTTGGAGTATACAATGCATTGTCTATTTACAATTTTTATAGCATCTTCTTATCACCAATATTGAATAATTTCTACTAATGCGCATATATCCTGCTGGCATGCATTCTTAATTTGCCTTAGGATCTTGCATAACATTTAGAATGATATACCCTCTTAATTTTGATATATAAGTAAATATCCTAACTATGGCATGCATACTAGTGAACAAATAATATCTTAAGCTCACACATCCTAACGTTTTTTTGTAGTTAGAAAATCATTTTATTAAAATAAATTTTTATAAATGTGTTCGCAGTACTGCCAACCACATGCTACCCTATTATTTTTTGGATATATTTTGCTTAAATATTTAGCTAACATGTGGGCAATATATTCCATAGTATATATGGTATAAGAGAATTAAAATTCTCCAAGCCTACAGGCTAAAATAAGCAAACTGTAGCTTGTCTCACTCCAGTCGAGCTATCGCTCACGCGCTCAAGAGCAACAATGGAACTCCATGACTACGGGGTAAGGTAAAAATATTTATATGAATTTTATTCTATGAACATAAATGCTCTACAGGTAGTAAGACAAAAAAAGGATAGATGAGCTATGAAGACTTACGAAGTTCATCATTTCACAAAATTAGAAAATGAGAAGGATGTGCATGAATAAAAGAAAATAAAACATCAGTTGGAAGCATAAGAGGTTCAACCAAGCCCAGAGCTCACTGCAAAGTAAATGACAAAAAATCTAAAGTTGAAAGCAAGGAGCCTACAATATGTCATCGGCCGCCGGAGGATCAGTAGCGTCAGGACTACGTAGCTCTACCATCTCCACATCTATTCCTCCCTTGCCAATCGTACGAGGAGTGGGGGCCATCGGAAGAACTGCAGAGCTCGGAACAGAGCCCTGAACTATCAAACCCACAGAGCCCTCCATGAACTCATCATTAGACCCCAGAGGATCAAACTTTATATCCTTACCAAAGTTGGCCGGAAGGCCTTGAATGTTCTTTGCTACAGTCTCTTTGAGCACATTCTTCAAGACTTCAGTAGCCCGCTGTTGTAGTTCAGAAACTTGAGTCTGCAACAGGCGAGCCACTTCACAGTAGGACCCCACATATGCCCTAAAAATAGATTGTGGAAGCCCCGAAGTCCGCAAGGCTGTGAGTCTCGCCTCCAACCCCTCCACTTTCTCATTCAACGAGTGTGAAACAGCTCTCTATCGTCACCTAAGCTTGAGCCTCCATCAATGCAGCCTCTAGACCGATCACTTTCTCCTTCAGGTCGGCCACCATAGTTGCACTCTTCTTATTTCCTTCATTCTCTATAGTCAACTTGGTCTGAGAACAGCATTCTCCTCTACCAATTTGGCATTCATCTCAGTCAAACTTGCCACCTTAGCTGCTCGAAGATTGGCATCCTCCCTAGCTCAATCCTCTGCAATTAACATATCTCTCTTCTCAGACATCATCAGATCTGATTGATAGCGAGCGTGAGAAAAGAAGCTCATAGCTCGACCAAGATGGATGATCCCAACTTGAGTCGCATCCGGAGCTGAAAGATTTGGTAGCCAAGCTTCCAACTCCTTAGTCCACGACTTTGGAATAGCCTCTATGCCCTCTTTGATGTATGCCCGATGTTACCGATTTCTGCCATCTGTGATGGGGAGTGCAGATGGAAGAGCTTCCACCACCCGATGATAGTTCTCAAAGAAGGCAGGAAAGTGGTCATAGTCATCATCCATCATGTCCTCCTGAGGCCTCAATGGCATTTAGGGAGTCTCCTCCATCAATTCAAAAGTAGAAGCAGCACTAGCGGAAGGGCATTTCTTCTTTGGCCAATGGGCTCCTTTGATTTTGCCACACGTTTGCCTTTGTTTTTAGCCAGGAGTGAGTGGCCTCTACCTCGGTAGCATGGAGGGTAAGGTCATCCGCAGTAGCTTGGAGCGCAGATGGTGGAGGAGCATTCATTACCGATATCCAGAAATGCTGATAGGTCCATTAACTCTGAAAAAGAAAAAATATCAATAAATATCTATAAGATATAGTTTGCTGGATAAAAATAAGTTACCTGCAATATAGGAATCCAAGTATCTACTACGCAACCAAAGCCCGGTCTTTCGCAGGTTTTTCGCAGTCAACAGGCCCGACAATGTTCGATCGTACTTAGCAAGCTCAGAGTTGCCTTTGCGAAATGACTCACTGAGGACACGTGACTTCAGACGCTTCCTTTCTGCACAACATAAACAGTTTTAGGTCTGTTCGCCTATAAAAAGTAGGGCTCAAGATACTTACGAATTCTCTCTTTATATTCCATATGAACCGGAATGTGGTTCCCAACTGCAAGATCAGATAGCCGTTCTGGAGTCATCCAGTCGCCGTGTACCCAGAACAAATTCTCCTTCCAGCCCTTTACGAATGACGGAATCTCCTCTACTATCTTAAATCGACCTCTCCTTGGTGAAAGGTAGTAGAACCCGGAGCCAACTCCATCGGACTTCAAGTTCAACAAGTAGTCTATCTCTTGAGGTGTTGGTCTATCGCACCTCTCTAACACAAATTGCATGAACATTACCATCAAAGTAGCATAACCGTTAGGAATGAGCTGCGAAGGCGCAATACCCCACCAGGTTAGTACTGCGCTCAAGCCAGGGTACAACGGGAATCTTAATCCGCACTCAAGCATATCAATATTTACCGCCACACAATCTAAGGGAGGCTAAGGCTCTCTCATTGGGGTGTGGCCTAATGAAAGCAACTCCTGGACAACCATACTTATTGAACAATGCTACCACTCGCTCTTCAGAAATGGTGGACATTATTCCTGCTGCCGCAAAAGTATTAATACCAGAGTACGGTCTCAGAGGGGGCCATCGACCTGTAGCCCCTACCATAGCCCCACTGTTTGGCACAACCAAATGAAACCTGTGTCTGGTATTACCCCCTCAAGCTCGGCAACTGAGCTACCATCACTTCCCACCTTCCTGATAGGATTGAGCAGCTACCCCCTACTGACAGCCTCCTTATATCATCTGAACTACTAGAGGATGAACTATTATCTATGGATTCACTATCTGAACTAACAGTACAATGTGAGCTACGAGACATTTTTCTTAAAGAAATAAAAAAAAAATCTGGATTATCAGAACTATACAAAAAAAGAAGAGAGAGAAACTGAAACTCACCTTGGTGCTTAGCTCGCTGTACTATGTTGCAGTCCTCCGCTCGCCGTACTGTGCCGCAGTCCTTCGCTCGCTGTGCTCCACTTCGGCTATCACACAAGAATGGGAGAATGAATGAAGGCAACGGAGGGGAAGAGGGCACATGAAGCCTTTATATAGAGGTTGAAGCCCTAAGTATTTAATACCCTAGGGATTAGTGATGGGCCAGCCCGCTTGCCTCAACAATTCAATGGGCCTGTCTAACAAAGTGGCTTGCGAGTGAAAAAAGACCATAGCATAATATAGCATACGTTAGCAAAAAAAAAGTCGATAGTACAGTATATGTATTAACATGCATGACTGCTTAGGGTAGCTACTCACACTATCGGTAGCTCTATCTAAAAATAATGATGTTGTAGCATAGCACAAATAGGTATGAAGTACCAACAAGCATAGCTACTGAGGGTGTTGATATCTCTACATTTAAAAAAAAGTGCTGTAGCACAACTAACTATCAATAGGTTATAGCAACTTTATAGTGTTGATAGTGCTAGTTTTAGGATCGTTTGGTTCAACCGTGATCCATTAATAAAAAAATAAACGATTAGCGAAAGTGATTAAACGTTTACCTTTCACCAGATGTGTTCATGAAGATCTATAGCAAACCACCTCTGATCTTCTACTGTATGACCCTTGTCCAATCCTGCTATTGTGTGGGCAATAATCTGCAGGATTTCTCAATTTGTTTCTCTCCCTAACTCACGTCAAAAGAGGCGCAGGAAAAATTAGGGCAACAAGAAACTGAGATGACTTATTTATTTGGGCTACAGTAGAGACCAGGAGGAGAAATTGGACTGGGCCTCAATTTGATTTAATTAACCAAGCTTAGCCCAAAACTTTTAATTAAAGCCAATAATAATAATATAGTCCACTAAAATATTATTACTGGACTACCCATCCAATCCCAATATTATGTTTTGGGCTCCTTCTTATTATGAGCCCGAAAGTCTCCCCATGTTTAAGATATACAATGTCCATTAATTAATTAAGTTATTGACAACTCAAATTAATTAATATCTCATCTGAGAGTAGTACCACTCAACCTTTTTATCATGCCGGAATTAATCCACTTGCAAGATTTACATGATAAACCTTATGAGCTCCTCAAGGGGACATCATCAACCTATGACGGACATGGATTCCTTCTACAATCAACAACACACCATAGAGACAATATTATTTCCCAACTCACCGAGTTTGTTAATTTAATTCATAAAATCTCACCCATTGATGAATCAAAGAAATATATACTGCCTTACGTGTCGAGGTTATTGTGTAGGGATCAAGAGTACGAACATCCATAATAATAGAGATCAAGTTCTTCTATATAGACAGTACAAGTCGAACGATCTCAGGCGGTCCTACTCAATACACAAAGCAGTGTACTAACGTGGTTCTATGGTCAAGACAAACTAATATCAAACCACACTACAACCATACTGATAGATAGTCCCCGTCTATCTCGGTTGTGAGCATCTGTTTATACTTTATAAGGAAATCGATAATATGATCTTCTGCGTGTTGTCGCACAACATATTATCTACAATATAAAGTAAATGCACTTTTGCACAAACATATAAATAAACAATTTATAATATGCAAAAACATTTGATCATATGATTCTCATTTTAAATAAAATCGTTAAAAACATTGTTCAATACAAAAGCAAGGCTTTTAGTATATAAATCTAACAATCTCCCATTTATACTAAAAGACTACGTTGCCTTATCTGCTAACACACATCTAATCCCCATTCCTTCTGCATGCCCATCGAACGCTTTCGCTGGAAGGCTCTTAGTAAAAGGATCAACAAGGTTATCCTCAGATGCAATCTTAGCGACAACGACTTTCCCTCCTTTAACGATGTCTTGTATCAGGTGGTACTTGCGTTCAATGTGTTTACTCGCCTTATGGGCTCGTGGTTCCTTCGAGTTTGCTACTGCACCACTGTTATCACAATAAATTGTGATCGCTTTGGGCAAACCAGGAATCACATCCAAATCCATTAAGAAGTTCTTGAGCCATACTGCTTCTTTAGCTGCCTCAAAGGCTGCTACATATTCAGCTTCCATGGTGGAGTCAGCAACGCATTTCTGCTTTACACTCCTCCACATTATGGCTCCTCCTCCAAGAGTATACACATAACCCGAGGTGGATTTACTAGCATCCCTATCTGACTGGAAATCCGAATCAGTATAACCCAAAGGTAATAAAGTATCTGCCCTGTAAACCATCACATAATCCCTAGTCCTTCGCAGGTACTTCAAAATATGCTTTACCGCGGTCCAATGCCCCTGTCCTGGATTACTTTGATACCTACTGACCATGCCCACGGCATAACAGATATCCTGTCTCGTATATAGCATAGCATACATGAGGCTTCCTACTGCCGAAGCATAAGGGACCAACTTCATTGCCTCTATTTCTTGTTGTGTTTTAGGACATATCTCCTTAGATAGAGGTATTCCGTGTCTGAAAGGTAGAAAACCGTTCTTGGAATCTTGCATGCTAAAACGAGTCAGGATTGTATCAATATACGAAGCTTGGGATAAACATAACATTCTTTTCTTGCGATCCCCTATTAATTTGATCCCAAGAATGTGTCCAGCTTCTCCTAAGTCCTTCATCTCAAACTGCTTGGACAACCATAACCTTATGCCCGACAATACTTTTACATTGTTTCCAATGAGCAGAATATCATCCACGTATAGTACAAGAAATACCACTATGTTTCCGTCACACTTCTTGTACACACATGATTCATCCGGACATTGAATAAATCCATATGACTGGATTACTTCATCAAACCGGATGTTCCATGATCTTGAAGCTTGTTTCAATCCATAAATGGACCTTTTAAGCTTGCACACAAGATGCTCTTCGCCCTTTGCAATGAATCCTTCTGGTTGCTTCATATAGATGTTTTCCTCAAGACTTCCATTAAGGAAAGCTGTCTTGACATCCATTTGCCATACCTCATAATCCATATGAGCAGCAATAGACAAAAGAATCCGGATTGACTTAAACATGGCCACAGGCGAGAAGGTTTCCTCATAATCGATTCCTTCTTTCTGAGTATATCCTTTAGCCACAAGCCTTGCTTTAAAGGTTTTCACCTTACCGTCAGATCCTCTTTTTCTCTTATAGATCCACTTGCATCCAATAGCTTTTACACCATTGGGTGGTTCTACAAGCTTCCAGACTTGATTAGAATACATGGATTCTATCTCAGATTTCATTGCGTTTTGCCATAATTGAGCATCTTTATCTTGCAGTGCCTCGTTGTAATTCCATGAGTCAATTTCATGTTCACCCGGAACCAAGTCGGATGACTCTCCCAATCCCATGAATCTATCCGGTTGTCTGACAACCCTTCCACTACGACGAGGCTCCGCAGACAATTGTGTATCAGGTGTAACACGCGGTGCAGTGTCCTGTGGTATATCTTCTTGTATAGTTGGTATTATATTTGGTGTTTTCCCTCTAACTTCCTCTAGAACAATTTTACTCATGGGTTTGTGATCCATTATATAATCCTCTTCCAAAAATCTGGCGTTCGTGCTTACGATCACCTTTTGGTCCTTAGGACTATAAAATAAACCACCATTCGTTCCCCTAGGATACCCTATAAATAGACAAACATCAGTACGTGATTCTAACTTATCAGCATCTGCCTTTAACACGTGTGCCGGAGCACCTAAAATTCGAATATGTTTCAGACTAGGCTTGCGCCCGGTCCACAGTTCTGTGGGTGTGGAGGCTACCGATTTAGAATGTACTAAGTTTAGAATGTAAGCCGTTGTTTCTAAGGCGTGACCCCAAAACGAATTTGGTAATTCCGAATAACTCATCATTGATCTTACCATTTCCATAAGAGTCTTATTCCTTCTTTCCGCTACACCATTCTGCTGGGGTGTGCCCGGTGCAGACAATTGGGATTCAATCCTATTTTCCAATAAATAATTCTTAAACTCTCCCAAGAGGTATTCACCACCACGATCAGATCGTAGTGTTTTGATATATTTACCAAGTTGCTTTTCCACATCAGCCTTGTATTCTTTGAATTTATCAAAGCATTCAGACTTGCGGCGTATAAAATAAATATATTCGTATCTTGAATAATCGTCATGAAAGTGACGAAATATTCAAAAACCCGTCTTGCCTGGGCAGACATAGGACCACATAAATCGGAATGAACCAATTCCAACAAATCTTTAGCTCTATACCCCTTTGCCTTAAAAGGCCTTTTAATCATTTTCCTTCCAAGCAGGATTCGCAAGTTGGATAATTTTCCACTACTAATGAACTCAGAGGTCCATCAGCTATCAACCTTTGAATCCTACTTAAGTTAATGTGACCCAGCCTTAGATGCCAAAGATATGTTTGGTTCATTTTAGAAGGTTCGTTTCTCTTATTAGTAAATGTATCATTCGTTTCAATTTGTTGCATTGTGGGAGAAATTGGATTAAAAGGTATACAAATTATCTATTAATGTACCATCACAGATAATAATTCTATATTTTCTTATAATAACCTTGTCATTAAAAGAAACAGAATATCCATCCATAAACAATTTAGAAACTGAAATTAAATTCTTTCTAAAATGCGGTACATAAAGACAATTCCTGAAAACAAGAGTTTTATTCTTATTGAAAAATAAATAAACGTCTCTCACTGCGACAGCTGCTACTCTTGTAGCATTCCCCATGAGTATGGTAATCTCTCCATCACTGAGCTGTCGGGTTTAGTGGAACCCCTGCAAAGAATTGCAGACATGGTCAGTGGCTCCCGTATCTACACACCAAGTGTCAGCAAATACAGCCGCTAAACACGATTCAACAACTAGTATATAAGACTTACCATTCCTGTTCCCCTTCAGAAGAGGGCAACCTGCTTTGTAGTGTCCCGGCTGCATGCATTTGAAGCACTTGCCTTTAGGCTTCTTGACCGCACCAGTCTTTGCTTTCACTTGGTTCACCGGCGCTGAATTTCCTTGCTTCTTTTTCTTCCTACCGCCCTTCGGCCTAGGATGAGCAGCATTTCAGCAACATGAACCTGAGAAAGTCTACGAAACAGTTCTTCCGCCGTCACAAGTTCTGTCAGAAGTTCCGCCAATGTGTACATATGTTTGTTCATACCATAGTTCAGACGGAACTGTTCAAAACTCCTAGGCAAGCTTTGGAGTATGATATCGACCTGGGTTTCCCCATCGATTTCAGCTCCAAGAACTTCCAACTCATTGAGTTGGCCCATCATCCTAAGGACATGTTCCCTTACGGGAGTACCCTCAGCTATTTTGGTATTCATCAAGACCGACATGTCCTTCGACCTAGCAGGACGACTCTGATGTCCGAAGAGTTACCTAAGATTATGCATCATATCATAGGCGGTCTCCATGGCTTGATGCTGAGTCTGAAGCACATTTGACATAGACGCCAAAATGTAGCATTTAGCCATCCTATCAGCCTTGACCCACCTGTTATAAGCATTTTATTCTCTTCGGTAGAGGCATCAGAAGGTGCCGGAGGACATTCCTCAGAAAGTACAAAGATATAATCTTCAGCAGTTAATACAATGCCCATGTTTCGCTTCCAGTCAACATAGTTAGTGCCAGTAAGTTTATGCTCTTTGAGTATAACAGAAAATGAGTTGAGTGCCATATTAAAATCCTGAGAATCATAAATAATTAAACAGATCAAACACTTCAAATTTATCAATTTATATTGAATCCCTCAAAACAGTATAAAATAAAATTCACCAACATCTCAAGCATCGTGAATTTGCATGACACGATAGTGTGGACGTATACAAACCCGAACATTTACAAGAGAAGGTTTTACCCAATAATCTCATTTGTCAACCTATCTTTATGACAAAATAATTAATAGTCGGTTTTCTTTAGCCATGCAAATAACAGCAGTGACTCCGATGGGGAGGATACTAATTATTTGCATCTAAGTGTACACCATTATTTGACCCCAAATCCATTGCGCAAGCTTATGTGCCTTACAGATAGAGAAGTATACACGCGCTTGGATAATTTCCTACAGTCATCTTAAAGAAGTTTGTACCAGTAATCTGTGAATAAACTCATCCAATGGGGAGGAAGGCTCTAATGCCAACGCGCAAGCTTACTCACATCACTTACAAACCAATAATGGAGGTCATGAGAATTTATTTACCAATCCCCTCTCCCACTTAATTATTTAAACACCGAGGGTTTTTATTTAACATGCATATAATATTTCATAATAAAATATACATCCTAACATGCTTCTATTTAAAGTAATTTAAAATTAATAAATCACATAGAACATGCTTATCACATATATAACAATTAATTGTCAAGTAAAACAATTAAATCAATTATATATAATCAATTAATTGCATAAAATGTTGGATCAATAAAATGGGCCTAGCTGCCCAAAGCATCAATAGCATATAATGAGCAACTCATTAATAAATTAATTAAGCCCATTTATCCTACCTATCTTTGCATGAAAAAAAATCCAGCGCATTTTAAAATCTAGCCCAACATTAAATCCAAAATTAATAAAAATGAGCAATTAAAATTTTGGGCCCAACAGTAAAATAAAAATGAGCCCAAAACAAAACCCAGCAGGACAGCCCAAATAAATACACTGTTGCCCTAATAACAGCCGCCGTGTCCATTCCATGCCATCTGCATCCAACTCACTCACTCAGTATCCACCGACGCATCTTGGCGCCGTCAACCTGCCGCCGTGCAGTTCCCATCTGTGAAGAGTCACCATCGCAGCCTAAAATTGCAGCCGCTCGTGTCCAGTGAGCCGTCTCCGGCGCAAATAGGCGCTGCTGTTACCTCGCCTACAACCACCGCCGGAATCGAGCTGTCATCCAGTGAACGTCACCGGCAATCCACCTGGAATGCTGATTCCTCAGTCCGTCGCCGCCCGTCTGCTTAGAATCTACCGAGGATTCGGTGCCGCTGCTCTCAGCATAAGCACCGTCAGCCAATCGATGTTTGAACCGCCCGGATTCATCACTGCCGTTATGCAGCCGCGTGGTAGCAATCCAGAAGCACGTTCCGTCGCAGTCCACAGCAGTGTTGTCGCTGACCACTGCCCTCACCGCTGCCGCCGACAGTCGTCGATTTGCCTGAAATCTGCCAAGGATGCGCAGGATTTCATCAGACCCGTCTGAATCTGGTAAGGCTCCATCGATTCTGCCCAAGACACGATCAAGGTGCGCCTTTATATTCCTCTCTTACCGTTGTGCGTCGCCGATCTTCTGGGCAGATCTTCTCAAACCCGATCGAAAATGGGTTGGACTCGCCCGGGTCCTACTGTCCATATTTCCCGCCGCTACGACTTCCAGCCATCACGTGCTGCTGTCTTCAGCAGCTCAGCCGAACTTCTCCCTCAATCGAGCGTCGCCGACCACTGGTCCACCATGGAAGCATCAGCGATCTGCCTTGAACCCAGCCACGTCTCGCAACCATCCTCCCGCTGCCGTATCTGACTGACTGACTTTCTTTCGATAAACAGTCCAGCAGTCATGCTGTCGCCGACTCACAAATCGTGCAGGATGTGTGTGTGTGACAAGGTGAAAGAACAGAGATTGGATTTCCAGTAGAGTGTGTCCAGTGTACAATCACCAATGATCACATGCCAAAAACATCGATAAAAAACACAGGAGAATATGCACATATACAATCCCTAAATCATGTTTTCTATCGATAATATTATACATAGAATTTAGACAAATAATACCATATTATTCAAATCCTAATACATATGCGACTATATCAAGATTATATCACTAAATCACATAGTTAATCACATAGTCACATAAACTAATGAATCACGATTCACCGCGATACCATCGCTCTTATACCAATTGTTGGTTTTAGGATCATTTGGTTCAATCGTGATCCATTAGTAAAAAAAATAAACGATTAGTGGAAGCGATTAAACGTTTACCTTTCACCGGATGTGTTGATAAAGATCTATAGCAAACCACCTCTGATCTTCTACTGTATGACCCTTGTCCAATCCTGCTATTGTGTGGGCGATAATCTGCAGGATTTTCTCAATCTGTTTCTCTCCCTAACTCACGTCAAAAAAGGCGCAGGAAAAATTAGGGCAACCAGAAACTGAGATGACTTATTTATTTGGGCTACAACAGAGACAAGTAGGAGAAATTGGACTGGGCCTCAATTGGATTTAATTAACCAAGCTTAGCCCAAAGCTTTTAATTAAACCCAATAATAATAATATAGTCCACTAAAATATTATTACTGCACTACCCATTCAATCCCAATATTATGTTTTGGGCTCCTTCTTATTATGAGCCCGAAAGTCTTCCCATGTTTAAGATATACAATGCCCATTAATTAATTAAGTTACTGACAACTTAAATTAATTAATATCTCATCCGAGAGTAGTACCACTCAACCTTTTTATCATGCCGGAATTAATCCACTTGCAAGATTTACGTGATAAACCTTATGAGCTCCTCAAGGGGACATCATCAACCTATGACGGATATGGATTCCTTCTACAATCAACACCACACCATAGAGACAATACTATTTCCCAACTCACTGAGTTTGTTGATTTAATTCATTTAAATCTTACCCATTGATGAATCAAAGAAATATATACTGCCTTATGTGTCGAGGTTATTGTGTAGGGATTAAGAGCACGAACATCCATAATAACAGAGATCAAGTTCTTCTATATAGACAGTACAAGTCGAACGATCTCAGACGGTCCTACTCAATACACAAAGCAGTGTACTAACGTGGTTCTATGGTCAAGACAAACTAATACCAAATCACACTACAACCATACCGATAGATAGACCCCGTCTATCTCGGTTGTGAGCATCTGTTTATACTTTATAAGGAAACTGATAATATGATCTTTTGCGTGTTGTCGCACAACATATTATCTACAATATAAAGTAAATGGACTTTTGCACAAACATATAAATAAACAATTTATAATATGCAAAATTGTTTGATCATATGATTCTCATTTCAAATAAAATCGTTAAAAACATTGTTCAATACAAAAGCAAGGTTTTTAGTATACAAATCTAACAGATAGCTCAGCTGCAAAAAAGAAGAAGCTGTAGTACAACACAACTATCAAATAGGTATAGCTGCTTAAGAGTGTTATAGTTCGACTAAAAAATAAAAAATAAAAATCAAAGAGAAGGTAGCATATAATATCATTGGCCAACTCACATAGCCAAAGATATCGGGGGCTAATGTTGGTAGCTCGACAAAAAACTGCCTAAAGTACTAGTTAAAACCCAATTGTGGTAGTCCTACCCAACACCATTCATTACATGTTATTTATAACCATACATGCCAGCTATATATGTGGTAGCAGGTTGTTCCATAAAGCGGTTGCACAGGACGGACCCACATAAGAGATTATTCTACGGCTTCACCTCACTACATAGCAACAGCATCTCATAGATTGGCAAAGACATGGTAGCCGCGCCCAACAACACTCCTCCACAGCCCGAATAGACTTGGCATATCGTAGTAGCTCGACCCACGTCACAGCCCGCCAACCACACCACACCGTAGTAGCTCGCCAACCACACCATAGTAAAGTGCTACTGTAGGCAACCCTCGGCTTGGCAGCTCGGCCTATGGCACCAATGCTCTAGTGGTTCAGTGGCCCAACCACCATTGCATGCTCTCTGTCTATTGTACTATGACTTCTAATCCCCTGTGATAGAACAGAGGACACTTTCAAGGTGGGAAACATCAAATCCCAGGGATCTCATCGTATCAGGGAAAATATAGATAGGATTTTCGTAATAAATAGAATGTAAGTCTACATCCTAGGAGCCTAGGTTCTCATGATTGTGCAGCATTAAATATGTTCCCGGATCTTCGCCTATAAATAGCGCCGGGACCATCCGATAATGATCATCTCACTTTCATTACCAAAAATAGCTTGAATGTTCACCCTTCTCTCTTGTATTTTCCATATAAGTTCACTGTTGATATCCTTGGTATAATTACTTACCAAAAAAGAAAGAAAATAGAGTTCTAATCTTATTTAGTGTTGATTTCGTCGATTTATTCGTATTTTAATCTCAAAATACATCTTATAAAAACCACACGTCAACATTATTATTATTATTTTCTCTAATATATCTTTTTCTTAGCAAAATTGTCTCATGTTCAATAAAACGTTGAACCATTCATTTAATAGTACTCCAGTTAATAACATACTAACACAAGATTGATACAGGGGAGTATTAAAATTACATGGATGTACATATATCTAAAGGCAATAATTTTATATAACTAGTAAAGACAACATATAAAGGTTCAATTGATCAGACCAATTCAATTGGTCATACTAGCCCAACTAGAAAATTGGATTTAATACTCCATATTTTTCAATTAACATCGTGTAGCCACCAAAATTATTTTATAAAGTTGAAAAATCAATTTAAAAAATATAATTAAACAAAAGTATTTATAATTCATAATTTGTGCTAGCATAATTTATAGCATGTTCATTAGCGTAATTTATAGTTTAATCTAAAATTTAAGTATTATTTAAGTTCTAAAATATACAAAAATAAAAGAAAACATCATAAAAAAATATAAAAAAAAGAAAAAATTATATACGTTTTTATTTTTTGACCGGTTTTCAACACGATTCAACTTTAATATCAATTTTTTAAGGTTTTCGCACCTTTTCTGGCTGTGGATCCCGTTCATGCTTTACGTCATAGATTTGGCAATTATATATCACTATATAAACAAAATAAAAGAAGAGTTTTATATTTTAATGTTAAAAATAAAAATAACAATGAAAAAGGGTAGTAGAGAAAATGTGAAGTAGAGCGAAATAGTGCCAGACATGTAGACATGCACAAATGAACCGGAACCGGACATTCAAACCGGGGAACCGCCAGTTTCAACCGGAACCGAAAAGAAATCGAAACTGGTAGAACATGGTTCGGTTTCGGTTCCAGCCGCGCACGAACCGGAACCACCGGTTCAAACTGCCGGTTTATCGGAACCGTCGGTTCAAACCGCTGGTTCGCCGGTTCACGGTTAAAACCGGCGGTTCATCTATTTTTTTTGGGGCGGAAATTTTTGAATTTTGAAAATTCAAACGTGCGGCCGAGATCGTGTGACCGTTGAAGATCAACGGTTGAGATGGAGGGCGGAACCGGCGGTTCCGGTGAACCGGCGATTCCGCCCGTTTTTTTTTTAAATTCAAGGGTTGAGATTTTTTTGTGTTTAAAATTTGAAATGGATGGATGAGATCACTTCCAATCCTCTATAAATACCCCCCTAAGTGTGATCAATTTGGGCACACAACATTCACATTCAATCTACTACTAATCTACTACTACACTCTCTTCTCTACACTACTTCTTCTATTCCACATTCTTGATTGATTCTACATTTCTACTCAACTACTCAAGTTCTCAATCTCATCTCAACTCTCAAGTTTCTTTTTTTAGTTCATATATATCAAACTAAAAAAAAAGTTGTAGTATTTTATTTCAATTTTTTTATTATCACTTTCATTTCTATTCTCTCATTATCATTTTCTATTTTTTCCCACACATATACTACTAATTAGTATACTTCTACTTCTAGTCTCTTAGTTTTAGTTCATAAATCCTATATATTCATCCTTTAGTTTTTTCAATCTAAAAAAAATGCCTAGAAGAGGTTCTTCTTTATCCGGTGCCTCACCTTCTTCTTCTAGAGGAAAATCCATACCCAACACCTTAAATTGTCCTCCACCACCTCCACGCCAACTTCCACCAACTCTAGAAGATATTGAACTTGAAAATATTCCTTCGGATGAAGAAATCTCCCCTCATTTGTTCAACTTGAATGTTAGGGAGATACTTGGAGATGATTTCCCCTCCGACGACGACAACGATAATATTCAAGGTCAATCACAACAAAGGGCGAGTGGAAGTCAACCAACCTCGAGTGGTACGGGTACCGGAGACAGAGCCGGAGGCTCTAGCGGAGGCGGAGGATCGACTCAAAGTTCACCACAAGAGTTACGTTCCGATATATTTTCCATTCATTTCAAGAAGGAGACGATTGAGAATTCGAATGAATTCAAAGTTATTTGCAACTATTGTGGCATGAAGTATAAATTCAAGCATGGCGGAGGATATGGAACGTTCATCAAGCACATCAACTCGAAGCATCCGGACAAGATTGGCATCTCAACCGGTCAAACACAAATAGGACGAGGGTTCACGGCCTCTTTCGGAGGAGAAGGTTCATCGGCGTCGGATAACACTATTTTTAAATTTGATGAATCTAATTATTTGAGATTATACCTTAAACTTATGTGTACCAAACATTTGCCATTTAACTTTGCCGATAATATTTTTTTCAAGATTGGGTAAATCTCACTTTAAATCCTCAAGCCCCACCTTTGCATCGTAATAAATGTAAACTTGGTGTTGCTAAAGTTGTTAAAGAGTATGGTTTGGTTTTAAAACAAATTTTGCAACAATTACCTCATAAAGTGTCTATATGTTCGGATATTTGGAGCAATTTTTGGCAAAAAGCGGATTATATGGGTATTACTTGTCATTGGATTGATAGTTCATAGAATTTGCAAAAAAGATTAATTACTTATAGATCATTTGATGTTCCTCATACCGCCGTTAATATTGCTCACAAAATTAGTACTATTTTGCAAGAATATGGTTTAGTTACAATGATTTTTACAATCTCATTTGATAATGCTAGTGCTAATACGGCTAGTTTAGAAAGTCTTATTGATATTTGCAAACCCTCAATTGGTGATAGATTTTTTAATGTTAGATGTATTTGTCATATATTGAATTTATGTGTTCAAGATGGTATAAGTGCTTTGAAAACACACATTCAACCTATTAAAAGTGCTATATGATATATAATGAGAAACTCTTCCGTTACTAAAAGGTGGAAAAGATATTGTCAATCTGTGAACATTCACCCAAAAAAATTTCCTTTAGATGTTTCAACTCGTTGGAATTCGACGTATAAAATGTTGCATGACTCTTTTGATTATAAAGATCATATTTGTGCTTTTTACTCACAAGATGCGGGTGGTCAAATTTGTTTGCTAATCAATGGGACACATGTTATACTCTATGTGATGTTTTGCAAAATTTTAATGATGCTACGGAAGAAGTATCCGGTGTTTATTGTCCTACTTCAAATTTAGTTGTTGATAATTGTGTTAAAATTGCTATGGTTTTTAGTGCTATTGAAGCACACCCGTTGTTGTCAAATGCTATTCTTTCTATGAAATCTAAGTGGTTAAAATATTTTTTTCAAATCCCGGACTTGTGTTTAGTTGCTAAATTATTGGACCCACGTATTAGAACGGATGGTTTAGAAGAATTGTTAACGCTTTACTATGATTCATTGTATGCTAATTGTGATTCTCCTACTAGACAACAAGCTCCTAATCCTAAAGACATAGTTGCAAGTACTTATAATCTACTAAAGGATCTTTTTAATGAGTATAAAGAACAAAATGATACGAACAATGATCAATCTAGTGGTGATGATAGTAGTGATAGTGTTGATAATTCTAGGAAATATGATGCTCTTCAAAAATTTTATAGTTTTTATGATGCTAGATCTCAAAAACGTGCACAGGTTATATCTAATCCTTTTCAAGAACTTGATTCTTATTTTACTAACACTTTTGAGTTTGAAACAAGCGGAACTAGTTTTGATATTTTGAAGTGGTGGTCAAGGAGAACAAAGTCATTCCCTATTTTATCATTCATTGTAAAAGAAGTTTTTGCATCTCCCTCCTCTACGGTTGCCTTCGAACAAGCATTTAGTCTTGATAATCTCACTTTGGATCCGACACGATCCAATTTAAGTGTGACAAATTTACAAAATTTGTGTTTGCTTGATGATTGGTCAAAGGCGGAAAGATGGATTAAAAATCAAAATGAAGAAGACCGATCGGATGATGAAATTACGGAATATAGAAGCGAGTTAGATTGGTAGAGTAAACAAAAAAGGCCATCACCATTCACCTCCACCGAGCCAAAGAGGTAAGTTGAGGTAAGTTAAGAGAACTACGTGGGCTTTGATTCCTTTCGAGGATACGTAGGCAACTTAAATTTAAGTTGAACTTGAATTTTCAAGTTTAACCCTAAATTTAAGTCCTCCCCCCCCCCCCCTCTATTATGTTGTATTTTATCTTATAAAGTTTGTATTTTTAAAATTTTTGAAGTGCAACAATAGAGTAGTTGACATGGAAGTAAACTTGTAGTGTTCTCTATACTTCTACATTTGTAAATTGTAATGGTTTAGACTTTAATAATTAAATTTTTATGTGATCACATTAATTAATATTGTATGATTATTGTGAATTTAATATCAACTTTGAAATTTTTACTTGCATTATTGAATATTGCATAATGCATACATCAATATCATGTTTTCAATTTTAATGATATTATTATTATATTAATTCAAATTCAATATTTCAATTTTCAATTACACATGTTTCACTTATTTAATAAATAAATTACACATAATAACTGATAACACATATATGATGTATAAATATAACATAAAGAAAAAAAACTGGAAAATCGGCGGTTCCGAACCGGAACCGGAACCGGAACCGCCGGTTCACGAACCGTACTCCTTATTCCCCGGTTCGGTTCCGGTTCCCCCTCCGTTGGAACCGGAACCGGCGATTCCGAACCGGGGTGCATGTCTACAGGCGTGAGTGTGACACTGTTTAATTTCAATAAATTAGCGCAAAGTGTGATATAGAGTTGGAGGGATACATGCACAAAATAATCAGAATTGGAATTGGTCAAAATCGAACTGAAATCAAATATTTTTTGATTCGATTCCGATTCTTTATTTCGTGAAATCGGCACCGGGGGTTCCTTTTTTTATTTTTTACGTTTGATGTTGAAAAGCAAAAAAAAAGAATAAAAATTGAACACCGGAACCGACGATTCCAAATCGAACCGAAACCTTCTTACTCCTTCCCTTGTGTGTTCCGATTGCTCATTTTCGGAAATTGGAACTGACAGTTTCGAATCGAGGTGTATGTCTGGTTGGAGGTGAATTCTCACTCCACAATAATGATGTGACGTGTTGCTGGAGATGACCTAAATGTTGTTACGAAAATTATTAAAATTAGAAAAGAACTTAAATTAATAAAGTTAAAAGGACTAAATATTAATTTAGTGAAAGTTTAATGAACTTTCAAATAAATAACTCAAATATGGTAACTTGTTTAAAACTTGGAATCCAGATGGATTGCCAAATTCACAATCGACCGTTTTACATAAATAAACGCGGAAAAGGGAATTAGGCATTATTATTACTCTTTCAACGCGGAGACTCGCATCTTTCAATCTTTTCTTGGCCGCCATACGAAGCACCGCCTCTTGCTTTGCCTCTCTACTATCCTCAAATCACTTGATCGGTAAGCCTTCTGATTTCAGGTTCTTTACGGAGGGTGCTGGGAGTAACGGTGATTTCTGATTTTCTATTTTTCTAGGGTTTTCTGTCTCGTTGAGCCCTAATTGTTGCATCACTGGAATTTTTTTATTTTTTTTGAATTTGTTGGATTTCGTGCTGATTTGGATCTGTTGTCTTTCTTCTAATCAGAAATCCCGTACCCTAATTTTTTTTTTCTTTGGTGCTTTAAAATTTGTAATTTGTTTTGAGGGGTCATCGGATTGGAAGAGATAAAATTTCTTAAAAAATAAAATTCAGGAGTTAGCTTTTGGGGTTTCTTGCTGAGTTGAACCCTACCCTGGGTAGTTCACTGGGTAGCTAGGGTTAAATTTCACTGTCAATCTTTAAATTTGAACAATTATACATTATGGCTGCCGGAAAACATGTGGGTTATAGAGACAGTGAATATAGAGACCGTGAAACTGGTTTTGGGATGACGAAGAAGGATAATGGGTATAGAAAGGGGGATTTCCAACGACTAAGGAATGGGGCTCGGGATTATGATAAGGATCAGCTTAGGGCTCGAGGTCAAGATAGTGTGGACCATAGGGGAAAGGCCAGAGAGAAGGATATCAAAGAAAGAGAGGTGATGAATGGTGGATATCGTTCCACTTCTAGTCGAAGTGATTCTGGAAGAAGTGGTGACGGTGGTTCCAGGAGATGCAAGTTTGTGGCAGGTGCTATGGATCGAGAACCTGGGGAGCTATCCAGTGATGGGTCTGATGAGGCTATTGATTCTCAAGTTAATGTATTAACTGATGTTAAAAATATTGAAATTGCTAATCAGTTATCTCCTGTGCTGAATAAGAAGCGGAAGTTTTCACCAATTGTTTGGGATAGAGATGAGGGAGAGGTTAGTAGATCAAATAATAATGAAAATACTCTGGATGCTAACACTTCCAGGTCATCACCTCATTTGGGCAAGTTGAAACACCAGTCACCTTATATTAAATCTCGCCCAGATGAATTTGTGAAGACTTCAGCCAAAGATCTCGGTGAGAGTAATCTAAAACCATCACCTTCTAAGGTTGACTTTGGATCTGATTTGTCTGATATCCCTGCTGAAGCATCTTCTCTGAAACTTGAAGAAGATCAACGAGTTACTGACATGGGAATTGGAGGAGTAGATGATGATGATTATGTGCCTACACGTACCATAATATCTTCTAGATGGGCTGATGATGCAGTGTCTCCAATTGATGAAGGTGAGATATATGATTATGAAAATATGCCAAAACTGAGGAGTAAGTCTAGTTATGAATTTGGTGAACTGAGGGAACATTTTTTATCAATAAGTCCGGAAGTTGGTGAGGTAGAAAGAGAAGGTTCTGAAGGCTCTAGAGGAAGGTCGGATGAACGTGTTAGATCATCCAGTAGAGATAGTAATTATGACAATGAAGATACTGATTACATGGAGGTAGATGATGTCGGGAAAAAGGTCGGCACCAGTGTTAGCCATTCTGAAACAGAATTTGAGGATGATACTTTGTCGCCTTGTTCACCAAAGCCAGCTCAGCCCCCACAAAGGAGTGTCAATATGCTTCAAGGTTGTAGGAGTGTTGATGAGTTTGAGAGACTCAACAAGATAGATGAAGGCACTTATGGGGTTGTGTATAGAGCAAGGGATAAGAAGACTGGAGAAATCGTTGCTTTGAAGAAAGTCAAAATGGAGAAAGAGAGAGAAGGGTTTCCTCTGACTTCACTCAGGGAAATTAATATTCTATTATCCTTTGACCACCCCTCAATTGTGGATGTCAAAGAAGTTGTGGTAGGGAACAACCTTGACAGCATTTTTATGGCCATGGAGTATATGGAACATGATCTTAAGGCACTAATGGAGACTATGAAACAGCCTTTTAGTCAAAGTGAGGTTAAATGTCTTATGTTCCAGCTTCTAGAAGGCGTCAAGTATCTTCATGACAATTGGGTGCTTCATCGAGATTTGAAGACCTCTAATTTGCTTTTAAATAATCGTGGTGAGCTGAAGATATGTGACTTTGGTCTAGCTCGTCAATATGGCAGCCCTCTAAAACCATATACTCAGTTGGTGGTCACTCTTTGGTACAGGTTAGCAGAATGCTCTCCAATTTCTACTGTTAAAATTACTGATTAAGATGCTTTACATGTCGTTGTCCTTCACTTTAATCGATGGTTTGTATTTTATAATTAAATAATTAATGGAGTTGCGACAAATCTCTCTCTATTTGGTTTCTGTAAACATGCTGCATTGCATTTAATATTGTTTTTATTTGGAGAAATGATCTTCTTTTCACTTTCAGGTCGCCAGAACTTCTTTTAGGAGCTAAACAGTATTCTACTGCAATTGATATGTGGTCACTGGGGTGCATTATGGGAGAGTTACTATCAAAAGAACCATTATTCAATGGAAAGACTGAGTTTGAACAATTGGACAAGGTACTTATGTTTCATTGATGCTTAATTGATGTGTTCCTGTTTATTTGTATATAGTTTGCTTAATTACTTTATTTTGGGGTGGTGATTCAGATATTCAGGCTCATTGGCACTCCAAATGAGACAATTTGGCCTGGGCTTTCCAGTCTCCCTGGATTAAAAAAAGTGAATTTCGCCAAGCTTCAGTAAGTGTCCATGTATTTATACATAATCTTTACTTTTGTAGATCTCAAAATTTATGTTTTTTTTATGCCACTGTTTCCAGGCTTCCAGCTTTGGGTGATCTGGTGTGGCTTTCAGGCCGCCACTGGTAACATTGTCAGTGCTTGTGTGATATCTCTGTTGTTTCTAACTACTTTCATTTATTACAGGTACAATATGTTGCGTAGGAAGTTTCCAGCAACATCTTTTACTGGTTCACCTGTACTCTCCGACGCTGGGTTCGACCTCTTGAATAAGCTTCTTACATATGACCCTGAAAAGGTTTATTTGTTCATTTCATGAATTGATTTATTTAACTGTTCCCCCAATGATTCGTTTTCCTTGATTGAGAAACTGAGCATGAGTTTGAAATTTAACAGAGGATTACTGCTGAAGAAGCTCTTAACCATGAATGGTTTCGTGAAGTTCCGCTTCCAAAATCTAAGGAGTTTATGCCTACTTTTCCTGCACACCATGCTCAAGATAGGTAAATGTGCCTCCATTTATATTTTATACTTTTAGATTTTAAGTAATTCACACCATTGAATTTCTGTCTTTGTTTTTTTTAGGCGTGCGCGAAGAATAATATTGAGTCCTGATCCATTGAAAGAGCAGCATAGAAAGGAGTTACAACAGGGAGAATTGGGCTCTGGTGGTCTTTTTAGCCTGTAGCATTTAAAATTACACATCTTTGATGTTTGCAATGTTTGAGACAGATATACCTTTGGTGAGAGATATCTCAGAATGGAGTTGCATTGCCTGTGAGACTATCAGAGAACATTGATCTTTTAGCAGACACCTTTGTGAGTTGGGTGGAGAATACTTGTCCTCTTCTCGTGAATCATAGTTGTGGTTGATCTCTCTTCTTTAGTTTTCTGACATGAACTATTTTTGATACATCTTGCCCAGGAAGGTGTGGCATGAGGAATTGTAATCAATTGTGTATGTACCATAACTTTTATAAGAAGGTTATTTTTTAAAATTGATTTGAATACAATAGTAAGCTTTCTTTCATGTTCATAGTATTATTGATTTCTTTTTTTAATTAGCATTCTATTTTCCTTTATGATGATTTTGTGTTGCATTGTGTATAAAATATATTTACTTCTCTTCTTGGTTAAATAATGTCTCAAGCTATCAATTTAGCAATATCAGGGAGACAAGTTTTAATTATCTATCACTGATTGAATTAGCATACTAGAATCTAGAAATGTCTAGTTCACTCTGGAGTTTTCTTTGCAGAGCGCGTTGGAGTCAAAGTGGTTGAGTATGCCTGTTTATTGAATTGTAAGAACTGAAGGTATGCGACTGCACTTCAAATTAAGCTATAATATATTCTTGCCTTCAAGGGTGTGTGGTAATTGCGTTGAAGCGTGATGGGCGATAGTTCTTAAATTATTTTATTCCTTTGTGCTCTTCTTGAAACACCTGTATCTACAGGTAGTTTGTGTAGTTATGGCATAAGAATTGATCCTAAAAATGGGGAGGGGTTTGTTAAACGAGTGCAAGTGACGTAGATAAACTGGAATTAACCTATAAAGAGTTGGGTTTTGCATGCGTAAACAAACTAGTTTACAAAGTAGGACTTGCCGAGTGCACACTTTTGTATCACAAGATGTATGCGAGAATTCAGAAGTATCCAAGGAAGCACTAGTTCTTACCTCATATGTTCCCCAGAAAGCAGAAAAATATTCACTTTCTTGTATTTCACATATTATTAATAGCCAGCATCATTAGTGAAGTACTGAATCTATTTATTTAAATATTTTTGTTGCCATATAATTATTATTTTTATAGTTGATCATCTAGGGTTATGTCTTGGCAAACATGGCAGCAAGAGTTGCATGTGCTACACTCACCTATTTTGACGAACAAATTATAATGACATCACTTTTAGGATGGCTGCAGATCAAAATGTTTATTTTTTTATTGATTAATAAAGATTTCCAGGTTTCTTCTGTCTTGGCTTTTATAGCTGGCTAGCGATTAGGGCCTGGCCCTATTTGGTAGCCCTTATGAGGTAAATATGGATAACTCATATAATCTTATTTATCTGTTATTTTGGTATTTGATTGGGTATTTCAATTGTTTCATATGTATGATGTATAACAATAAGCTCCTTCATTATTTTCTCCTTCACCTTTACCTGTCAATTGGGTTCGACTTATCATTTTTACTTCATATGATTAATAGCTATAGCCTATGCGTGCTTAGGTAGTGGTTGGGAATATTGGTAGCTGAATCATGATTCTTGTGCGTGATTCTTAGCCCCCACTTTGACTTCTAATGATATAATATAGAGTATCTGTCGCAGAACTGTTCTATTGATATATTGCACCTAGATATTTGTGATCGGGTGCCTAGCTCTGTTCATGCAAGTTGACCACTTCCCTCGTGTTTGATGAATTTATGGAAAAACTGCTAATTAGTTGGGGCTTGGTTTCTTTTTATCCATTTGAAATGCATTATTTACTTCTTTATCTTTTGATGTATACTTCCTTTTTTGATTATGTGCAATAGTTGCAATTTTAGCTGTTACCTGCTTTTATCAATTTCATCATAATGGATTGTAAATTCTTATAAAGATAATTCAAATTATACATATACTCAAGCTTTGTAGGGTTATCTATTTGTTATTAAATGAGAAAAAGCCTTGAGCCAATTTATTACTTGGTATGTAGAAGCCTGGATAGTGCGTAAGCTCCTAAACCAGTTTTTAAGTTTTATATTATTCATTTTACCTCCTGGGCCCTCATGGGTGCTTCCAATTTTATAAAACCTACTCTAACCTCTTTTAAAGTCCCGTTGTCGGTTTTCAGCATGTTCGCTCTGGAGAACACATGGCTGCAAGGGAATGGTATTGATGCAGGCATGCTTTCTAGCTTCTATTAGCATTATGCAACTCAGTCAATGGTTGTTTTTATGTTCCATCCAATCCATATGTAAAATGATATCTTTGTTTACTTTTCGTCTGTGCTTGCAGAACAATTATCATGTTGTATCATAATTTGGTACTATGTTTCAGCAGCCACCTCAGGTTTTTTACTTCTTAGATTTGATCAAGTACCTGCTAAATGATCTAAAAAATTCCACATATTCCTGAGGATCACAGTGATAGTGCTGTTGCTCCGGAAGTCGGCACTGCATCTGGATATATCTATCTCTATGGACTGGTCGATTTTATTCTCTCCTGGGTCCAACTTATGCAAAAGGATAGCATATTGATAATTGCATCTGTCTATTATGAGCATCTGCCAACAGCTTGGTCATCATTCATGTTTTGACTTTCATATATTACTGCTGCTTTTTCTGCTTCGGGTTTTTGTCAGATGCCAGATGTCCGTAGCGATGTATTGTCTCAGTATAAGTACTTTGCGGGAGTGATGGTGCACTTAGTACGTGTGGCTACGCCTGCTTAGTGTTGTTGGAGTTTCAGCCACTATAAAGAACTTGACTCCACTGGTGAGGCAAAGAGCAAATATGCACCTGTGGGTTCTAGTAAAGGCACAACTAGCAAGTAGCAACAAAGCTTCATCTAAAGTATCTGATAGTTACTTCCTCCGTCCCGCGAGTTTATACACATTCCTTTGAAAGAATAGTGTGCGTGGGACAGAAGTAGTACTTCTTAGTGGCCCATGCCATGTATAATTTGGAATATCTTATCTAAATTTTGTTGTGTTAGAAACATTTCTGATGGTTGAAATTTTTCACAAATATGAAATATTCAGTCGGTTCAGATTTTCTTAACTGTTAGATGTGAAAGATGCATAAGATTTTCTAGGTTGGATATTTTCTCCTGTTATGGAATGAAAGAGATTTAGGTGTCTAGAATATAACAAACGCATTACACGATTAAGTTTTTTTTTTGTGACAGATAATTCTATTGTGTTTTATCTAAGCTCAACTAATTAACCAATATTGGGGTTCTTTAGATTTTATAAAAAAACGAATATACAAACCCTGTTACATTAAATTCTAACATCAGAAGTTAATTTAAACTGTCATCATTAATTAATTAAAGAGTCAATATTACACAGTTTAATATTAATTTCAACCTTTACTTCATTTAAAAGAAAAAAATAATGAATGAAAAGAAACACGTGTATTCATTCATTTCAATTTGAACAATTTTAATTTTGTCGATGTCAACATATCATAAATAATCCTAACATTGTATAAACACTTATGTTCCATTCGATGAAAATCGATGGGATAAAAGTTGGATGTAGATGGTGATGAGAACTTCTCTTCTTTCTCTCCTTTCCTCTTCTTCTTTTACAAGTGAGGTTGTATCGTGTCTGAAGAAATAGGGTGTGAGTTTTGAGGGTTGATAGCGAGTTTTTAAGGTGGCGTAATAGTGATATGGCTATGACGTGATCTCGACTAATCAAACATAACAATAATTAGAGCGGACAGGAATTCCTTCCAGCTCTCTCTCTCTGGGAGGCAAGAATATCGTTTCTTACTTATTGTTTTATCCTTTCCCGTTATAGTTGGAAAATAGGTAGAGAATATAATGTAAGTGTAGCAAATAGAAATTGATGACTGTTCCTGTCAAAGTTCACTCTTATATAGAGGGAATGAGGTTGGAGTAATGAATGCAAGTGGACCCAGACATTAAATACCCTGTGGGTCTGAGGGCCCCTCGGTGGTGGGCCTCTTGGGAGCGTGAAGGGCACGCTTGCTTCACATCCGTTCATCGGAGGCAGTTTCGCGATACCTGTGGCAGCCACTGATAAGTGTAAGTGGGGCCATCTAAGTGGTGTGCCTTGTGGGCAGGGCTTATCTTGGCCTTTTTCCTATTGGGCTTCTCCCTGGCCCTCTCTTTTGGGCCGGGCGGATAGTCACCTATCACGTTCAATTAGCATTGAATGTAGTTAATTTTTTTCCTTTTTTTTGAGTAAGTAGGTGTATTAGGTTAGAGGGGCATTGATGTCCTTTGCATATGTTTATTTATAATTTTACGTGTGTGTATATAAACGAGTGTATATATATAATAAAAAGTCGAATGTGTATAGCAAACCTATTTTTTATTAAGAAGAATAAGTTCATTACTTGAATTAGTAGTTTTTAATATTTTAAAAAGTAAAAATTAGGTTATTTTACTGACGAATTTACATGAGACAAATTTATACCCATGCATCTTGGGGTACAAATATAACTTTATGCACCTAAAAAGTTGTACTCCGTTAATTTTAATTAAGTTATGTATATGAAATTCTTAATTAAGTGTATTTTTTTTATATTCAACTGTACCATTAATTTTTAAATTTAAAACTAACATTTTTATAAAAGATTCGGTAAAAACTAACATACCCAACTATATAAATTTTTATTTATTAGTGTATATATATTTGTAGTAAATGTACTATGAATTGAAAGTAGATTTACAAGATAAAGTTTATTGTGATAATATAATTTATTAAAAATATAGTTTAATTATCAATAAATATCCTTTGCATGTATAAACATACTGTAATAATGATTTTTCTTGACTTACGTATACCTCGTATGCCCTTTTTAAGTGTCCGCATTTACAAATATTTTGCCTATAGGCATTAAACATCTCCAACCCATTCTTTAAAATTTAGAGAGGAATTTAGTAGAATAGAGATGATGTTAATTTTAAATAATTAAAATATTTATAAGTCTCCAATAAATTCATTATTTTTTTTCTTTTCCATGCATATTTATTGTTTGTTTTCTCTTATAGTGATATTGAATGACAATTATTTATAATAAAGAGTGATTTTGCTTCTAGAAGAGTGAAAATCATTATTATTTTTTAGAAAAAGAAATTATATTTCATTAGGGCATGAGTCTTGCGCTTTCTAAAAGAACAAGTCTACAATGTATCAACAAAATAGTGATTCAGATCAACTACAAACATATCAAAAACAACAATATTAAACTTCTTCTAAACAATAACAAGGATCTGCAACCCAATCTTTATAATCAATATCTCTTTTGAGTCATTTCCTTCTCCAAACCCACCAAAACCAAACATGTGATTTGATCTCCTCAAGCATTTTCTCTTCATTCCATTCACTCTCCTCAAACATTACTTTGTTTCTACTTCTCCATAAAGACCAAATAATGCATATCCATATGTCTATCACTAGCTTCCGTCTTACTTTAGATTGGAATAAATTCCCGAATAGGAGTAGCGTACTTGATGGATTGTTTGGGATTAGGGATTGCTTCCCAACCCAGTTCAAGCACTGTCTCCATATTCTTTGTGACGTTGGACATTTACAAAATCTATGTTCCGCCGTTTCTTCTTTTTCTCCACAAATAGAACATGTAGTAGTGTTGAAAAGTGGAAGGCTTTCTCTTTTTTTTCTACTCCATAGATGTCGGTATTCTTCCTTTCACAACACTCCATGCTAGGATTTTCATTTTTGTGTCCGCTTTGCTCTTCCAGATTCTCATGTACAACTTTTGTTTAGGCTCCTCAATTGGTTCTTTTCTTTCTTCCAAGCATGCATATGCACTTTTGACGTCATATATTCCATGCTTGCTTGCTTCCTATCTCCAATAGTCCTTCCCTTCCTCTATTTTGTACATGCATAAAAGTTCCAATAATTCGTTTTCAGAGTTAGATTCCCACTCTCTCAACTCTCTTCTCCATTCACACTTCCATTTCCATTCTCTCCCCTCCCATGCCCCCATTTTACTAACTCTGTAATCCTGACCTACACTCAACTCGAACAACTTCTTAAACCTCTTTTTAAGAGGCTCATTCTCCAACCCGAATTTCATCCCAGAAACTAGTGTCAGCCCCATTTACTACTACTTTCCTACATTTTTCTGTAAACCACTCTCCTTTACTATCTTCTAAACATGACAGTACCCCTCCCTACCATCCTTTCCCTCTTTGCCTAAACATAGATCTCAACCCCGATTCCCTAGCACCCACACTCCTTTGTCTAGCTATAGTTATTTTAACCCATAACCTCTCCTTACCCTCCAACGCTTTCCACGCCCATTTCCCCATCAGACTCTTATTGTAGTCTACAAGATCCTTCACCCCCAGCCCCTCCTTCTCTTTAGCCCTAGTGATATAACCCCACCTAACCCAATTAATTTTTTTTGCACTCTCATTTCCACCCCAAAGGAATTTTCGCTGCATAGAAGCGATATTTTTCAACACACACAAAGGCACCTTAAAAATCGACAGAGCATACGTCGGGATCGCACTAAGGACTGAGTTTAACACTATCGTTCGGCCCCCTATAGACATCTTAGAACTTTTTCATTTTTGAATTCTATTTCTGATTTTTTTCACCACGTATCTCCACTCACTTTCTTTTTTGTGCGAACAGCCCACATAAGTGCCAAGGTACTTCATAGGAAGGCTGCCAATGTTGCAACCCCGAATGTTAGCCATGTCTAGCAACATACCCTCCTCCACATTTATACTAGTCAACGAGCATTTTGCCATGTTGATTTTAAGTCCTGATAGCCATTCAAGTAGGATCAGAAATCTTTTGAGGAATAAAGCATTTTTCATCAAAGATTTTCCAAGGAAAACTGTGTCGTCCGCAAATTGCAAATGAGACACTTTCAATTTTTCCTCTCCAATTTCAACTGATTCGAAGAGGTCACTTGCTTTCACATTTCCCACTAAACGCTTATACACTCTGCAGCAAGAATGAATAGGAATGCGGATAGGAGTCCCCCTGTCTAAGCCCTCTCTCCAATCAAAAATCTCCAGACGGGCTTCCATTTACTAAAACTGAAGCGTGAGCAGATTTAACGCAGACCATGATCCATCTATTCTATTTTTTTTTCAAATTTAAATGCAACCATTATGTCTTCCAAGAATTGGTACTCAACCGAGTCATAAGCCTTTGCGAAATCTATTTTGTAACAAATAATGTCTTTCTTTCTTTCCTTCGCCTCTTCCACTATACTTTGCAGAGACACAATGCATTCAGTGATGAGTCGTCCTCCCACGAAAGCAAACTGCTCCTCCGAGATTACTGATGGCAGAACCTTACTAAGTCTTTTGGCTATGATTTTTGAAAGGATTTTGTATGGGCCTCCAATCAAAGATATAGGTCTGTAGTCCTTAATCCTAGTCGAGCCTTCTGACTTTTGAATAAGTGTAATGAAGGAATTATTCAGTCCCTTCGGTATTATTCCAGAATCGTGAAATTCCTTTAATAACCTCATAAAGTCTTTTCTTATACTACTCCAACAATCTCTCAAAATTGCCAAGTTCATCCCATCCGGCCCTGGACTCTTAGTTTCATAACAAGAATTCAACACATCTATCACCTTCTCTTCTATGAATGGCCTTATCAGACTGCTGTTCTCCTCCTCTGAGATGAATTTCGACACAAGATTTTCATTCAGTTTCGGCCTTTTCCAATCTATCTTCTTGAAGTGATTTTTGAATGACTCAAATACTTCTTTTTTTTTTATCATATCCACATCTTGTATCCACTCATCACTGATGTACAACCCCTAATCTCATTGGTCTTCTTCCTACCATTAATGATTCTATGAAATGCAACTGTGTTCAAATCTCCATTGACGACCCAGTTCCTTTTTGCCTTCTGATTTAGGTTCCTCTTTCTCATCTTTATGTCACATAGAAGCAAGACTCTTTCTCTACTTCTCTTAATGATGTCTTCTTCTTCTAAACCAAACGTATCATCAATCATGTCATGCTTCCATATCTCTTTTCTCCTTTCTTCAATTCTGTTGTTTAAGTTTCCAAACACTTCACTGCTCCATATTTTGAGTCTTCTTTCAGCAATTTCATCTTTTCTTTTAACACGAAACCCCCCCACCCAGAGACAATGTATTTTCCCCACTTATCTTGCACAAAATCTCTAAACCCTGGGTGATTAAGCCACGCATTCTGACTTTTGAATGGCCTAGGACCCCAGTTTACCATACTGTTTTCTATGACTATCGGGCAGTGATTCGATAATCCTCTTTTCAAACCTCTTTGGTATACCTCAGGTCATTCGTCTAACCATTTTTTGTTGATAAGAAATCTATCCAATTTGCTTTTACATGATCCGTCTACCCTGTTATATGTATATGATCTACCTTTCAAAGGTAAATCAATCAGTTCAGCTTCATGTATAAATTCATCAAACTTTCTGATGTCTATCCTATTTCCTCCCTCATTTCTTCTTGATCTCTCTTCCTTCTTCCTTACTTCATTGAAATCCCCTCCCACACATAAGCATCTATCACCATACTAAGATACAATGCTCTTAATCAAATCCCATAATAGTCTCTTCCGTCTGCTGTCGCAGGGCGCATAAACGTTTACCATACAAACATCCAAGTTGATATTCTTCCATACTCCATTAATCACCAAAATCCCTTCACTGTCCCACCAACTACTTATTTCTAAGCTGTTTGGGTTCCAAAAAGTTAGTAAACCTCCCGATCTGCCTTCTGAAGCTTTCACTACTCCCTTGTATCTTATTCTTCCTCCCAAACTTCTTATTTCGCCTTCACTAATTGTTCTCATTTTTGTCTCATGTACAAAACCAACATCAAATTTCTCATTTTCAAACCATTCTCTCAACTCATCCTTTTTAGCGGATGACCCCAGTCCTCTACAGTTGTAGCTAAACACCTCATTAATTCCTATTCTCCCCCTCACTCATAGCCTTTTCTTTAATTTCTCTTTTTCTTAGAATTGTAATTAGTTTTCTCTCCATACTTTCATCTGACTCATTCCCGTGAAGCCCTAACAATTTAGTCATTTTCCAAATTTCACTAGCTTCATTATGTAATCTGTTAAGAACACTAACCTTTGGGGTCTTCAGCTTATTTCTTTTTACAATTTCTGATGGAGAGTAGATATCCCTCATGAACACTTTTAATTGCTTGAATTCCAACTTCTTTGCCTTTTGTTTTGATAACTTCTTCTTTGCTGCAATTTTTCTTCCTTCCCCTTTTCTCTTTTCTCAATATTCATTCTCCATTCTTTTCTCTATTTTATAGGAATTTTCCGTTGCCTCCTTCCTGCTTTCTGTTATGTCTTCTTCACTAAGGATTTCTTCTTCTCCACTAGTCTCTTCTTCCTCTTCCCCGTCGTGTTTTGAGTTCAGAACTCCTTTTATATTTTCTTGCACTTGGGCTGGATCAATTTGCTCTTTACTTTGGGCTTCACTTTCTGTTTCATGGGGTATCTTATTTACATATTTTTCCTCTCTAACAATATCTGCAAATAATTCCCAACCCGGAGGTGGGCCGCTTGGCCCAACAAATTTTGTTGATTTAAATCAATGTACCACAGCCCATTTGTTGTTTCATTATCTGCAGGACATCCTTGTTGCTTTTCTGACCTATAACAGCTTTTGTCGCTTTGGATTGCCACGCCTCCCACCCTTTCCGTTTTCCCATTTATTGTAGCCGCCAAATCCACCTCGGTATCCTCACTAGGTTTCCGTCGATCATCTTTCTTCTCAGCTTGCTTCTGGTTTCTTTCCGATCCTCTATCTCTGCCGTATGCTTTGATCTTTTCCGTTGATGGACATGGATTGTTGTTGGAGATAAAATCCCCCTCTTCTGATTGGTTTTCTGAATAAATTTCTTCCTCTGATTCTGTATCCCATCTTGGTAGTTCTTCCACAACACGAATTGAGAAGATGCAGCCGTCAATCTTCACCTTAACATTAGTATTCACGTGTTTCTCTATGGGAACTTCTAACTTTATTCTTGCAATGTCTAGTCTTTCCCTCGATAGGGTATTCTTGTCCATCTCTAAATAAGACCCTATTCCCATACTTAAATATTTGAAGAATCTGTGTTCCAAGCTTGGCATGGAACTCCATACCAATTAGTCCATATCCTTCTTTTGGTGCTCACGTCTGTTGGCTTCCATATTCTTACCCATTTGAACCAATGTTTAGACCATTCATCCATTTCCTTCTCCCTCTCTTGATCGAAAGCGTTGCTTTGGATCATCACTGTGTTATCCCCCATGTATATCAGCTTTAAAATGCCTCCAACTTTGCTCCTAATTTCCTCTTTGGTTTCTTCCCAAACATGATTCCTTCTCGCGAACGCTGGGGTCAAAAGTTAAAATTTGTTCTTCCTCCACTGCCTGTATTTCCGCTTTATGCCCTGCTATTGTTACATCTCTGTATGACATTTCTTCTTCCCTAATTCTTCACCCGATCATGACTCATTCTACTTGCTTTCGCATTTTTGTTCCCTGCTGTAACTTTTGCATACTCGATTTGGGGTTGTTTCTCTCAAATCTTGCGTGGAAAACCCTTTGTTTGAAAGTTCCCAACCAGATATTGTTTGTTTTCCTTATCAACTCCTCTTCATCATCTTGTTTCTGTACCTTAAACCTTGCGAAACCAAACTTGTTTCCATTCTTGTCCAGTTTCTTGGAAAGTTTCTGAAGAATACTGTTGTTACCACTCCTTCCTCATGATACATGCTATTCACTGTGCTCCCGTACGATCCCGATTTCCTCTCTGTCAATCCTACGACGCCTCTAATTGGTATTTTTTTATGCCTCATCCGAATCCACTCGGCTGGGTTCTCTCTCTCGCTCATAAATAATATTATTAGTGAAAATCATTATTTAAATCAACACTCCCTCCGTCTCTCGCTAAGAGAGTCTTTTGCTTTTTGCACGTGATTAATGAGTATTATTATTTAATGTGTAGTGGATAGTTGTATTAGTGGGAGTGTGAGTTCCATATTTTAATTGTATTAGTGGGTGTGATGGGTCATAAAAAAAGAAAGGGGACTATTTGGGTGAGACGCCCAAAATGGAAAAAATACTCTCTTTCAAAGGGATGGAAGGAGTATTATTTAAAGATTACTATGTTGGAAACAATTTTTTAACCATTTCTCAAACATATCTTGTTTAAAGGAGCCTTTTGGAGATACTATTGGCCTTAGTATAAATTAGGGGTGCTCGATACGAAAAATAATACGGATTTTTAAGAAATCTATATTGAAAGTTTGGTACGGATTTTTTTAAATAAAAAATTCAATACTATATTGAATTTCGATTCGGTAACGGTACAATTTTCTTATGATTCGATACAGTTTGAAATGGATTTTCGGTTGCATTTGGATCGGTATGGTTCAAATCGGTGTAACGGATTTACCAAACAAATTCATTTACTAAAATGTTTAATTTTATTTTTTAATGTTTATTTTAAAAATAAAATGTAATTGTTGATTTATAATCAGTGATTTTTATAAGCACATTTGAAATAAATTAAAATATTAAATATAAATATATTTAAAAATATTATAGCTAATACTACTTTATACAAAAAATTATTTAATATACTAATTCTATCATATTATATAAGCAAAGAAAATAAATTTATAGAAGTAAGAATTTATGCATTTATAAAATAAAAATTGAATAATTAATAATATTATAATATGGAGTATAAATTATTAAAAAAATATAAATACTATTATTTTAGTAAGAAGAATTAAGGGGGTGCTTAGTTGGGGGTATTGGGTGGGGTTAATGAGAATGTAGGTGTACTGATTCCAATTGTTATACTTGTTTGATTTAATGAGAATCAAAATTCCTCAGTCATTCCCATTAATTCAATAATTACTCCCTATCCATCAATCACTTTCCATTTCATTGTGTTTGAACCCATTAATGATACTCATTATCATTCTGATTGAATAATTCGAACCAAGCGGCCCCTAAGTTAAAGTAAAATAATGCTTATTTTTATTATTTAGTTTTAATAGGGTATAAAATTTTATTTTAAAGTATATTTGTATTTGGTTTTTCGATTCGGTGTGGTTCGAAAAAGTAAATGTCAATTAATTTTTTTTGTTTTTGAAACTTTTTTGGTTTGGTTTCGATACGAATTTGGTAATATTTAATTACCATGGAAAGCCCTACTATAAATAGACAAAATCTCACTCTCAACTTATAAAATAAAATAAATAATAATAAAAGAATGAATAAAAAAGGAAAACGAAACCAGTTATATTTCTCTTTGAACGCGGATGTAAATCGACCCCCTTATTCCTTTATTGGCCGCCATAGTTTATCTGCAGAGAAGCAACCGAACGCCGCCTCTTGCTTGGCCTCTCTACTCTTGTCCGATTTCTACATCGGTAAGCCTTTTAATTCGCTGTTCTTCACGGAGGGTGGGGGATTTAGGGAGGTTTCTAATATTTCTTTTTCTAGGGTTTTTTTTTTTGTTTCGTCGGGCTATCTTTTTGGATTTTCGGGATTTTGATTTGTGTCTTTTTGGATTTCTTGTTGTTTCGGATTCTCTTTCGGATTTCCATTACCAAAAATAAAATAAAAAGAAGTTTTTTGGGTTTGATTTGGTGCATTTAATTATATATTTCGTTAGAGTGATCGATCAAATTTGGGGATTTAGGTGTTCTTAGGATTAGCTTTTGGGTCTTGCTGAGTGCAACCCAACCCAACCCAGGATAGTATTTTGGGGTGATTAGGTTTCGGTTTTCGCTATTTGAACAATTAATATGGCTGCTGGTAAACATGGGGGTTATAGAGACAACGAATGTAGGGGCCGTGAGATGACTAAGAAGGAGCATGGGTATAGAGAGGGGGATTATGAACGGTTTAGGAATGAAGCTCGGGACTATGAGAGGGGTCAGGTTTGGGCTCGGGGTCAAGATAATCTGCAACATAGGGGCAAGGTAAGAGAGAAGGACATCAAAGAGAGAGAGATTATTAATGGTGGATATCGTTCTACTTCTAGTCGAAGTAATTCTGGAAGTAGTAGTGATGGTGGGCCCAGAAGATGCGAGTTTGCAGCAGGTGCTATGGATCGAGAGCCTGGGGAGCTATCTAGTGATGGGTCTGATGAGGCTATTGATTCTGAAGTTAATGTATTAACCGATGCTAAAAATATAGAAAATCCTGATCTGATATCTCATCTGCAGACTAAGAAGCGAAAATTTTCGCCGATTGTGTGGGATAGAGATGAAAGAGAGGTAAGTAGATCAAGTAAAAATGGGAATACTCTGTATTCTAACTCTTCCCGGTCGTCCGGACTGATCAAGTTGGATTACCAGTCACCTTCCACTAATTGTATCCCAGATGAAAATGTGAAAACTTCAGCGACAGATGTCCGTGAGATTAATCTAGAACCGTCACCTTCTAATGTTGACTTAGGATCTGATTTGTCTGATGCCCCTGCTGAAGCATCTTCTCTGCAACTTGAAGAGGATCAACATGTCAATAACATGGAGCTTGGGGTAGTTGATGAAGATGATTATGTGCCTACTCATACAATAAAATCATCTAGATGGGCCAATAATACAAGGTCCCCAACTGATGAAGGTGAGATTTCTGATAATGAAAATATGCCTAAATTGAGGAGAAATTCTAGTTTTGAATTTGGTGAATTGAGGGAACGAAGCAAGTCGAAAAGTCCGGTTGTTGGGGAGGTTAAAAGAGAAGGTTCTGAAGGCACTAGAGGGAGGTCCTCAGGGTCAGATGAACATGTTAGATCTTCCAGTAGAGATAGTTATGATGAAAACGAGTGCGTTGGGATTGATGATGGTTCCAAGCATGAAGACAAAAGCATTAGCGATTCCGAAACAGATTCTAAGGATGATCCTGAATCGCCTAGTACACCAGAGCCAGCTCAAACCCCGCAAAGGAGTGTCAATATGCTTCAAGGCTGTAGAAATGTCGACGAGTTCGAAAGACTCAACAAGATAGACGAAGGTACTTACGGGGTTGTTTATAGAGCAAGGGATAAGAAGACAGGAGAAATTGTTGCTTTGAAGAAAGTCAAAATGGAGAAAGAGAGAGAAGGGTTTCCTCTGACTTCACTCCGTGAAATTAACATTCTTTTATCCTTTGATCACCCTTCAATTGTGGATGTCAAAGAAGTGGTTGTCGGGAGCAGTCTTGACAGCATTTTTATGGCCATGGAGTACATGGAACATGATCTTAAGGCATTAATGGAAACTATGAAACAACCTTTTAGTCAAAGTGAGGTTAAATGTCTCATGCTCCAGCTTCTAGAAGGTGTCAAGTATCTTCATGACAACTGGGTTCTTCATCGAGATTTGAAAACCTCTAATTTGCTTTTAAATAATCGTGGTGAGCTGAAGATTTGTGACTTTGGTTTAGCTCGTCAATATGGAAGTCCATTAAAACCATATACTCAGCTAGTGGTTACTCTTTGGTACAGGTTAGCATAACTTCCTCCGACAATTTTTTTTCATTTGTATTAACTTACAGTTTGCAAACCATATATGGATTTCCTAATGTTTATATCATGATAAATTAAAGTAAGATATTAATGCTGCTGTCTGCCGATAGCAATGCATTCTTCTCCCACCCCTCTTTTGTTTTTTAGCTGTATTTGGTCCATTTCCTATTGTTATTCTCCCCTAGTTTGCTTGTAAAGTGATCATATGTTCACTTTCAGGGCTCCGGAACTCCTTTTGGGAGCGAAACAATATTCTACTGCTATTGATATGTGGTCGCTCGGATGCATTATGGCTGAGCTACTATCAAAGGAACCGTTGTTTAATGGAAAGACGGAGGTTGAACAATTAGATAAGGTACATAAATTGATGCTTAACTGGTGTCTTATTTAAGTTAGTATTGATATATGTTGGCTAATTACTTTTGTCTGGTGTGGTAATGCAGATATTCAGGGTCCTTGGCACTCCTAATGAGACAATTTGGCCTGGGTTTTCCCAACTCCCTGGACTCAAGGTGAACTTCGTTAAGCATCAGTAAGTATCCATATCTTTTTACGTACAGTATACATGTTGATTTTAAAATTTATGTTGTCTTTTTTTGCAACTGTTTCCCAGGCTTCCAGCTTTGGGTGATCTGGTGTGGCTTTCAGGCCGCCGTTGGTAACATTGTCAGTTCTTGTGTAAAATATGGTTGCTTCTAACCACTTGCATTTATTTCAGGTACAACATGTTGCGTAGGAAGTTTCCTGCAACGTCTTTTACTGGTTCACCTGTACTCTCCGATGCTGGGTTTGACCTCTTGAACAAGCTTCTAACATATGACCCTGAGAAGGTATTCTTGCATTTCATTGTATAAATTAATTTTTTTTATATGTTCCCAAAATATTGTGGATCTCCCTGACTTGAGTAATTAAGCGTGATTTTGAAAATTTTGCAGCGGATAACTGCGGAGGAAGCTCTTAACCATGAATGGTTCCGTGAAGTTCCTCTTCCAAAATCTAAGGAGTTTATGCCTACCTTCCCTGCACATCATGCGCAAGATAGGTAATTTGCTTCCATATGATTTAATATGCTTAAGCTCTTTTGAATTTTACACCCTATTAAATTTATGTCTTTAATGTGATTTTAGACGGACGAGAAGAGTTATTAGGAGTCCTGACCCCTTGGAGGAGCAGCGCAGAAAGGAGTTACAACAAGGAGAACTGGGCACTGGTGGTCTTTTTAGCCAGTAGCATTAAGAATCACACTTTGAATGTGCAATGTTTTGAAACAGACATGACTTTGATGAGAGCCATGGCTGAAGTAAGACTGCCAAGTCACATTGATCATTTAGCAGAGAGACTCAGGAGAGTTAGGTGGAGAATATTTCTTTTCCTTTTCTCATGAATCATATTTGTGCTTGACTTCTCTTTATCACTTTATGGGCTTTGCTGACAATAGGAACTATTTTTTTATACATCTTGCCCGGAAAGGTGTGGCACAAGGAATTGTAATTGCTTCTGTATGTACCATAATTTTTATAACATTGTTATTTTAAATTGATTTGAATACCCTGGTAAACCTTACCTCTGTACTTAGTGCTGTAGATTTTGATCCTCGTTCTGTGCTTGCAAGAGATATGGGTGTACAGCTTGTGGAGGCATTATCATTCAATGCTGACAATTTAGCTGAAGGATAGCAACATAGAGGTAAACCTGTTGTGATTTTCAGGATTCAACCGAGGTTTGGGATTTTGTTTATGCCAATGTGGACTTTATCTGACCTTTAAATCTAGCTTTCTGCTCCTGGTGATACATTTGCATAACGTCTTATTTATTCACACCTTCGTTCGGGTCATATGCAGTCAATATATTTGTATGACGTTTTCCTGTTTAAAATTTATTTGCTCCAAATAATAACCTTGTGAGCATGTATAATGATTCTGAAAAGTTTGAATGGTGTTCAGTGCATTTTGTTTTGTTTGCACAAGTGAATGGAAGCATGTTGCTTCAGTTTAACAATCCTTTGTACTACTGCTATTTCAGTGTTCCTCCTAGTCCTTGTTAACTCTGCATGTCTTCCATTGGATCTTTTGGATTTTAATTTTTTTCTTCCAAGTTTTTGGGAGCTCTTTGCCTTAAATTTCTGTATTTTGATTTGGCATTGCTAGAAACTCATCATTAACTTTCTTCTAATATCGACTGGTTCTCTTTTATAAAAAATACGGGCATTGATGTTCATGCACTGAGATATTGACTGGTTTTCTTTGTTCACGATGGCCTCGACCAAGGTTGAGGATGAAAGGTTTGTAGGTTGTTTAAAATGATTGAATTTTCAACTGGCCTAGTTATGGCTTGGATCATCTCATGATGATTGATTTCTTGGTTAAACGATCTTTCCTTGATGATCTAACATTTAAATATACTTTTACTTTTCCTTTTTTTTAATTCACACCTATTATAAGATCAGTAGGCAGAGGTCCGGCATCTCCCTAAATGTACTTTTGCATGAGTTGCTAATATCATTTTTTCCTTGCTGCTCCTTAGATGTGACTAGAGAATTATAACTCTACGAGTACAGTTTCAGTTTCCAATTGGGGTATATATATAATATCTTTTTTCAGTGTTTCTTAGCAAGAACTATCTCTTGGTGAATGCCGTGTTCAATTTCTGTATATTGTTAGGTCTTCTTTCTTTTTGCCCCCACCCCACCAAAAAAAAAAAAAAGCACCATCGACGGCTTTTAAATTTCGTACCCTTGAGAGGCACATTGCAAATTTCATTTATATTGATTTAACTTTTTAGAATTATTGGCTAATGAAGGTGCAGAATTTTTTTTTATGTGAATTCTGTGGAGTTGAATATGTTTATTCTGGGAGAGGTTATGCCTGTACTTTTAAGGCTTAGCACACCTTGAAAACCGGCCTAAGTCTTTGATATGTTCTGACATGGCCAATTGGTTGTGAATAACATGATATCTTTACTGGTTTCCCTAAAAACTGCACATATGAGAACATGTTTAAATGTGTGTGAGTAGAATGGCCCTGAAAAGAAATTTGAAATTGTGGCAGGGAGAATTGTTTCAGTTGTTCACTGTCTGGACTTGTTGAAAGGATTGGAATTATATCATCACTCCCTTGTGTATAAATAACATTAGCTTTTAGTTTTGCATGGTGTAAGTTTACAGGTCTCTACCAAAAGCCAAATCAAATGAAGAAACGGGCAAGAAGTTGAGTCGATAGCCCCTGCATTCGGAGAAATTCATTCTTGAATGTCCACCATAGATCTTTCTATAGATTGTTGGTTCAAAAATAGATTTGTAATCTCGTTTAAAAAATAAAGTTGATTTGAGAAATAATGGTGGGTGGATAGACAAATTCGTTGAAATGATTGAAGTGAGATAACCATATGGATACCAGGGATGGATTTTGTCAATTTTCTCTTCTTACACGGAGTGCAATTACTCACAATTCTACGTACGTATATCAGAATCAAATGTCATAAGATCTAACTAATTTTGTTTTAGTTTTAGCTATGTAGAATCTACCAATACTATGACTCTAGTGAGGGTTAGTTTAACTAGAAGAGGAAAGAGAAACTGCCAAGTAGCCTATCAAGTCTAGACGATCAACGTCTATACATGAGGGTTTATATTTTACAGATGATCAACGTACGTTGCACGACGGTTTAAATTTTACAAATACCAACCAGAGAATTTTAAATCTTGCATTGAACCAACAGTTATGGAAGCAGAAACAATCATGAAATAAAAGTAGAGAATAAGTGTTTCAAAACATGAACTATATAAAGAATAGAAACATGGATGGGGAAGAAATGTACGTAATGGGTAATTGATGAATAAAGGTTTGATTGATCTACGGGAAAATTGAATCGTTGATTTGAGAACAAGATTTAGTGTGACAACCATTGATTTAAAAACAGTTTGAAACATTTTGAGAAGGGAGACAATTAAAGAAATTTATTAAGATATAGACATGTTGTGCGGTTTTGGTTTCGACAATTTTGTTTCAATAAATACAAACCATCAATTGTTCCAGATACTTGTATTATCCACAAATTGTTCAAAGCAACTAGGCATAAGGAAAAAGTGAATTCATCTCAACCACCTTATCTAAATCTAAATCATATGAAAGATGACATAATTAGGTTGTGGTTTTGCCTTCTCACCCAGAGAGGAAATGATCTATTATTATCAAGAGTGGTATGAGATCCTTCACTTTCTTTGTTTTGCCCTTTCCAACATACTAAACTCTTCATTCACTAAAATGATCTATATCAAAATCATTCTATGGCCTACCCACTAGTGGGTCAATAATTTTATGTTATTTTATTTTTCCAAGGGGGATTTAAATTTAGTCAAGAAAAAATACATAGTTTGCATTATCTCATACTCATAAATCATTATATATTGCATCATAAACGCTGTGAACTTATTCCAGGCATGAAGTGCTTCAAAATACCATTTCTAGATAGGGATTTTCAGTCTCACAATTGGATTTAGTTTTTATCATCTATCAATGCAAGATTTTGTGATGCAATACACCCAAGTAACATCTTCATAAATACTATAAACTGTGACTACTAAAATAAAGTAATGCATATTTTCCTTTCAGAAATCAACAACCAAGAAAGTTAAGAAGAAACTTGTCATGAAGGATCCTCGACTAATAGTCTGTACAGATAATGTTCACCATAGTCCTATCATGCAGCTTCTGATGTATACTGGGTCCCTTTTGACTCACTTTTGCCCTGTTAAACCTTGAGGGGTTGAACCGAACGGGAGAAGGATAAGGGCCAAAAAAACGAAAAAATTGGGAGTGAAGTGGGTTTGGGATCAGGAGGAAACTCATCACCTTGATAAAATGCAACATTGATCTCAAACATTTTTCATGTTGTTTCTAGTGTTGCTTTTAACTGCATTGGATCTTAAAGGCATGGCCGGGTCTTTGTGCCTGAGATGTTTGGTGTGAAAAACCGAAGATGGTGCGCTACTCTGACGTGACGACTATGGTCTTGCCTAATACGAATGTAACCAGTGATAGTTCAATAAAGAATATCGTGTTGAGCAGACCACGATCTACTGTCCATCCAAATATTGTGATCCCTCCGGGATTGGACTGCAGATACATCACTGCATAAAACATCTCAAATGCTTAATTTTGCAGACAAGATAATTGGCAAATCAGGTCAGGGAGAACAGGAATAACAAACACCAGATTGTGTAGAGTGGTGACAGAAATTTAAGTGTTAAATTTTGAACTTTTTTCTATTTCTCAACTCACTGAAAAACAGAAGAAATGGAAGTAGAGTTTTTCTTGGTTTTCATTCTTCCTTCTATTTCATGGACTTATGTCGTCATATTCTGAAGAAGATCAAGTTAGGTATGTGAGTGTACGAATGACATACACAATACAGTAGTTTATTTACTTATTATTCCCTCTTGGAGATGTGTTTTTACAAACACCATAATTAGACTACAACTAATATGAAGGTAAAAAAAGTCAAAAGATAACCAGATTGAACCATGAAAGAAATACTGGACAACATGGATTATACCTAATAGACTATTGTCAAAGCTACAGAGAAAACATAATAATTTAACTTTGAGTTTGAAGAAAACGTGCAACTATTCGTCTTCATGCCTCTCATTATTGGTTTAAAGAGACCAAAAGTCAGCGCCTACGATGAAAACTCAAGTAAATTTCTTCCACACCACGTTTATTTCAAGCCTATGCACCAGTCTTTAAGGTCAGACAAGTTTAGAAAAAGTTCGAGATGTTAAGCTGTAGCTAAAGATCATCAAAGCCATAATGATATGGAATTTGGTTATATGTATGTCTAGGAACATTATATCCAGTTTCGGAAGACAGTGTTGTTACCTAGAGCCAGTCTCTTATGGTAAGAAGACATATACGATGCCAGCTGTACATTTGATGGTGCAGTAAAAAAATCCAGCGACTCCAAATCACTTTCTGAGTAAGCTACATGGAACACGCCTGACTTAGAGGACTCCAAACTTGCAACGCTGTTTGAAGTTCGCAACTGAGACGCATCAGTAGCAGTGCAAGTTACTAAAGCGTGCCATCGACTTGCTAATGCTCCAATGCCTTGGGCTCTGTGGGATATTTTTGCAGCACCATTTAAGCAAAGGATTATAACAGCCACCTGAACGATTGAGGACACCTATAGAATTCAAGAAATGAGATATAACATGTTACAGAAAACGAGAGAAAGATAATATGAGCTAGGTTTTCACGCTTATTTGATAATTTAAATGCTTAAGAAATATGCAAACATTTCCACAGTTGAAAAGTTAAGAAGTACTAAAGTCAGGAACTCACTGCAAAATCACCCCCATTGATGATAGTAATCATTCCATTGTATCCAGTGGTTTGAAATAGAAACATAAACTGGCTGACAGTGACTATCACAAACTGAAGGAGAAGGTATATTCGAAATCTGTGACTTATTTTGGATAGATAATAGCGTAGACGAGCATGCTCTTGTAGTAGTACTACCACGTCTGGTTCTCTTTCCAAAAGCTTTCCATAATCATCAAAATGTATAATTTGCAAGTTACACACCAAGTGGAACAGCACGCAGGCTGAAAGAACGATAACGGTCACATATGTCCATGAAAACACAAAAGCTAACAAGATAACAGCAGACTGCCACCATGATTCATGATGCACAAACATAATTCGAACGACTTCTCGTGCAGCTTTCAAAAGGCAACATGGCAACACCCATAGTACCAGCAAACGCACCGAATCCTGCAGAGAGAGAACATATTTCAGGCTTATGCGTGCCCCTAAATTTACCTTAACCCAAAAACAAAATACAAACAAAAATTTCTAAATTTCCCAAACAAATCAGGTGCAAACAAACCAACAAAGCTTTGAACATAAACAGCAAATAGACAATATATCTGATATAACATTGACATTTTCAACAAAAGATCCACCAGTGCTTCAAATTAACTAAGTGGATCAAAGAACCAAGTAAACAATCATACATACTAAACTATCCATAACTTCTCACAATCACCTTACCTCTCCAATCCAACACACAAACATGAGACCTCAGATAATAAACCCCACATTAGGTTAAACACTTGTATACAGAATAAGCATATAAGCTAGATAAAATAAGAGTGGGTCATTTGAAGTATTACTCACTGAAATCTTCTGTACATACTGGTCACTGAACCTCTCCACATGGCCACTGTATCGATCAACAAACAAGAATTTTCTAACACCATATTTCCTCAAATTATGCGAAAGGCATATCAAAGCTGAAGTAGCCAATGCTGCCTGAGAAACCACAATACCTATTTCAAAGCTCTTGATCTGACCCTTTTCACAACCGGGGCAATTCGAGAGCTCAAGCATCACCACTGGAAGCAAAACCCCAATCACCAAAAATACACCCCAAGAAACCAGAAAATTCCCGATTGAGGACTGATTGAATCCAAAGAGAGTGAGAAAAAACTCCAATCTTTGAAGGGTTTTATCAAGAAGAGTCTCTTTGTCATTTTCCAGACAGTCTGGGTTGTTTAATTTAAGGGTTTCATCAAGATTCTTTAGGAGAGGGGCTTTTTCTTGAAGGATCGTTGATTCCTCTACTTGTATTTGTATATGACCCTCAGCCATCGAAGGAAAAAACATAAAAAACTAACTTAGAACAAATCAAGCAGAAAAGGGTTAGTGGAAAAGAGGATTCACTTTTGAAAAGAAGAGAGAGAAACGTACAACACAAGCTACAGATGATCGTAACTTCTTAAAACACACGTTTGAAAGTTCTTCTGATCAAATAAATTAACAACTGTAGATTGAATTAAATATTCCAGGATGGTTGATCAATAGACCCACAGAAGAAATCAGAAGTAAAAATAACTTAAATTGCTAGTTTTCAGAAAAAAGTCGATCCTTCAAGAAGGAGCTCAATGAGTGATGTCAAGTGTAATTAAAAATGCAGCAGATTGCCAACAAGAAACGGGTTTTATAATAGTTTATGTGACGTTGGATGCAGGGAATCTTCCTGTGTGATTCTCCTCACCATACAACTGTTACATTTTTAGCATTGAATTAAAGAAGACGGGAAAACGAAAAAGTTGGGGGCAGGTCGAGCGTGAATGTGTGCAGAGGCAAAGTGTGAGTGCGTATTAAATGGGTTGCTGTGAATTTGAAATCAGAGAATTAGGACAAGGATTTGTTTCCATGGTGGTTGGATAGCCGAGTATTGAGTGGACAAATGGACCAAAACACTACACATTTTATGGAGTAAATAATACTCCATTAATGGTTATTATTCTGTTTTTTTTTTCTTTAAATATTTTTTATTGAATTTATTGACTTTATAAAATGACTAATTATACTGTGCACCGGGTGCACTCACTTTAAAAACGTATATAAATATTAACAAAAATATATACAATTATTAATAAAAATGTATACAATTTAATTGTTAATTTTTAATAAAAAATTGAGTGTAAAAAATATACAATTATTAAAAAACATGTATACACTATTAAATAAAAAATTATAGACATATGGATGCTAGTTTTTTAATGAAAAACTTAGTGTGAATAAATATACAATTATTAAAAAAACAATTATTAAAAAAACACGTATACACAATAGAATAAAATGTATACAAAATAAAATAAAAAATTAATACACATATGGGTGCACATTTGCACCCGGGTGCACCTAATATTAACTCTTATAAAATTAATTAATGTATTTTTTTTGGGAGAAATCAGAAATAAAGAATAAAGGAAGTTAGTTATACTAAGTAGACATGCACCACGGTTCGGAACCGCCGATTCTGGTTTTCGAAAATGTGGAACCGGTACCGAATCGGCTATCCCACGATTTTGATTCGGTTTTGAACTGTCGGTTTCAGTTCCGGACATTGAACTTGTTGATGAAATCATGAAACACTTGAATCGGAATTTGAAATTTAATTTGCATTTGGAATTTTTTATCTTACTTTATTTAACTATTTAAAAAATATCATTTGAATTTTGACATTTGAAGTAGATAAATTATAATATCCTATAAAACATAATAATTAATTAAAAAATATTGATTATTGATAATCTATATTCTAGAATAAGATGATAACATTTTAACATTAAATGTCCATTATCATTACAATTTATAAATGTACAATAAAATTTTTCAATTTCAATTTACAACAACACTAAAAAATTTCATTATACAAATTACAATCCACAAAATAAAAGAGGGAAAAAAAAGGGCTTGAGTTTAAATTTAAGTTTCAACTTGAATATCAACTTGAAACTTAAATTTAAATTGTCTACGTATCCCCGAAAGGAATCAAAGCCCACGTAGTTCTCGTAACTTACCTCTACTTACCTTGTCGGACGGTGGTCGGGATTCGGGGCTTTTTTGTTAATCTCACTCTCCTTTCGTATTGATGTCTTCATCCGTCACGTAATCATCATCTTTGTGTTGATTTCGATCTTTCGCTTTTGACCAATCATCAAACAAACATAGATTTTTTAAATTTTTAACACCTAAATTGGATCATTGAGGATTCAAAACAAGTCCACCAAGACTAAATGCTTGTTCGATGACGACGGTAGAGGCGGGAGCCGCAAAGACCTCTTTTACAATTAATGATAAAAAGGAAATGATTGAACTCTCCTTGACCACCACCAGAAAATATCAAAGTTCTCTTCAAACTCAAATGTGTTAGTAAAGTAAGAATCAAGTTCTTGAAAAGGATTAGATTGAGCTCTTGCACGTTTTTTAGATCTAGCATCATAAAAGTTATAAAATTTTTCAAAAAATTGATATTTTCTAGAACTAACACCACTTCCACTACTATCATCACCACTAGATTGATCATAACTAGAAGAACTATGTTGTCGTTTGTATTTACTAAAAAGTTCCCTTAAGAATTGATAAGTATTACCTACTATGTCTTTAGGATTAGGAGCTTATTGTAATTACAATTAGCATACAATGATCATAGTAAAGTGTTAACAATTCTTCCAAACTATCCATTCTAATACGTGGGTCTAACAATTTAGCAAGTAAGCACAATTTCGGAATTTTAAAAAATACTTTAACCATTTTGATTTCATTGAAAGAATAGCATCATGTAAAATTGGATTTATTTCAGTAGCACTAAAAATAATGGCAATTTTAACACAATTATCAACAACAATGTTAGTAGTAGGATAATAAACACCGGATAATTCTTCAGTAGCTTCATTAAAAATTTGCAAAACTTCACATAAAGTTGTGCATGTATCCCATTGATTAGCAAATAAAGTATGACCGGTGGGTTCAAGTGCAATAAAATTACATATATGTTTTCTATATTGAAAAGAAGCTTGTAACATTTTATAAGTAGAAATATCAAAAGGAAATTTTTTTAGGATGAATATTAATAGATTGACAATATATTTTCCATCTTTTTGTCACGGTGGGATTTCTCATTATATACTATATAGCATCTTTAATAGGACTAATATATTCTTTCAACGATTGTAAAACATCTTGAACACATAAATTCAATATATAGAAAATACATCTAATATGAAAAAACCTACCACCAATTGATGGTTTACAAATGTTAATAAGAGTATCTAAACTAGCCGTATTAGCACTAGCATTATCAAATGAAATTGTAAAAATTTTTGTGGTCAAATTATACTCTTGCAAAATAGTATTAATTTTGTGAGCAATATTTACGGTGGTATGTGGAACATCAAAAGCTCTATAAGCAATTAATCATTTTTGCATAGTCCATGAACTATCAATCCAATGACAAGTAATACTCATATAATCCACACGTTGCAAAGCATTACTCCAAATATCCAAACATATAGAAACTTTATGACATAAATTTGATAAATTTGCTTTAAAACCAATTTATACTCCAAAACAACTCTTATAAGACCATTTGTATATTTATTACGATGCAATAGTGGAACTTGAGGATTTAAAGTGAGATTGACATAATTTTGAAAAAAACTTTTCCGCAAAGTTGAAAGGAAAATGTTGATGCACATAAGTTTAAGGTAATATCTCAAATAATTTGGCTCATTAAATTTAAAAAGAACATTACCTCCCGAAGAACCTCCTTCTCCTTTTGATGAAGACCCCGTGAATCCTCTTCCTATTTGTGTTCGATTTGTTGTGATGCTAATCTTATCCGAATGTTTTTTTTGCAAATGCTTGACGACAGTTCCATATCCTCCACCATGCTTGAATTTATAATTGTTGTCACAATAGTTGTAACTTACTTTATAATTTGATGAATTTTCAAGCGCTTGTTTCTTGAAGTGAATGGTGAATATATCCGAACGTAGAGTTTGTTGAAAACTTTGACTTGTTGCTCCGGGTCCGGGTGATGCTTCACCTCCGCCTCCTACTCCGACTCCGGCTCCATTTCCACCTTCTCCACCCGAACTTGATTGGCTACCTTTCTTATTTTGTTGTCGTTGAATTTGAACATCATCTTCGTCGTCGTCGGACTCGATATCATCTCCAATAATATTTTTATAATTTAAATCATAGAAATAAGGGTGGGTAGAAATATTCGGAGGAAAATTAGGATATTGTGGTGGTGATGGAAATTGTTGATTTGGTGACGGAGCCGGTGGTGGACAATTATCTATGTTGGCAACGTTTCTTCCTCTAGAAGATTGTGAGGAAGAACTAGCACCGGAAGAAGCAGAACCTCTCCTTGGCATTTTTTTTGAATTTTTTTTGTGGTGTAGTAATAGAAGAAGTGAAGAAGTAAAGTAGTAAACTAACAAGTAAGTATGAAATAAGAAGTGAAAATGACTATTATGAAAGTAACACTAATCTAAGAAACTTGGAAGTTGGAAATTTGGAATTGGAACTTGGAAGTTGTAAATAATAAAAATAATGAAACTAAGAGAATGATTTGAACTTATGAATTAATGAAATTTGGACTTGGAAAAAAAATTTAGAGCACAAATTGAGAGAGAGAGAGAGAGAGAGAGAGAGAGAGAGAGAGAGAGAGTAGTGTAGAAATGTTGGAAATTGGATCAAGAATGATGTAGAATTGTATATTGTAGAAGAAGAAGAAGTAGAGATGTTGTGTGCTCAAATGAACCCCAACAAGGGGTATTTATAGAGGATGCAAAATGATCTCAACCATCCATTTCAAATAAAATTAATCCAAGCCATTGAAAAAAAAATTAGGGTTCCACGGTTCCGAACCGGTGCGGGGTGGCAGCTGGGATGATCTCGGCCGTTCATCTCCAACGGACAGCAAACCACGTGTGTCCATTCAAATTTTGAAAATTTTAAAAAATACAACTATCCATCCATATGTGTATACAATTATTAATAAAAATGTATACAATTTAATTGTTAATTTTTTAATAAAAATTTGAGTGTAAAAAATATACAATTATTAAAAAACATGTATACACTATTAAATAAAAAATTATACACATATGGATGCTAGTTTTTTAATGAAAAACTTAGTGTGAATAAATATACAATTATTAATAAAACAATTATTAAAAAAACACGTATACACAATAGAATAAAATGTATACAAAATAAAATAAAAAATTAATACACATATGGGTGCACATTTGCACACGGGTGCACCTAATATTAACTCTTATAAAATTAATTAATGTATTTTTTTTGGGAGAAATCAGAAATAAAGAATAAAGGAAGTTAGTTATACTAAGTAGACATGCACCACGGTTCGGAACCGCCGATTCTGGTTTTCGAAAATGTGGAACCGGTACCGAATCGGCTATCCCACGATTTTGATTCGGTTTTGAACTGTCGATTTCAGTTCCGGACATTGAACTTGTTGATGAAATCATGAAACACTTGAATCGGAATTTGAAATTTAATTTGCATTTGGAATTTTTTATCTTACTTTATTTAACTATTTAAAAAATATCATTTGAATTTTGACATTTGAAGTAGATAAATTATAATATCCTATAAAACATAATAATTAATTAAAAAATATTGATTATTGATAATCTATATTCTAGAATAAGATGATAACATTTTAACATTAAATGTCCATTATCATTACAATTTATAAATGTACAATAAAATTTTTCAATTTCAATTTACAACAACACTAAAAAATTTCATTATACAAATTACAATCCACAAAATAAAAGAGGGAAAAAAAAGGACTTGAGTTTAAATTTAAGTTTCAACTTGAATATCAACTTGAAACTTAAATTTAAATTGTCTACGTATCCCCGAAAGGAATCAAAGCCCACGTAGTTCTCGTAACTTACCTCTACTTACCTTGTCGGACGGTGGTCGGGATTCGGGGCTTTTTTGTTAATCTCACTCTCCTTTCGTATTGATGTCTTCATCCGTCACGTAATCATCATCTTTGTGTTGATTTCGATCTTTCGCTTTTGACCAATCATCAAACAAACATAGATTTTTTAAATTTTTAACACCTAAATTGGATCATTGAGGATTCAAAACAAGTCCACCAAGACTAAATGCTTGTTCGATGACGACGGTAGAGGCGGGAGCCGCAAAGACCTCTTTTACAATTAATGATAAAAAGGAAATGATTGAACTCTCCTTGACCACCACCAGAAAATATCAAAGTTCTCTTCAAACTCAAATGTGTTAGTAAAGTAAGAATCAAGTTCTTGAAAAGGATTAGATTGAGCCCTTGCACGTTTTTTAGATCTAGCATCATAAAAGTTATAAAATTTTTCAAAAAATTGATATTTTCTAGAACTAACACCACTTCCACTACTATCATCACCACTAGATTGATCATAACTAGAAGAACTATGTTGTCGTTTGTATTTACTAAAAAGTTCCCTTAAGAGTTGATAAGTATTACCTACTATGTCTTTAGGATTAGGAGCTTATTGTAATTACAATTAGCATACAATGATCATAGTAAAGTGTTAACAATTCTTCCAAACTATCCATTCTAATACGTGGGTCTAACAATTTAGCAAGTAAGCACAATTTCGGAATTTTAAAAAATACTTTAACCATTTTGATTTCATTGAAAGAATAGCATCATGTAAAATTGGATTTATTTCAGTAGCACTAAAAATAATGGCAATTTTAACACAATTATCAACAACAATGTTAGTAGTAGGATAATAAACACCGGATAATTCTTCAGTAGCTTCATTAAAAATTTGCAAAACTTCACATAAAGTTGTGCATGTATCCCATTGATTAGCAAATAAAGTATGACCGGTGGGTTCAAGTGCAATAAAATTACATATATGTTCTCTATATTGAAAAGAAGCTTGTAACATTTTATAAGTAGAAATATCAAAAGAAAATTTTTTAGGATGAATATTAATAGATTGACAATATATTTTCCATCTTTTTGTCACGGTGGGATTTCTCATTATATACTATATAGCATCTTTAATAGGACTAATATATTCTTTCAACGATTGTAAAACATCTTGAACACATAAATTCAATATATGGAAAATACATCTAACATGAAAAAACCTACCACCAATTGATGGTTTACAAATGTTAATAAGAGTTTCTAAACTAGCCGTATTAGCACTAGCATTATCAAATGAAATTGTAAAAATTTTTGTGGTCAAATTATACTCTAGCAAAATAGTATTAATTTTGTGAGCAATATTTACGGTGGTATGTGGAACATCAAAAGCTCTATAAGCAATTAATCATTTTTGCATAGTCCATGAACTATCAATCCAATGACAAGTAATACCCATATAATCCACACGTTGCAAAGCATTACTCCAAATATCCAAACATATAGAAACTTTATGACATAAATTTGTTAAAATTTGCTTTAAAACCAATTTATACTCCAAAACAACTCTTATAAGACCATTTGTATATTTATTACGATGCAATAGTGGAACTTGAGGATTTAAAGTGAGATTGACCTAATTTTGAAAAAAACTTTTCCGCAAAGTTGAAAGGAAAATGTTTGATGCACATAAGTTTAAGGTAATATCTCAAATTATTTGGCTCATTAAATTTAAAAAGAACATTACCTCCCGAAGAACCTCCTTCTCCTTTTGATGAAGACCCCGTGAATCCTCTTCCTATTTGTGTTTGATTTGTTGCGATGCTAATCTTATACGGATGTTTTTTTGCAAATGCTTGACGACAGTTCCATATCCTCCACCATGCTTGAATTTATAATTGGTGTCACAATAGTTGTAACTTACTTTATAATTTGATGAATTTTCAAGCGCTTGTTTCTTGAAGTGAATGGTGAATATATCCGAATGTAGAGTTTGTTGAAAACTTTGACTTGTTGCTCCGGGTCCGGGTGATGCTTCACCTCCGCCTCCTACTCCGACTCCGGCTCCACTTCCACCTTCTCCACCCGAACTTGATTGGCTACCTTTCTTATTTTGTTGTCGTTGAATTTGAACATCATCTTCGTCGTCGTCGGACTCGATATCATCTCCAATAATATTTTTATAATTTAAATCATAGAAATAAGGGTGGGTAGAAATATTTGGAGGAAAATTAGGATATTGTGGTGGGATGGAAATTGTTGATTTGGTGACGGAGCCGGTGGTGGACAATTGTTGGCAACGTTTCTTCCTCTAGAAGATTGTGAGGAAGAACTAGCACCGGAAGAAGCAGAACCTCCCCTTGGCATTTTTTTTGAATTTTTTTTGTGGTGTAGTAATAGAAGAAGTGAAGAAGTAAAGTAGTAAACTGACAAGTAAGTATGAAATAAGAAGTGAAAATGACTATTATGAAAGTAACACTAATCTAAGAAACTTGGAAGTTGGAAATTTGGAATTGGAACTTGGAAGTTGTAAATAATAAAAATAATGAAACTAAGAGAATGATTTGAACTTATGAATTAATAAAATTTGGACTTGGAAAAAAAATTTAGAGCACAAATTGAGAGAGAGAGAGAGAGAGTAGTGTAGAAATGTTGGAAATTGGATCAAGAATGATGTAGAATTGTAGATTGTAGAAGAAGAAGAAGTGGAGATGTTGTGTGCTCAAATGAACCCCAACAAGGGGTATTTATAGAGGATGCAAAATGATCTCAACCATCCATTTCAAATAAAATTAATCCAAACCATTGAAAAAAAAATTAGGGTTCCACGGTTCCGAACCGGTGCGGGGTGGCAGCTGGGATGATCTCGACCGTTCATCTCCAACGGACAGCAAACCACGTGTGTCCATTCAAATTTTGAAAATTTGAATTTTGGAGCCAAAATCGTCGGTTCGGGCGTGAACCGCAACCGCCGGTTCGGCGGTTCAAATCGCCGATTCAGCCTCAACGGCTAGTTTTGATCCATCCATTCATTTTAAACGGCCATTTAATCTCGGTCGTTAACTTCGAAATTCAAAAAAATTTAAAAAAAATAAAAAAAAATAAAAAAATCGTCAATTTTTTGGGGAATCTCCGGTTAAACCGGAGGTTTCAATTTTGTAGATTCTGGAACCGGAACCGAACTGTATAAATTACAGTTTTAGTTCCAAATGGCCGGTTCACAAATCTCCGGTTCCAGTTAAAACCAGCGATTTTGGTTAAAACGTGCATGTTTAATACTAAGTATGTATATATTTTATTAAAAAAATACTAACATAAATCAGTATTACTCTTTGAAAAATTACTCTTTAGACACATAAATTGTTACCCTTTCAAATTAAAAAAATTCTTGTAAACCCTAATTTATCGATTACTTTTTAGAGACATGAATTATTACTCTTCTATATAAAAATTACTATTACTCTTCAAAAAGTTTTTATCTGTAACTGAGACTTCCAACTTATGCAAGAGCCACACAAAGTAAACACATAAGAAGTTGTAGACTTCCTATTATCCCTATCATTTTCATAATTGGAATCAACATAACCAACAAGGCTCACACCATTTGCAGATTTGGAAAAGCGCAAACTTACCTTCATGGAGCCCTTGAGGTATCTCAAGAGCCATTTCAAAGCCTCCCAATGAGGCGCACCTGGATTAGCCATATACCTACTCAATCAACTAACAGAATATGCAATATCTGATCTAGTGCTAACCATAAGATACATAACAGATCCAATGACATTGGAATAAGGAACCTTTTCCATTTCAGCAATTTCAGAATCAGTCTTTGGAGACTGATCCTTACTTAACACAAAGTGGGCAGCAAGAGGCACATTCACAGTTTTAGCAGACATCATAGAGAATTTACTCAAAATCTTTTCAACATATGAAATCTGATTAAGCAAGAGAACATGGTTCTTCCTATCTCTATCAATGTTCATACCAAGAATCCTTTTAGCATCTCCAAGATCTTTCATATCAAAATTATCACATAGACTCTTTTGAACAAGCTCAACATATTCAAGATTAGGGCTAACAATTAGCATATCATCCATATATATGAGCAAAAAAATAGGAACAGAAGTATCAATCTTGAAGTAAAGACAATTATCATGCAAGCTACTCTTAAACTTCAACGATATCATGCATTGATCAAACTTCTTATTCCACTGTCTAGGAGATTGTTTCAAGCCATACAAGGATTTCTTCAAAAAACACACATGATTAGGATTTTTGGGGTCCACAAAACCCTTAGGTTGTTTCATGAAAATCTTTTTGTCCAAATCACAATTAAGAAAAGCCGTTTTGACATCCATTTGCTTCAATTCCCAATCAAAATGAGCAACTAATGCAAGCATTATACGAACAGTGGTGAAATTAACAACATGAGCAAAGATTTCATTATAATCAATCCCTTCCTTTTGAGTAAAACCTTTTGCTACCAATCTAGCTTAAAATCTAACATTTTCAGGCTCATGTTTCACTTTGAAAAGCCACTTGCAATCAACAACAGAGCAATGAGCAGGTTTTGGAACCAGAGTCCAAGTATGATTAACATGCAACGATTTCATTTCATATTTCATAGCATTTAACCATTTCACAGAGTTGTCAGATTTTAAAGCCTCTTGATAGGTCTTAGGTTCATTATCAACACTTTCAAACGCATTACAAGCATGAGTATCAATATGAAATTCATCATACCTAGCAGGCCTAATAATCCTTCTAGGTCTATCCCTAGGCAACACATAGTCATCATATTCAGGAATATCATGCACATTTTCATCATTGATAGCAGGTTCATTGGCAACAAGCTCTTGATCAACAACAATGTTAGACAAGTTTTCAACATCAGATAACAAAGGAGACAACTTCACCTCACTCTAAGAAGTGGTAGGATCATGTAAAGGCACAACATCAGGCAAAGGAGCAAATAAGCAAAGAAATTCAGATTCATTGAAGATCACATCCCTACTAATCACATTTTGGAAACCCGATTCAGAAAAATCCAACAGCCTATAACCTTTAACACCCTTAGGATAACCAAGAAAAACACATTTTCTACTCCTAGGATCCAATTTGTCATGTTTCTGACGCACAAACGCATCACATCCAAATACACGTAGCACAGAATAATCAATACTTTTACCGAAAAACACATAGTCAGGGCACTTACCCTTTAAAGGCACAGAGGGGGATTTGTTTATTAAAAATGTTGCGGTAATAAGCGCATCACCCCAAAACTTTTTAGAAAGTCCAGAAGACACCAACATGCTCCTCACCCTTTCTAACAAAGTCCTATTCATCCTCTCAGCAACCCCATTCTGTTGGGGAGTGTAAGGAGCTGACTTATGTCTCACAATTCCATATTTGACACATAAATCATCCATGACATTATTGCAAAATTCCAATCCATTATCAGTTCTAAGATACTTAATCTTTTTACCCATTTGATTTTCAATCAAACTTTTCCAATTTTTGAACTTTTCAAAAACATCAGATTTGTTTTTAAGAAAAATCACCCACACTTTTTTTGAAAAATCATCAATAATGGATAGAAAATACACATTGCCACCTTGAGTTGGCTCACTAGAAGGCCCTTATACATCAGTATGCAGGTACTCAAGTATATCACTACACGAAGAAGTCTTAGGGTACGGGAAACAGAGAATTTCACCTTCGCATGTTTGCCTTGCACACAAGAATCACAGAAAGGAATGCATGTAAGCTTATCATTACTAAAAGAACCAGCTTTATGCAATATTTCAAGACCTTTTCCACTCATGTGACCTAACCTACCATGCCAAATATTTGTTTTATCCTCTTTAACAGCATTAGCAGACATAACAACATATTTAGTACAATAAACATACAGGTTATTCCTTTATTCAGCATTAAAGATGGGCACAGAACCCTTTACAATAGACATGCAACCCTTTCCCCACCTACCCTCAAGCCCCTCATCTTCAAGTGCAGCACAAGAAATCAAGTTGTTACACAAATCAGGCACATGTCACACGTTTTTCAAAGTGAACACAGAATCATCTTCAAAACGCAAGCAAATGTCACCAACACCAAGCACATCACATCTTTTTTCATTAGCCATAGACACAGATCCATGAGAAATATTTTCATATGAAGAGAAAAGATATTTAAAAGGTGTCATATGAAATGTGCAACCGGAATCCACAAGTCATTCACTATCACACAGAGATGAATGCACATAATTCACACAACTATCAGAAATAGCAAACACATCACCATAATTCACAGATTCCGAGGCAACATTAGCATGATCATTAGAATTATTCCTCTTAGGATGAGGACACTTGTTCGCAAAATGTCCCCTTTCATGGCAATTAAAGCATTTCTTCTTTTTCTTGTCCCCATTCTGATTATTCTGGGATTTCACATCAGAATTTTTGTCCTTATTCTTATTCTTGTTCTTGTTCTTGTTACGATTGTTAGGTTTCTCCTTAACATGCATAACCTCCCCAGAATTCTTAACACCCCCATTTTGTTTTAAATCATGCTCTTTGCTTTTTAAGGCATTCACCACAATATCAAGAGTAACGTCATCACGACCATACTTTATAACAGACTTGACATCACTGTAAAAATCAGTTATAGCATTTAAAAGCACAATAGGAGTGTATTCATCAATATGCTTGTCACCAGTTAGCTTAATATCTTGAATCAACTTCGTGAACACATCTAAATTTTCTTCAACATCTTTATTTAAATCAAGTTTAAAACGAAAGAATTTTTCAAGAAGAAACATTTTACTATGCAAAGATGTTTCAGTATACAGCTTATCTAGCGTTTCCCACAAAACTTTTACGAACTCATGCACACCAACTTTTCTAAGCATAGGATCAGAAAGATTCAAGATAATCACAGACAAAGCTAGCTCATTCATCTCAGCCTTTTTAGCAGGTGTATTATCCTTATCATACGAGTGATCTACATATTTGAATATCCTTTGTTGGACGAGTATGCACTTCATTTTCTGTTTCCAGATGCTGAAGTCTCGCTTACTATCAAACGGTGCTTGTCCAAAAGAAGACGAAGCCATGGGTATTTAAAGTTGGGTAGAACACACTTTGAACGGAAAAAATACAGAATTACAGAGCAACAATCTGTCACACACCAGGTTGGCACTACTCTAATCACACACAAAACGAGAAACGGAGCAGTATAACACACAAGGACATATTTTCAGCAGCGAAAATTGAAAGGCCAAGATGACAGTTTCACAAAGAAACAAACAAGAACAGTAATAAGAGGGTCAGCCGCCTCAGGGCATCACACAAGAGCAAATAAGAGGGCCAGCCGCCTCAGGGCATCAGACAAGAAAAAAAATAAACAAGTAAGGCTCAAGCTATTCCACTAGAGCGGTGTCTCCGACGAGAACACCGTACCACCTCTACGAGCCACCAGCCCGTTACTTAACGAGGGTGGATTCCTCGTAGTCTTGTTCACGTAGCAAACACGAACGGGGCAGCCTCCACACCAATTTTCAACCTACACACAAAGCGAATGAACAATCTGAAAATTTTTTAGAAAAAGAACGGTCCAAAAAATAAACAAATCTGAAATTTTTCGAAAATAATTTAAAAGAAGAGAAGAGACACTTCCCTTCCCCTTTTTGGACAAGCCAATCTGACCAGAACCCTAGCTCCAGCGGTCAGCGTGGTCAGTAGATCCGGCGGTCAGCTCCGGACGGCGGTGGTCAGCAGCTGGATGAACTGACCATGAATGGCTGACAGGCGGAACCCTTACTCCGGCGGCGGGCGGCTGTCACCGGCGGGTGGAGTCTAGGTCGCGGTGGTCTACTGCTTTGGACGAAGCAGCACTGGTCGACAGCTCCAGGCGGAACCCTAGCGGCTGGCATCGCGTTCCGAGTGGTGGCGGTACGGTCAGATCCTAGCGAGCAGCTCCCGGTGGCGGCGCGCGTTCCCTGACGAGCAGCTCTGGCGGGCAGAGGCTAAGCGCGGAAGATTGGCAGCGTCGTCAGATCACGACGACAGAAGTAGCAGCTGTCGCGAACGGAGGCAGACAGGCTGAGTAGATCCGGCGACCTTCGAGCGGCGGCTTCGACCGGTGAGCAAGCGAGCAGATCCAGCAGCGGCGGTTGAGAACTGGAACAGCTGCGGCACGGCGGTGTGATCTGGAACGGGCTGAGCAGATCCGCGACGATTGCGTTCAGATCGTGGCTCAGCGGCGGTGCTCCGATCACCAGGTGAGGAGGCGGCGTACAGCTGCTCAGATCCGATCTGATCGCGACTCAGATCGTGATTCCAGCGAGAAAATCCTGCGGCGGCTTGACGACAGCGATCTCCCACCGGCGGCTGACGGTCAGCAGCTTCGGGAGATAGACTGACGACGGAACCCGCTCTGATACCACTCTTAGGCGGATGCTATCGTCATCGTCGTCCGTGTTCGTCGTCTACGCCGGAGAAGGTGGTCGAGGGATGAACTCCACAGTGCTCAGATTTCCGTTGAACTCACACAAGAATTCAAATTCACATTCTACCCGTTAGGGTCACAAATGGGTGAATAAATAAGATCAAAAGTGTAAGGCTATGTGCCCTCTTCCAATTAATTGGAATGGACCCAATACTTTGGATTGAAGACCAACATTTGGGCCATAACCTAAAGGGCCCAACAAGTTGCAAACTTTTTTTCTTTTTCCCCTGCAACCCTCTCTCTCCAAATTTCCCTCATAACCTTTCGAAATCTGAAAGAAATATGTCCAGCAACTGCCATCCGTTAGGGAATGGCTGTGGTGGCGTTTCGACGAAGTAAGTGGTTGTGGCGTAGCGACAGATAGCGTTGCGCGTGGTGGCGTTTCGACGAAGTAAGTGGTTGTGGCGTAGCGACAGATAGCGTTGCGCGTGGTGGCTTGGACGGCTGAACGATTTTCGACGGTTGACGGGGTTGGGCGACGAATGGCGGTTGCCGGAAGTTGGCAAGATGGGTGATATTTCATCAGATCGGATAAAAAGTCGAGGAGAGAGATGGACGTTGGTTTAATTAATTTTTTTTAATTTTTTTTTCCATGTTGGATTTGGGACAGTTAAAGTTGCTCAAGATCCGACGACGGGTAACTTTATTTGCAATCCTTTTTTAAAGTTATATACTTTTTAAATTTCAAATGTTTAGACTTATTTGCAATTGAAGCAAAGGTGATGATTTTTCTCGCAATTAACCCAATATTTTATTACTTTTTATTTATTTGGTGATATGATTTCAAATAGTTAAAAAAAAAAAGTTAGACATAACCCATAATTAAACCTCTGCATGTAGTTAGACAAAATCTTTTCATTCCTCTCTTTCACCCTTATTTTCATATCCATGGAACTTGCTGCTTTTCTGACACAATAAATATAAATAAATTAAAATTCGTATTTAATTACTAAAAAAATATAGTATATTCGTCTATACGTGCATGGATGAATTAAAAAGCGAGTGAAACCAGTGCAAAAAAGACATTAATGAGAATTTACATATATAGATTTGAAAATATAATTGCTTAACTTTAAAAGTTAAATCTTAAATTACCTCAAAGGTAAAAGGTAAAAGAGTTTATGAAAAATAACGTAAAGTATTACGTAACTAATAAAATAGTACATGCACTACAAAGATAAAGATTTTTTTTTCAACCATACTGATGAAGATTAATTATATGGTAAAATATTGTATGAAACACAAAGTTAAATAGATTGTCATGAACTAGGAGAGCAATATAGCTACAAGAGTCAACATTAAATTCTAAAAATAAAAATTAAGTTCGATAGTTAAATGATAAATGAACCACAATATACATGGAAAAGAACATTTCCGTGCAAACTACTCCTGTCACGTCATAGTTTGCAACATGCCTGTGTAATTTACTCCCTCAAATCTTCACCGTCTCCGGAGTTTAAGAAAATTGTCTTTCAATTTTATTAACTTTTGAGAATAATTTGATAATAAATTAATGATGAAGTAAATTAAATAATATTTTTTATAAAGTTATTTATTGAGAGGTTATACTATTTTTGAAATGTGTAATGAATTAAACAAATAAATAAGAAAATAGTGAATAGTGTAAATGTAAAGGGAGTTCAATGTTTAATTACAAAGATGTGGGGATGTAATCAAACTAAGTTATTCGTAAGCTATTCGAATTTCGATTCGATAAAATATTCGTTTGTTAAGTAAACGAGCCAAGTTGAACCCGAATATCACCTAGGAACTATCCAGGGGAGATGTATTGGAGCTTTACTTCACAAGTGCAGCTCCAGAACTAGTAGAGAAAGGCAATCACGAGGCCTTTCATTTTATCAAGTTAAGAAGACCCGATGTCTCAGCATCAAATAAAATCAAGGTGTCTCCTGGAAAGGAACCAGTCTTGGTTTCTACTATTCTGAAGAACAGATCTCTACGCGTCGAGCGAGGAATTTGTACGCCTGCATCAAAGCAATGGTGGAGGTGAAGTTCCCAATCAAGTTCGAGCATAAATCTTTGAATGGGTCTTTTTTGTTGAATACTTTAACAGGGAAGAAGACAGGGTTTGTGGAGAAGGCGTTCCAAGAAAAATAAGAACTTCTCTGGAGAAATAAGATTCCGGTGAGTAAACAAACTCATCGGAGATATTGCAACATAGCCCATTTTGGGCAATGGAAGAACAAGGTGTGTACCAGTTGTTTCACCCAAACAGAGCCAGAGTTTGGAAAAAGAATAAGTCTGGGGATAGGGATGATCAGACCTGCTGATCCACCTCCAGCAAAAGAGACACGTGGAAAGAAGAGGATAAAATCTCTTCAAATTACCCAAGAGCCAGGAGAGTTATCGGGCACCAAAGAAGACAAATGACTCTTCAAAAAAGCAAGAGCCAGATGACCTTTCATATGAGGTAAGAGACATGTGACTGATAAGAAGGATGGCCCTCAAGAAGGCATCAAATAAAGAAAAGGGACCAGTCAACCACAAAAGTTGGAATCCAATGGGAATGACGTAAGCAGTAACGCCAGCACAATGAGGTAAGCAGTGACGTCAGCCAAAAGTAAAGAGGCTTTGAAATCCGGATTTAACATCTGAAAGCCTCAATAAATAGCAGAGCTGAGAAAGCAGAAGGCATCGACCATCACCCTCTGTTTTCTCTTTCTAAAATAAACATTATATCTCTTTCTTTTCATTGTATGAGTGTTCTGAGTGCAGCTACAATAGGTAGCTAAAGGAGTTATCTCCTCTTGTTCAGTGAGGATGAGTGTGTAATAAATTTCTCCATTCAATAAATAAATAATCTTGGGCTGCTACCCGCATGTAGCCTTCCATTTTTCTGCAACTTTAATCTCCATACTTTTCGGTAAAAACAGTAGCAGCATCCTGTACACCCGGTGTAGAAAACGAACCAGGGATGTGCTGAGATCCGCTGAAGGAACGGGATTGATCCATCACACTGCGGGGCGCGTGGTTGGCTGTGAGGAGCAGCTGTAAAACCTCCCGGATACCCGGTGGATTGACGGTCAAAAAAGGTACTGTTACTGTTCTAAGTTGGTTATCTATGAGATTAATGTTGTTTAATTAATGTACAGAAGCATGATGGGCCTGATATGGTCGTAATGGACTATGTCTATTTTGAAAAATAGAAGGAAGAGGAAAATCTGGCAATAAAAATATGATATAAGTTGATTAGGAATAAAAATTTTCAATTATAATATTTTATGAGACCAAAACTGATAGCTATGGGACCAGTATATTCCTACGGGACTATAATTAAATTGAAGAAATTCTTATGAGACCAAATGTGAAATTTTCCCAATATCTCTATCATCCACATTTATAATAATAATAATAATAATATCTTTTATCATCCACATTTTTATAAGGGTGGATGATATGAAATTAAGATTTTTAAGAAATTAAAGTTGTAAATTTTGTTACATTTTTAAAATGGGTGAATGTTGTGCGAGATGATCTCACGAATCCTATCATGTGAGACGATACTTTATCTATCTCGCATTGCACTATTTATTATCAAAATATTTTTTTCTCCCTTTTTTTTTTACCTTTTCTCTATATATTATTATCAAAACCCAAATAATTTTTTCCTTATTAGGAACTGTATCACGTGCTTTTATTTTACTTTTTATTAAATAAAATATTTTATTTTATCATGATTATATATATATCACTTTTATTATAATAATTATAATTTTTTTATTTTACAAATTAATTATAAAATAATTTATTTAACGATTGTCACTTTTTATTAATCAAATATCTCTTTTTATTAAAATTGTTATAACTTTTCATTCATTTCAAATTTTTTTAATTGTATAGTTCAATTAGGCAATTATCATTTTTCATTAATAATAATATATTTTTTATCCGTCCTATTAATTATTTATAAAATAGTTCAATTAATAAGTTATCACATTTTATTAATTAGGATTTTTTTTTAAAAAAAATATTATCACTTTTAATTATTCATCTTACAAATTTATTTAATAAATAGTATAACAGGACATTTATTACTTTTTCATGATTAGGTGTCACTTTATATTAATAAAGTTATCACTTTGTATTTGTCATATATTTTATGCATGAAATAATTCAAATGAATAGTTATCACTTTATCATTATTATGTATCATCTTTTATTAAAAATATTACCACTTATTATATTTTCTACTAATTATTCATTAAATAGTTTAACTATATGATTACTACCTTTTCTTTTATAATATATCATTTTTATTAAGTATGTTATATTTTTCATTCGCTTTGTAAATTAATTAAGAAGATTAATAATAATAATAAATAATGTAACCCAGTTATTATTATTTAAATTAAAATATATAATATATTAATAAAAAAAAAACAAGATAATTTGGAACAGCCAACGAACAATTGTTTTTTAATCTACTTAAAATAACTTGAATTCACATGTTAAACAAGGAATGCGGTAATTAACTGTTAACCGCACGTCTTTTTTTACAAGAGTGAGTTTCTTGTACGCCCGGCATACGAATTTATATTTGTGTCCTTTTAAAATTTCCGTGCCCCTTTACAATTTAAATTCTCTAGCAATATATAAGTTTAAATAAAATAGTGAGGTGAATGGTTGTGTTCACATGGGGACACGGACCGTGTCCCGGGGCGCAGGAACTTTTACCTTTTTTTAACTATTCATATTTAAAGGGTTAATGGAGGATCGTCTGAAGAATGAAATTCATAGGACGATCTGATACAAGTACTTTCTTTCTAAAATAGAGTTTTTATAGAGGTTGATATTTAGGCTCCAACCTTTATCAATAAATTACTCAATAATGAATGAATATTGTATGAATTTTATTCGCTTACTTGGAGCTCTTTTGTGTTAACTAGATTTTTAAAACGTGATTCGCATGTTGCTGACACGTTATACTATAATACTCCCTCCGTCCCCCTCCGTTCCCTTAAAATCTACCCGTTTACATTTTGCGTGTAGTGAAATAAAAGAAATAATATTTTAATGTGTAGTGGGTAGTTGTATTATTGTTGAATGTTTGTCTCATGTGTAGTGAGTTGAGTATAATAATATTTTTTTAGGCCACATTAATCTAAAAAGAAAATGGATATATTGCATTGGGACGGGTCAAAATGGAAAAATAGATACATATGAAGGAGCTGGAGGGAGTATATCTTAAAATAAGTTACTATAATTTTTTATATTTTATTTATTTAAAACTCAATACATACATCTTATGTTTGGCAAATACTTACGTGAGATCTTCTCACATAATGATTTTTGCAAGATAGATAAAAAGTAATAATCTTTTTAATAAAATATAATACTCAATTGATGAAAAGTGATAAGAGCTCTGTGAACTATTTCATGGAAGGGTAGATCATGCATAAGACTATCTCACATAAGCTCTTACGTGAGACAGATAAAAAATGGTAAAATCATTATTACTTTCGCTACAAAATATTATTACTTTCACTATAAAACATTATCACTTTTTATTTATATTATAAATTGTTCATGAAATAGTTCACTGCACCATTATCACTTTTCATCGATTGAGTATCACTTTTCGTTAATAATATATTATCACTTTTTATCTGTCTCACATAAAGGTCTACGTGAGACGGTCTCACACAAATCTTCCCTCCATGGAATGCAAAGGTGTTCAAGGATATTTATATTCTAAAATGTATTCATTTTGGATTGGGAGCACTAACAAAAACGGAATAAGAGCACAAACTTTGTCCATTGATACATGAAAATGTAGTCCCTGAATGTACTAAAATGTGGCTATAACTCCTAGATTGCCGTGACAACAATGGGAAACTTGCTGAGACTTTATCGACCTGCAAAAAGTACAATAAATAATATCTTGAATTTTTCTTTCTCTATTCAATTATTTATACCATGAATTCCTAAATGCAAATAAAATGGCAAGAAAAAGGAAGTCTATGGAGTAATGCATAATCGAAGCAATGACGAAAAATAAAACTTGAAAATAATCAAAAGATTCAAACTTTCAGCCATTTTATGGCCTAAATCTTGACTTTTGAGGACGAAAAGGAGATGGAACTGGAGAAAGAACATGTTCATCTTTACTGGAATGGTTGAGTAATAGTGAATTACGGGAAAGTAGAAACTTTGTGATTCTAAGGCAAGCAACATTTTGGGCATGCAACCTAACGTATCATTATTTAATTACCTCTCTCGATCTCTTACATTCCAAGATGCATCACTAAATGATTTAATTCATTCAAATGTTATATTTATAAGGAATAGTGAATTGATGATTACATTAATCACAATAAGAAGTTAAGTACAATAACAGGAGAGGTATAGACTATATACAATCGACGTGGGATACAACTAATATACATAACAACATACATCCTTAATACGCCCCCTCAAGATGGTGGTGGAGAAACAACACCAATCTTGGACATGAGTAGAGAAAGACGAGGACGAGCAAGTGGCTTAGTAAGAGCATCAGCAAGCTGATCTCCAGAAGACACATGAGAGACTCGGAGTTCTGAAGACTTGACAAGATCCCGCACAAAATGATAATCAATAGCAATGTGCTTTATACGGGAGTGAAAGACCGGATTAGAACACAAGTAAGTGGCACTGATGTTGTCACAATAAATCACCGGAGTGGCTGTCAGAGACGGAAGACATAACTCATGAAGTAATGAGCGAGTCCATTGAACTTCAACAGCAGCAGAGGCAATGGACCTATACTCTGCTTCAGTGGAAGAACAAGCTACAGTACGTTGTTTGCGAGATCTCCAGGAGATAGGATTGGAGCCAAGAAACACAATAAACGCCTCAGTGGAAGATCTGTCATCACAGTCACCAGCCCAATCAGCATCAGTAAAGCAGTGAAGAGACAGAGGTGACGAACTCTGAAGAAAAATAGAACAATTCCGAGTGCCATTAAGATATCGAAGAAGTCTTTTAATATCACCCCAGTGAATGACAGTAGGAGCATGCATGTATTGAGATAACTTGTTTACAGCATAGGCAATGTCAGGCCGTGTAAGCAGCAGATACTGAAGACGCCCTAGAACCTTGAGGTATTGTGTGGCATCAAATGGTTCGGACCCATCAGTACTGAAAAATTTCTAACCAACAACCAGAGGGGTAGAAACTGGTTTTGAATGGAGCATGTTAAGGCTAGACAAAAGATCAGTAGTGTATTTATGTTGAGATAGATGACAGTCCTGTTTCGAACGATGTACCTCAATGCCCAAGAAGTAAGATAAAGGACCCAGTTTCTTAATAGAGAATTGAGATGCCAAATCAGCCTCAAAGCGAGAGAGAAAACCTGTATCATTCCCAATTAGAACAAGATCATCAACATAAACCAGAAAATATGCCAAAACCCCCTGATGGTGGTAGACGAAAAGTGATTCATCCGATTTGGTACATCTGAAGCCAGCTGAAACAAGAAAGTCTTGAAGAGCAGTATACCAAGTCCGTAGTGCTTGTTTTAACCCATAAATGGACTTGTTGAGCTTACAAACATATGATGGGCGGTCAGGGGCAACGAACCCAGGAGGTTGTTGCATGTACACCTCAGTGGTTAGAGCTCCATGAAGAAAGGCATTGTTAATGTCAAACTGATAAAGAGGCCAGTGTAGACAAACTGCTATGCTAACAACAATGCGAATAGTAGCAGGCTTTACAACTGGACTGAAGGTTTCTGTAAAATCAATGTCTGGTCACTGTGGAAGCCCTTCGCAACAAGACGCGCCTTGTACTTGTCCACTGAGCCATCAAGCTTTCGTTTTATACGAAACACTCATTTGCAGCCAACAATGTTTTGAGCAGAGGATGAAGAAACAAGAGTCCATGTATTATTCTTCTATAAGGCATTGAACTCAAAAGACATCGCATCACGCCAACACAGAACAGACAAAGCTTGTGAAACAGTATTAGGCTCAATATCAGTGAAAAAAGAGGAAGTAAGGCAGTACCTTGGATTAGGCTTGACAATATTATTTCGAGATCGAGTGACCATAGGGTGATGAACAGGAACAGGTGGTGAAGGACTTGGTGAGGACTCCAGCTGCAGAGGTAAAGGATCAGGACTTTCAGGTGGTAGAGATATAGGAAACGGAGTAGGGGCAGAAAATGGCTCAGGATTTGGAACAGGTGGTGGCAAGGGAATGGACGAGTCAGGAGTATTATCAGTTGGTGAAGACGGAGAGGAACCTATTTGTTGGGAAAAGAGGAATACGTGTTCAACAGAGTCTACATGACGAGATGTGAAGACCTTATTTGAGACACGATCAAGGCACAAATATGCACTTTGAGTAAGAGAGTACCCGAGAAAGACACAGGGTATGGAGCGAGGTGCAAATTTATGAGGAGTGTAGGGGCGGAGCCAGGGATAACAAAGACAACCAAACACACGGAATTTTGTAATGTGTGGTTTCTTGTGAAATAGTTTTTCATATGAGGAGGACATTTGAAGATTTTCTTTGGGTAGACGGTTAATGAGGTAAGTGGCAGTGGAAACAGCAAATGGCCAGTATCGAAGAGGTATAAAAACATTGTGTAGAAGAGCAAGTGAAGTATTAACAATGTGACGGTGTCGCCGTTCGGCTACACCATTGTGTTTTGGAGTATGAGGTGGAGTAGTAAGATGAGTAATGCCTTGTATGACAAGAAAGGAACGTAAAGCAATGAACTCACAACCGTTGTCAGTGTAGAGAGTTTGAATACTAAATTGAAGTTGTTTTTCAACAAGGAATTTAAAAGCAACAAAGGTAGGTAGCACATCAGATTTACGTTTTAAAGGGTAGAGCTAGACATATTTAGTAAAATTATCAACAAAGATAACATAATACTTATATCCATCAAAAGAGATAATAGGTGAAGTCCAAACATCCGAAAATAACAACTCAAGTGGCATAGTAGCATTCAAGCTAGATTCAGCAAAAGGAAGTTTATGACTCTTCATAGATTTACATGTGTCACAATTTATTTTTGTAGTGTTTGAAGATGGCAAATTATTACTAGATAAGATATGACGAAGTGATTTAGGGGAGGGATGACTTAATTGAGAGTGCCAAAGTTCATCACGAGTGGAAAGTAAGGCATAAGCAGCGGAGGTGGAATTTTCTGGAGAGAAGGGCCAAAGATAAAGTCCATTAACTCTTGGTCCCTGCAGCAGGATGGTTCCAGTCACCTGATCCTTCACCTGAAAGAAAGTGGAAGAAAAAACAATAGAAACATTATTATCTCGACATAACTGAGAGACAGAGATAAGATTTTTAGAGATTGAAGGAACAACAAGTGTGTTTGAAAATAAAAGAGAAGGAAAATTAATAAAGGAAAGAGAGCCTCTGTGTGTGATGGCAGCGATGTACCATCACCGACAACTACACTGTCTTGACCATCAAACGGAGAGTGGAGAGAAAGGTTTGAAAGGTCCGTGGTGATGTGATGTGATGCCCCGGAGTCTAACACCCAGTTATGTTCCGATGATATGGAGACCGCCGAGTGGGATGTAGGAAGACCAAAAACTTGTTGTTGGCGAGAGTTGGACGGAGCAGGCTGGCGGCTGATCTGAGAGAGATCTGGGCAGCGTCTGGCGGAGTGAAAAAAAGTGTATTGAAGACGCCAAAAATGAATGTACTTTGGTAATCTATGACCAAACACCTAACCAACGTAGAGGAGATGATATTGATCTTTTAGCTATCAAGTTTATTGAGTGTCTTGCCACTAGCCACTTAGTTGATAAGATCGATCCTTCAAAATATGTGGAGTGGAGGAAACGATTTTGTGCGGAGCTATTCTCAAATGAACTCGTAGCACTGTAATTAATTGTACTTCAATTATTTAGTTATTAGATGAACTTATAACAATGCAGTTTGCAAAACATGTTAGCTTAGCATTTTTGTTGAGTTGTGTACTCAAATCATTGTAAATTTAGGTATTTTTGTTTGGACCATTGACTTTTTATGTATTCGAAGTTGCTTTAATCATTGTTTTTCGAGCTATCAAATTGAGGGTTGTAATATTTGTTCTTATACTATATGTTTCAACTATGTGATTATGGGCTTCAATTATAAATAATTTAGTCGCATTTTTGTTACAAACGTAGTTACATAAACAATCACGCAAATGCTTATAATGAGACCACATGCAAACCTGCATGCAACCACATAAGCGACTCTACCTGCACTGTTGGTGAAACCTATTGTACGACTATACGCTTCAAGTATAAGCAACTTCTTGTGAAACCAATTATGCAACTGCTTATGAGACAACACACGCGACCATCGATACAACCCTGTATGCGACCTCTTGTGCGATCCTGCATGCGACACTTATGCGACTATAAGCAGAAACATATAGTCGCATGATTGGTCACACAAACAGTCGCAAGAAAGGTCACACAATACCGTGCGACCAATTGTGAGACCTTGTACGCGACCTTTTATGCGACCAACTGTGCGACCCTGTACTTGACATTTTTTGTGACCCTGTACGCGACCAACTGTGCGGTATTGTACGCGATTTTTTTTGCAACCCTGTGCATGACCTTTTGTGCGACCTAGATTCATATTGGGTTGTGTTGTGCCGTTATCGCTTTCTTCGTGTGGTTGTCTTCTTAAATCTTTAAAATTTTTGAAGAATGAATGATAGAGTAAGAAGAGAGAATGAGGCAAAATGAATAATTGAGAAAGAAGAGAGAATGAAGTTTAATGAGTGAAGGGGTATTTGGGTCCAAAAAATTAAAAAGAGACTTATTTCAAAAAAAATTATTGTGGGTGGCATTTTTAAAAAAAAGTATTGCATGTGGCATTCTTGAAAATTTCTCAAAATATTACCACAATTTATTTATTCTACGAATTATTCATAAAAAAATCATTGCATCACTATCATTTTTTATTAATTTGAATATCACTTTTTATTAAAATATATCACTTATTATTTATCTCACGAAAGTCTTCTATTTTTTGTTAATTTGAATATTAATTTTTATTAAAATATATCACTTATTATTCAGTGTCAACCAAAAATCATAGCAAAAATCTAGGGTTAATTGCAAAAAAAAATCACGAACTTTACTCCTATTGCAAATTAATCCTCACTTTTAAATTGAAAAAAAAAGGTTCATTACCACCAGGTACAATATATATATATTATTACTAACAGGTACATCAATATATTTTGAATAATTGAAATTCCTTTCTTATCCTTAATAGGATTGTATTCAATAATATATTAAAATATAAAAATTTTTTATATTAAAATTAAAAACATATTTCATTCCATATTTTTCTCCTAAAATAAAGTTGGGATTGACTAAACTAATTCCACGCTGATGCAGCGTGAGTTAATAAGCCCCATATATATCTTCAATTTCTGAATACATCTTTATTAAACATTAAATATTTTGAATACCTACTATTTTTTAATTTAAAAGTGCTTCAATGAATGTGAAATATATTGAATACATTCTGAATATTCCGTGAATATTGAGAAAATATTTTTGAATACATGTTATTGAACATTAAATTTTTAAAATAATTACTGATTTTATTAAAAATTTCTAAATATTCTAAATTGTGTTCAATAATATATTAAAATGCAAATATATTTTATATATTAAAATTAAAAATAGATTTGGTTCCACCTTTTTCTCCTAAAAATCCGTTGGGAATAATTCAACTCTTTCCACGTTGAGAAGTGTGAGTTGATCCCATATTATGTGTATTTAATTTCTAAATACATCGTTACTGGACATTAAATATTCTGAATACCTATTAATTTGAATACACAAATATTTAAATTGAATACATCATTACTAACATTAAATCTACCTACTAACTTTGAATATAAAAGCATTTCAATGAATGAATGAACCTGAAATATATTGAATACATTTTAATAATATTGAAAAACATTTCGGAATACACTCTTATTGAGCATCAAATATTCTAAATACCTACTGATTTTGAATATAAATGCATTTCAATGAATGAATCTGAAATAGAGTGAATACATATATTTTAAATAAGCCAAACAAGAGTCTTTGAATAGAAGCCGAACAGACAACCCTATGAAATAACAGCCTAACACATCTAATTCTATCTCCATGTTCAATCAGCTGAAAAATAAATAATCATAGTCTAAGCTAGGTGGTGGTCTAAAAAGACCAATAAAATAAGTCAAAGATACTATTCAGAAGACATTAAGTCTCACTAACAATTGGCCTCTTCAAGACTAAAAATAAGTAGCCACCTCATGAAGAGAATACAGCAACAAAGCTTGACAGATGCAAAAAAGAGCAAGCTCATGGCATGTTTCAAATATCCAAGCAAACGGAATAAAATTATCCATAAATAGTAGCAAAATAAACCAAGGGCATCATCTCCTGTAGAATAATAAACCCAGACAAAACAAAGTCAAAGAGGACACAACAACAACATGTCAATCAAACTAGAGTAAAAGGCTCTTTCACTTCCAAATCTACAAGTATTCCATAAGAAGAGCCACTGTGATACTCATATATAATCTGAAATTGAGGAGTCGAGAAAACAACAACATGGCATGTTTGTAAAAAACTTACTGTTAGCAAGGTTTGTGGCAGAATCTGCCAAGATTGGGATAAAAAAATCGACCCCTCAATACGCTTTTACCATTAGAAATATACACAATGAAATACCAGCAGCGCAGGGTGTAATCAAAAGATGAGCTTCAAGCATCATCAAACAATAAGATGCATCAACAGACATAGTATACTATTAAAGGCATAAACTAATGCATTATCCAGGGGATGAGCGATGCCCATCAGAATCTGTCTTCGAAGGCACCAAATCCAGAACTAAGGATACTTCTTCCATATAATATCAAAAGGTTGAAACAAGAGTATGTAGGAAAGACCTCTGCTGTCAAACGACAGTGGACGTAGTCTTTCTTGCAATCGTGGGCAGTGGTAGTCAGCAGGGCTGAGAGGATTGAGAAAAACCCAATAATAATCTTGCACGAGTGAGGTACACGAGGCAAAGCAACCTAGGAAGAGGGACTCGCGTTTGAAAAACCGTGCTGGCGGAAATATCAGCGAAAGACACAAGCGGCGCGGTGAAAACCCTCGTGAGAGGGAGGGCGATGGCTTGTAAGCTCGTCGGAGATAGCCATGATTGGCTAGAGATCTGTCGAAAACCTGAGTGAAATCTGGCATCTAGATTGCAAGCAGCGGAGGCGGCGCGGCCAATAGTAGGCGATACTTCTTCGTCGGGGATGATTTCTTCAATAAAAATGGCGACTGGATGATTGAGAGCCCCTGACAAGGGAGAGCTCGGAGGGCGCGAGCAGATGACCCAGTACAAATGGACGCACCATGGTGGATCTCCGATGGCAGATGTAACGTGAGCGGCCGCTGATTGGAAAGTTGCCCTAGGCAGTGGAGAAACAACTCTTGATTCGATGACAATAAATCAAAGAATTTGGATGCAGAAAGGGGAACTTCGAAGAAAAAATCAAGGGATTCTGAAGAGATGAAGTAAGAACGGAGAAAAGAGAGAGAAAGAGAAAAAATAATTAAAATTAGAAAGTATTAATAAAAGAATTAATTGAGATTTTATTTTTATAGGGATATTGTGGGTATCTTATCCTAATATATTATATCTATTAGTAATATATTTATCCTATTATATCTTTCAATAATATAGATATATAATTTGTATTGGATAGTAATAAATCCAAAAAAAAACCACAACCTTTAAGTATTGTTGCAAAAAAAAACCCAAAAAAACCCTACTATTAGTCACAAGTTGAGTTTTTTTTGCAACAATACTTAAAGGTTGTTGTTTTTTTTGCAATTTCTTAAAAATAAGGATTAATTTGCAATAGAAGTAAAGTTTGTGGTTTTTTTTGCAATTAATCCAAAAATCTAACTTCATACTTTTGAGTTATTTCTTGGTTTTACTTTTACTGCTACTTTTATTAAAATATATCACTTATTATTCAATGTCAGCCAAAAATCATAGTACAAAAATCTAACTTCATAATTGAGTTATTTCTTGGTTTTACTTTTACTGCTACGAGCAAGGAAGCGTTCACGAGCAGCGAGGATTTTACTCTCTTTGTCGTCAAGAGGTTGAGTCTCAAAAGAATCCTCCTTCTGCAGCTTTGACTCTTCAATTTCAGCTCTTTCATCAGGTTCATCGCCTCCACCACTGCAAATAATCAAAGGATCACATAACAGACCTCCAAAGTTGCTAAATCTAAAAGGTAACCTTTGTGATTTGTAAGAGAAGTGAAAGGGTTGTTTCACCTGAGTTTGCGGACATTTAGTTTCGTGAGTTTCGCTAAGACAGGCCTCACCCAATGCACCTCGACAGCACATACGTTTCGCATGTATGGCCGTGAAGTAGCAATGAGCTCATGATAGACGACATAATTTGGGAGCAATCCATCTTCATCTGGTTTCAGAACTGATGATGGATGTACCTAAAACAGTAAAAAAATATATATATATTTTTTGCTGTGAACCCATATACGGTGGTCTTATTAAATCATATATACCTGAACCAATTGTGACTTGAAACCAAGGGTGCGATAGCCATTGTGACGAATCATTCGCTCTGCAAGTTGATTTGCGAATCCAGAACAAAGAGCTTTCCTCAAAGCTCGGTAATCTCGGTCTTCTTTCCGCTTTTTACTTGTTATCACATCCATGTTTCCTGTTAATATAGATAGATATCAGAAAGATATTATAAGCAACTCAAATGATTGAATTTCCAATTCAAGCTAGCAAGAGGATGCATAGCTGAACATCAGAACTTGAGCAGAAATAACTTGAGATCAAAAGTTAGAAAAGTCTGCTCTCAAGACACCGTAACTTCTAATCTATAGTTTGTTAAATTCCACTAGGACGACGAGAGATGTACAAGCATCCTTCAACGGTATAAGTTGGGAATGAACAAGGTTGGGATGCTAGTGCGGATATGGCATATCTAGGAGCATACATTTCCTAGTTTATTTGTTTACCATTTGGGTATGACCATTAATAAGAGCCATATGTGCACACAACAGTTCGAAGAGGATATATATATATATATATATATAGTACATGCGAACACTAACCTTTAGCAATCTTCTGCATTATTTGAGATAACTGATTTCTCACATCCTTGACAAACTTCATTCCCCTTACCTAAGATAAGCAGGTTCAAGTGCAAGAATAGATCAATCTTTCTACATAATTTCAGGGTGAATATTTTAGAGCAAGATACGTCCACAATGATCAAGTCAATCTTTACAAGTACAGATCTCAACAAATTAAATTCTGCACCCAAAAAAAAAAACCTGTAAGTTGTTCTCTTTACACCAGTCTGTGTTGTAGTCAGTTTGATGCCAAAGCTCGTAAATCTGCAGCAACTGTATATGGTCACCCCACCCAGAACCATCAGGAAGATTTGAAGGAGTGTGCTTCCGTTTTTTCTCAAAGCTCTTACTGTAATACAAATCGAATTTGGGAATAATTAATATGAGGAATTTATACCACTTTAAGCACCAAGAATTTGCCAAAATAATAATAATAAATAAATAAATAATAGAAGGATTAATTACTACTAGGTACACACTTTATACCCCTAATTACTACTAGATACATTGATTTAAAATAATAATTATTATATATAAAATATTAAAGTAAAATATCAAATATATCCCTAAACTCATACACTTTTAAACCACTAACCCTACCCCTCACCCACCCACCCGCCGGACCACCGTTGACCAGCAGTCGACCGGCGTTGACCGGGCGTTGACCGACCGTTGACCAACGTTGAACGGAAGTTGACTGCCGCCGCCGGAGCTCCGCCGGACCACCACATTTTTTTGCTACACATTTTTTTTTGCTGCACGCACTTTTATTCTACTACACACACCTTGCTGCACACAACATTTATGTGCAGCACATTTATAGGGGTAATATTGGAATATCACTATATATTTTTGTAGTTAGTAGTAATACTTTTGTATGTTTGTATTTCATAGTAATTAAGGGTTTTTTTTAATACCTAGTAGTAATCTCATAATGGAATGACTTTGTATTTAGTGGACGTCATCTCCACCTATATCACACAAAGTTATATTGGGACTGAAGAAATATTTAATTTCAGTTAAACATTTTAAAAGGATAATTTTAACCAAGCCTTCAATTGATCAAAGCACTCAAATGAGATTTGATATGAGAAATCTGGGTTTGAAATTAATTATCAACAAACTCATCAAAAGAATCTAAGCGGTGTTGTGATTATGGATTCAAATCCATTTTCTCGAGCGTTTTAATCTGAATGCAATATCCAAAACAATTAAATGGGAAAACCATAAAAAGACTTCTAAACAATGGCAACACCCATAACTATAAAGGCAAGTGCCTTCATAGGACACACACAAAATAAAGACAAGTTAAAGAACTACCTTTGCCCTAAAAGCAACGTAGTTTCAGCAGATAACATTGCAGCAACTGTTAGAGCTTGAGATAAACAGCCACACTCGTTTGCCTCTAACAAAGTCCTTGATAGTGAAGGTTCCAATGGAAGTTCTGCAAAAGATAGAGGCTATAAACTCTTGATCAAAATCCCAAAGAGAATTGTTCCCCAACACTGCTTTCCTCGTGTTTTCAGGGCTAGTATAAGATCCAGTCATAAATGAGATATACCATGGGCAGTGTTTAACTGAAAATGACTGTGGATCTTGGGTGGTAATACGACACATTTAAAGCATCTTTTATAATAATTATAGATTTCTCCGTAAATAGCAGAATGCACGTAAAGATAATGCTGAAGAAAGAGAAAGGGAATTAAAGACTATTTCTCCTGCCATAGGCATCAAATCTGCCAAGTAGTCAGATAAATGTAATCTGCCATAATGTGTATTCGTAACCCAAAGTGCATATCATAAGGATCTAGGTGGACACAAATAAATCGTTGATTTGTGCATTTCAGTGTGCCAGCAACAGACTCAGAAGGTAGAATCAAAGGCAAACGTAGAACTAGCAATAAATGCAGCTACAAAGATACAACTTCTTAGTTGTGATATCCTAGTTTCACCAGGGGGGATGAAGCAATAAATGGACAAAACAAAAGGAATACAAAAAATTAATAACTGACTAACATCAGAGGCAGATAAGAAAAAATCTAATACGAATATACAAAACAATGGGAGCATGTTGCGCAAGGACAATATTTCTATTTGACAATGTCATACCAGACATAGTTCGTCCAAGACTTGTTATCCAACCATCATCAGCTATGGCATCAATGAGATATAGCTGTTTTAAGGCATCTTCCAAAGCCTCAGCTGCAGAGAAGATAATTTAAGGTTTCAACATTTTGATGAAACAGATAATAAATCTCACGAGTGAAAAGTGAATGCTTCTTACACGAAGGTGGATCGAGGAAGTCAAACTTGAGAATATCAATGTCAGGTAGGTCTAATGATTTTAAATAAAGGACGCTTCCAGCAAGGGAAGATCTCTGTATTTCAGGTATCGTAGCATCCAAAAAATCATCCTTGTAAGCTACAGAAGGGTACAAACGATAACACTTTCCAGGACGTGTTCTTCCAGCTCTTCCTGCACGCTGATTTGCCTGTACTCTGAAAATCAGTTTGTCATGAGAATATGCACAAATTGGAATGTATCGCATCATATAATTTAACATGGATTACAAGTGATGAAGATTCAAAAGTGACTAGATGATGGGAACATAGAAGGAAAGCAATCAAATCATAAACATAGAATTGTCAGTAATGCCACAGAAACTGGTAGTTTTTCAAGACTTTATTTACTAAGGTAGAAAAATAAATGGAAGCAGAACAATGAATATTATTATTTTTCTTCAGTTGCTTGTGTATTGGTCGGGTGGGTGAGGTGCTGTCAGGAGGCTAGGAAAGTTCTAGATACCTCTTTGGGCTTCTCCAGAAGTATAGACAGCCTAGATCATTTTCCCCAACCTTTTCCTTTTCAAACAAGGAATATATATGAAGTTATTCACCAATCAAACATCCACATATTTTTTTCATTACCTGGCCCTAAGCTAGAAGAAACTATCATCATTAGCAATATCCATTATGCTTCACCACCCAAAGACATGGCTATCAGAAAATCAGACGGCACTCGTGATGTGGAGTCAGAAAATATAATTAGATGTGGAGCTGCTGCAGAGGAAATGGAGTATTCAAAACCCAAAACCTAGGTCATCAAGACCATAGATTGAGGTGAGCAAAATTTTTCTAGATGTAGTAAAACAGATGCAGAAATATCAATCAAATAAAGTCCCCACGCATATAAGTAGAACTGTACACTTGAAGACAGAGAGTGGGACAGCATAGCCACACAGGGCTAGAATCATTTGCAGATTACATATGGGAATATGAACTCGTGTGCACATATGATAAGCACAAAACATGTTATGTTTCACTAATTTTTATTTTTTTTAAATCTCGTACTTGCTAATTTGGACAACGTCAAGAGAATACATGCCAGTTGATGGGTTATAATGACGCTGCTTCACAAAACCAGAATCAATTACATACCTGCAAATCAAATTACAATTCTCAATATTTACACCTATAAAATTCTTAGAAATGAACCAACAGGACAGAGAATCAAGGAGCATCAAGTATCTTACACCACACCGTCGACGGTCAAAGATGTCTCTGCTATGTTAGTAGACACTATAAATCGGCGACAATTGGGAGGTGGGGGACTGAATACACGGACCTGCAGAGTTAATGAAAATGTTAAAGGATAATAGTTACAGACAGAAAACAGCAAACTGCATTTGCTTAAGGAGGCTACCTTAGATCAGAGACAAACACAATAGAAATCATATATTCACGACATAAGGAATAAACCCATTAGAGGATACTGCTAAAAAAACACGTACATGCAGAAAAAGAAACATCACAAATGTAAAGCAAGGAGAACAAAGTTAACATTGTATATATCACAAACAGTACAGTTTAAAAAAATTAAATCAACAAAGACCTTTCCAAGCAGATATTTAAGTCGATTTTATATCACACAAGATCCTTATCGCTGTAAAACTATATCTCATATACAAAAGCTATTTTAATGTACCAGATCAAATCATGTAGAGAAATCATTAACAGCATATCAAAATAACATTAAGTTGAAAGCATAGTATAAACACAAAAGGCTGAAATTTGCTTTCAAAAAACATATAAAGATTGGTGTTAAAAAAAATAAAGACGGTCAATTTCATGCAAAACAAATATAGTAGCATGTGATTAAGCAATAACAAACCTGCAATTCAGGAGGCAAAGATCCATGAAGAGGAAGAATTACAGCATCCATACAAGACCCTTCCTCCAGGTTTTGAATTCTCTCTTCCAATTTCAGTACCAACTTCTCAATATCATCCTTCAGTAAAATTTCATCAAATATATCAATTCAAATAACATACATGGCAATAAACTGTTGCATACGTTAATGCAACGAACGATATGGTAGAAGACAAGATAAAAGATGTCCACCTGTCCTGTCATGAAAATTAGGACATCTCCTTCAGGTTCCTGAGAATGTATATCTGAAAACAAACACGAACCATCTAATTGAATAATTCAGACTATAAGAAAACACAGAGAACAATTAGTCAAATCAACATCATACCAAGAGCTGCTTTCAAAGAAGCTTCAATATAACTTTTAGGCCTTTCTGAGATGTGTTGTATCTCGACAGGAAACAACTTCCCTGGAACATTGATGACAGGGCAATTGGAGAAGAATCTGGATACTTTTTCGCCATCAAGAGTAGCTGATGTGATCAAAACTTTTAAATTGGCTGCTCGCACCTTGATCAATCGCTTCATCAATCCAAGCAATATGTCCCTACCCAGAGATATCATCAAACAAATATACTTTTACAAGGGAAAGGTAGCAACTAGCATGTGCAACAAAAAAAAGAAAAAAAAATCCAAATTAAGAGTAATGAGATACTTACGTATTCAAGCTCCTCTCATGAGCTTCATCTAATATAATGACAGAATATTGACTCAGCTCTGGATTGGACAGACTTTCACGAAGTAGAACTCCATCGGTAAGGTATCTACACATCCAATTAGCACAATTGATACAAAATACAATTTAAAAATCATTTCTCATTTTCACAATTTTAATCTTCAGTACTAACGATGAAGTCACATTACTTGATATGTGTTGTCTCTGAAGTTCTATCTTCAAAGCGTATGGCATAACCAACTTCCTGCCCAAGTGTAACATCAAGTTCTTGGGCAACACGCCTATTCAATACAACAAGAGGATAAGAAGTAGCATAAAGAAAAGGCCCGCACTTAAATTAAATAAACATGTGACATAATAGAAGAAAAATAAAAGAATCATAATTGATGTTTTGAAAATTAAGAAAAAACTTTATTTGCATGCATAATTCATCCTCAAGGATGGACCCACATATTTGCCAATGGTATTAGGCTCCCAATAAATTTAAGTGTAATATAGTAATCTCATATAGTAAATTAAAATCAAATAAATATATAAAGATCTTATGAATGCCTATTAACAAGGTTGGTGCAGTGTGAGTGTGCTGGACTACTTAGCTTGAGCTCTTAGGTTCATATCCCAAAAGAAATGTTGAGATTTACTTCTGTTATACACATAATAGTTTTATTTTCATAAGGATTTAAAAAAAAGATCTTTTATTTCATTATCAGAAATAGTAGTATTTTCAATTTTTAAATTTTTAACCAAAAATTTATACGGATCTTCTCATCAAAGTAATATTTTTCTTTCCTTCAATTTTCAGTCCACTAACTCTACATTTATTTTGTTATCTCTTGATAGGTTATAAGTGCAATTAGAGCTCTTAAACAAAATATTTTATGTATATTTATATTGTTATGAAATAAATTTAGAGTTAATAATTATATAATTTTTATTTTTTTTACTTTTTACAAAATTAATTAATTGGACCGCGTGAACAAAAATTCTTAAATTCATCACTTGTTATACTTAGCAAGAAAAGTACCTGCTCAAACTTTGGAAAGTTATTCAGAATTTCATACAGCCATAATTTCTCTATTTTCCTTTTGTATGAGTTTTTAACAGTTTCATGTATATATCTGTGATTCAATTTCTTGTGAACTACTATGTAAGAACTATACGTAACAGATCTATTACTTGAGAGATGCAAGTTTATTGACTTGGTTTCCACTAAAGTCAGAACAACTAAAGTCATAAGCTTAAATGTTTGGCCAAAGCTGAGAACATTCAATTACCAAGTCTACGAAATTCTATTGTCAAAGCATCACCCAAAGCAGGGAAAAGATTTCAGCAATTTATGGTTATCAATTTTTCACAAGTATTCAGCAAAGTGAAACAGCAGATATCTTTTTTTTCTCCATGAAACAGGAGATAGAGAAAACAGTATGCCAATGATCAGGAGCTTACGAACAATCTAATGTATACTCAGAAGCAAATGCGCACCAAATTCATGTAATAATTTTCAGTATAACTGAGCAAACGCGCAAATTACCTAGACACTGAAACAGCAGCAACCCGACGAGGCTGAGTCACAGCAATGCACCCCGCTTTCGTGTAACCTCTTCTGTGAAGAATTTGAGAAAGTTGTGTGCTTTTTCCAGAGCCCGTTTCTCCAATTACTACAACGACGGGACTTTTATCCACAGTTTCCACAATTTTCTCTTCAAATTGGAGTATAGGTAATTTTGCCATTTGAGAGAACGAGATTTCGAACAAGAAGCGATTAATAATTTGGGACTAGAACTAAAGGGAGAACATGTGCTGTAGAGGGCGCTCCGAATCCAGAAGTTGATGCGATTCGTTCTCCTACCTTCTCCCTGGTTTTCTTCAAATCTTTTGAATCTCTTGTTCTCTCGGATGTGGACTACAGAATTTTGGTTTAACTTGGATCATAATAGAAAGAATCAAATCGGCGGTATTGCAGATTGGAGAGATTTCGCAATGGTTCGAGGGGATCGCGGGAAAAATTATTTCAAATTGGAGAGATTATAAACCCAAGTGCTAGGGTTTTGGGAGATTTGGGGATTTGGAGAAAGTTTCAAATCCAATTACTAATTTTATTTTATTACAATTTGAATTAATATTATTATTATTATATTTAAGTTTGTAAAGATATAATATTTTGTTTCGTGATAATTAATCATGACTAAAAGAATAATAGGTAATTGGTTTTATCCAATACACTCTAAGAATAAATATAATAGCTTCAATATAATATAAAAAAACAATACTACACAATATTATTATAATATGAATCTATATAGTAATTTCAATAGTGTAAAAGAAAATTGACTTTTTTACATATATCTAAAAGTTGCATAACAAAATTCACATTACATTTAGTTTTGGACCTTAGGTGCACAATGCTTTAATAAAACACCCAAAGAAAAAAAAGGAGAGCGACTACTGTAGTGTATCTTCAAATATATTTATTCCAAAAATAGCCTCCCTCGTTAACAACCTTATTCCCCTTACCCACAGCTTAGCCTTTTCAATTCCTCCAGAGCAAGAAAAATGGATCTCTTTGTTCTTGGTAGTTACCACCCGAAACACACCTGGATCATCTGCATCACTCTTTTGCCTACGCCTCCATCTGAACATCGAGCTCGCCCCCACCTCCGCCCCTCGACAGATCACGTTTCTCTTGCTCGATTTTCCCCAACGCAGCACGCCTTCCGCCTCCACCATCTTCAACATCTTCACATGGGGAGCTCCTTTCCCTCCCTTTGTGTGCTTCTTAACATAAGCCCCACTTATCACCAGTGTACGAGCTAGCTCATCTAGAATTACGCGCTCTGCACTCTTCCCTTCGTTTCCTTTTCTCGCCATGCAAAGTGCGGTTTCATGCCTTGCATTCATGATGTCACACTTTGCCCCACAAGAGATTAGGAGCTCACACATTGTGCCATCACCTGATCTTGCAGCTAACATCAGTGGAGTGTATCCTTCCGAATCAAGAGCGTTAACATCATGACCGTTGGTTACCAGTTCTTGAACTGATCCCTTGTTCTTAAGACGCACAGCGTGATGCACAGGATGGGATCCACTGGAACTGTTGATCTTTGTATAAACATATGCAGATAGTACCTTTGCAAATGCATCACTCTTTTGGTTTGCTTCTGCTATGCTAATCGCAGTTTCACCGTAGTTATTCTGTGTTTCCACATCTGCACCGGCGTTTACAAGATGCTTAAAAGCTTCAACGTGACCACCAGAAGCAGCTACCATAACAGCTGAGAATCCATTCTCATCTTTCTCATCAAGATTCAAATCAGGTTGTTGGATGAGTTTCTTTAAGGCCTCAACATCATTTGCACGAGTCACAAACAACAAGGAAGAAAATATTACAGGATTGCTAGATCTAGCCATTTTTCCAGCTTGAATCACATCAAGAACTGCTCGTTGGAAGCCAAGAGCCCAGCGTGCTGATCCAGCAATCGACATTGCAGATTGACCAAAAGCGTTGGACAAACCGAAATCAGACCCTGATGAAGCAAGAAGCTTAAGACACTCCTCCTGCTTATATCTAGCACAAATCATCAGTGCAGTATCACCAGATCCTGTCCTGGAGTTGAGATTACAACCAGCACTAATCAAGAGGCCAAGAACTGCAGCCAACCCGAGACGAGCAGCCAAGTGCATAGGTCGTATATCTGTGCGTTGAGATGTTTGGATGGAGAATTCTATATCAGCTCCACAACTCAAAAGCACTTCAACTGCTTTTGTATTTCCACATAGGATAGCATGGTGAATTATCGTCCTTCCAAGATGGGGAATGTTGGGAGAGAGATGGTGAAGAAGCATACGTAAGATTGTACCACTGGCTTCAAAATACTCCACAGCACACCAAGTAATGTGAAATGGTTCGGCCAAGCCAGCACCAACTCGGAATTCCTCACCAGTTGTTGTATCCCATGACCAAGCGCCAAGGCTAACTTTGGTATCTGTTCTGCATCCAACCTTTTCCAAAAAAACATAAGACAGCATTAGACGAAGAGGTCATTCTAAGAATGTAGCAGTTCTTAGAGTATTACCTTTAAGAGTAGTTGAACAACAGAGACCTGCCTACTAACAATAGCTGCAACGAGGGCGTTACAGTCAACATTGGCATAGAGAGAGGGTTTGGAAGATTGGAGCAATATCCTTGTACTTTCATTGAAATCCACTCCACTCTGTATCAATTTAGAGAAAACTTTAGAAAGAAAAGCTTTTCTGCCTTGTGTTAGAACTCTAGGCTTGAAGATCGATTGTTACACAGTGACCAGTTTCAAACCAGACATTAATTCTTGAATCATTTAACTCGATGTTTATGTGTATGTCTTACAGAACATTAAACAGTAGCATTAATTACCATAATAAGTGTTTCAATCAAATCAACGAACCCTCTGCAAGAGGCAACGACAAGAGCATGCACTGCAACATGGGGGCGGATCATATCAGAGGCCATGAGCAGCTCGGCAGCTCTGTGCCGCCCCAAGTAGCACGCCTCCAACAAAGCCTCCTCACATGCCACTTGAGCTGCCCCACCATTCAACAGCATCTCCAACACTTCGATGTGGCCCTCCCTAACTGCAGCTGTGGTAGCATACCCCCGGAAGAGTTTTTGGTTAACATTAGCTCCAAGATTCTGTCCTTACAAATGAAAACAAGATCAAGCCACAATCTTAGGACTAGAAAATCAAAAGAAGAAATTGGATCGGCTAATGTGTATCTGACTGCCATCTAGTCTAGCTGTTAAAGGACACAAAATTCTTGCACTGCTGAGAATTGTTCAAAATTGCCACGACCGTGGGTGACATAATAGCCCCCATCATTAATTTGCTTTTCTTTTCACTTTTAATAAACAATTATGTCGCTTTCAAACTAGTGACTGAAAGATTTGAACAAATAGAGCGTATTGTGGTAAGAAATCTTTTAGTATAATAATAATCTCAAGCCCATTACCACGCTCCAAAGCAACATATACCTTAACTTATACAATTTAGGCCTAAAGAAAGACAAACAAGAAATTATTACTATTTAATTCTCTCACTAATAAATAATTGATGTGCAATTTGAACTTGAATGAATTTTTTCAGCTCCGAAAACAAGACAACTTGCAAAAAATCGATTCAACAGAAATCAACACAAACTAAATCCAGACACGAACACGCCATTTTCATATCTTCCGATTCTGCAAGGTGGAAGATATTACTTTAAACTAAACATAAAAATTAAGTACTATGTATTTCAAATTTTGCACCATGATTCAAGCATGTATGAAGCAGTTTTCACGTCACCATCAAATAGTGAAATAGGCTTTGTCTTGATTTCATGATTATGTAAATGATATAAACGAGATCTTCAGAATTCAATGCAATAAATTAGCATAAAACCAAAAGTTAAACATCACAAATCAACACATCCAAATCAAACGCAGAGACGTAATTTAGCATGTATTTAGCCCAAAAATGAAAAAAGTTTAATTAATTAATCATTTAACATTTGAAAAATACATCTCACCAGCAATTCTCTGACCAGCGCAACATTTCCGTTATGAGAAGCGAGGAAAAGAGCGGTGACGTCAGTCCTGAACTCCTCGAATTCCACGCGAACCTCACTCGCCGATCCTCCGTTCAGCACAATCTCTGTTTTTCTGGATTTTAAGCAAACTGTTTCGATGAAATTAACGTCAATAGATGGGTGAGAAACGAGCTCCAAAGCTCGCTGGAGATCGTTGACGTGAGCCGCGTCGACGAGCTGTGGAGAAATTGGCTCGACGTCAAGTCTCACCGGGAAAACCTGCTTTCTCCTTCCGATCGAGGACTGGCCTCCGCCACCGGGAGTGGTGGTGATTATCGCCGTCATTGGTGATTGTTGGCGCAATTTTACGTTCACGCTTTAACTGTGTGCGAGAAAGAGCAAGGAGGAGCTTAGAGCTTGAGAAGGAGAGAGAGTCTGGAGTGTGGACTAAAACTTGGTTCAACTAATTTTTCAAAATTTTAATTTATTTTCTTTATTAATTATAGTTTAAATTTAAATTATAGCATAAACGTTTTTTATTTGAGGATGATTTTGTGATGATGACACTTTTTATTATTTTATTACTCTCTCCGTCTGGATTCAAGAGTGTCATCTTCTTTTGGGCGCGGAGATTAATGAGTATTATTATTTAATGTATAGTGGGTAGTTGTATTAGTGGAGGTGTGGTCCCATTTTTTAGTTGTATTAGTAGGTATGTGTGTATAAAAAAGGAAATGAGACCATGGGGACGGACGCTCAAAATGAAAAAATGATATCCTTGAAAGCAGACGGCTGGAGTATTTGCTTGAATTATTCAACCAAATACTCCCTCCTTTTTTATTCATAGAAAGTATTGCATTAAATCGGTTTCAGTAGTGATTCCAAAGTTTATTCAGATAATAATAAATAAATGATAAAATATGTTATGTGTATTAAAAATATAATGATAAGTTTGAAATCAAAGTATATACTTATATTATAAGAATATTAATTAATTGCTTTCTTTTTTATAAGGTTTGAAATTGAATTTGAGATGAACCAAATTGAAGTTGGGACGGATAAGTATTCGCTAGATTATGAAATATACCGCTTTTGTTTCGCTTTGGATCATTTTCGGTCACTGACTTCATTATGAAATATACCTCTTTTGTTTCTCGTTGGATCATTTTCGGGCACTGACTTCATTTTGCGGTAAGTTTAACTTTAAAATAGAGTTAACTTAATAGATTTATCTTCAATAATTTGCTTTATTTTTTATAATAAAAAAATTAAAATAACAATATACTTATTTTTTAATATCATTTTTAGTTATTTAAAAAATAGTGATTTAGGCTCTATTTGCTCTTAAAATTTTACATTTACCTTAAATTTTATGTAAATATTCTCATAACATAGTAATTATCTTTATAATTTATAATAATTATTACAAAAAAAAGTGCATATACACCTTATTACATGTTGTATATGTATACCTAAAAGTTTTTGTAATATTTTATCTATATAATTTAATCATTATCTTTAAAGATTTTGTGTGAATTAAGAATCTAACTGCATTATCTTTTAAAATTTTGTGTGATAAAAATCTGAAGTGCATCTGGTATATCTAAACAATCTTAACCGTTAGATCAAATTTTTATTTAATTTTCACCACAAAATAAAATAAAATAAAATAATTAAATTTAATAACTAATTACTATACCTTAACTTTTACCCTATTAACCCAAATACACCGGTACATCAAGTGCACCACATAATCAAGCGTAAATTAATTGACATCATTATCTTTAAACCTAGGAAGGTTCATAGCTAAAACTTGTTTTCATCTATTACACAAATTGAATTTTAGTAGATCTTTGTAAGTTGTTAGACCTTAAATCGAATTCAATCCGATTATAAAGAGAAATTTTATCCCGCCGCAATATTTTTTTATTACCAGCGCATGCATGGATCGTCACACAATGTGGGACATTTTATATTTTATTAATTAATTACCATTTTTTTACGCTATGATTTATAAAATAATTTACTATTTTATTATTATTTTTCAACAATTATTTCTCACACTAATATTTGCCTCTCTTTTTTTTATAACTGCACGGAACTTTTGCAAAATTTTATAGTGACACTCTTTTATAAGATGAATATATGTGAGACGATCAATTGATTATTAAACTATGATTACTATATATGTAAAATATGTTTATTAATAATTAAAACAAATTTAAATTTGTAATAAATAATATTGTAATACTCTAAAATTATATTTTAATTAATTATTTATTATACGATTTTAGGAAAAAAAAACTTTAATTATTCATATATATATTTTATCTATATAACAAATCTATCTTTACATATATAAAAGCAAACCTAAACTTCTACTTTTGTTTTCAATTTTTTTTTAATTTTACTCTATTTAGAAATAATTCAATTTTAATCTTAACCATCCAATTACCGCTTTTGATTTCAATCATAAAATTTAATTATACTAATAATGAATTTTATTATTTAAATTTTACTTTTTTATTTTATAATATAAATTCGGTAAATATGAAAAATATTTTTGGAACTAATTTTTAATCAATATTTAAACATTATTATTTAAATTTTACTTTTTTATTTTACCATATAAATTTGGTAAATATGAAAAATATTTTTGACATATTTAACTAATTTTTTATCAATATATGTTTAACCTATATACATATATAAAAATAAACTAACAAACTTAAAACAAATTTTCCATCTTTTCAATTTTAGTAAATTTAGTAATCATTCAATTTTAATATTAAGCGTCAATTCTTAATTTATTTATTTATTTTTAAATTAACAAATAAATTTGGTAAATATGAAAAATATTATTGGCATATATTATATTAATTGTCAATTAATATACTAATTTTAAATAAATATACCAAGTAATATATTGTATTTTAATTTAATCTATATATAATATAAAATCTTTGAATGCAATCTTTGGTAATTTTTCACTTTTTTTCCTACGCCGTTGATTTCTTTCAATCACGATCGTTCATTCTTTAAAATCATTCTGTATAAACCTTTTTTATATAATCAAATCATTACTTTTTATTTTCTTCTTTTTGATGCTTTTTTTCTTCTCTATTTCACTTTCATACTATTTCCAATCTACTTTAATTTGTTTTATCTTTTATAATTTACTTTTATTTGATTTTGCAGGTTCATTCTCTAAGGTATCATTTTTCATTTTTATTTTTTGTTATTTTTTTCTCTTCTATTTTTTTATTTTATTTATAATTCTATAAACCCTATTTCTATAATTTAATTTATTTTATCTTTTATACTTTTATTTGATTTTATTGTTATGTTCAATCATTCTCATATTTGATCTTATGTTCAAGTTCAATCATTATCATTTAATTTTTTTTTTGTTTTTGTAATCTTATTTTCGTTTTTCTTAGATTTTTGTATTTTCTTTATAATTCTATAAACATTATTTATATACTTTAATTTATTTTATCTTATATACTTTTATTTGATCTTATTTTTCAGGTTCAATCATTCCATTTGAGGTATCATTCTTCTTTTTTATTTTTCGTTTATCTTATAATTTATGATTTTTTTCTTCGTTTTTTTGTGTATTTTTCATATTCTCTGTTTTTATAATTTTTTTAAATCTTATTGATTTTATTTTTATTAGATCTTATTTGCAGTTGGAGTGACGAATTTGGACAATCCATAATTAATTTTAGAATGCTTTCTTTATAATTTTATAAACTCTATTTTTATACTTTAATTTATTTTATCTTTTATATTTTTATTTGATCTTATGTTCAAATTCAATCATTTTCCTTTGAGGTATCATTTTTTTTTAATTTTATGATGATTTATGGTTTTTCCTTCGTTTTTATTGTTTTCTTTATATTTTATAAAATCTATTTTTATAAATTTTTTTTAGACCTTATTGTTCTTATTTTTATATGATCTTATTTGTAGTTTCAATCATTAAAAAAAAGGCGTCAGTGTTTGGAGTGATGAATTTGGACAATCAAAATTTAATTTTAGAAATTTTAGAATTTGAGATTCATAGCACAAGTCAAATTATTATTTTTATTTAATCTTTTGGATTAACGTATGAAATTTATTTTCAAAATTTTGTATTTTATTTTAATTTTTTATTCAATTATATTTTCATTAGGATCATCTCTATAAATATTCTTTTAATTTAATCTTTAGGATTAATGTATGAAATTTATTTTCGAAATTTTGTAATTTATTTTAATAATATTATTTTTATATTTATAATTTATTATATTAAATAATTTTTTATATTTTATTTATCCATATATTATTAAATTAAAAATAAAATATAAATTATAGTATATTATATCTTTCTTAAAAAATAGTAATTGAGTTTTATAGAGAGATTACATTTATTTTTTCAAAAATAAATAGATATAAATTAAAAATAAAATAATTTTAATATAATTAATAGTAGAAAGTTAATATATATACTATATTTATCTTAAATATCGAATCAAATTTAATGTTATAAAATAATAAGTCTATAAACAATGTGATTTAATTGATAAATATAAAATTACGTTATGTTAAAAAAAAATATTTATATATTATACATAAATAATTAGTAGTTTCTATAAAATACATAAATTCAAATAAATAAATAAATAATTATATATATATATATGATTAAAAAAATTAAATATAAAAATACATAATTATAATATACTTAATTCTTTCCTTGCAACGCACGGATGGGTAATATCTATTTACTTGAATCGAAATAACGTTTCACAAAAATTTATCATCTTAAACAGCGCATTAGAAAATTCTTTAACACTGGCCTTTAATATATATATATATATATATATATATATATATATATCCACTTATTAGTGAATTAAATATGATTAACCGGCTAAGCAAAGATACGATGATGAAAGTGATTCCATCACCAAACAGACAACAAGGCAACTTTTACTCCTATTTTATTACACTACCAAATAAACTTTCAATTTAGAAGCAGCCGGATTTCGCCTGCTCTGCTATTAATCTTCATCTTGAAGTCATCAACAAAGGTCAAGCACGATTATGATTTATGGGTGATTTTTAAGATAAATGCAAATAAGTCACCTACTTATAAAAGGGTAAGTCTTGCGTGAGATCGTCATACGTGAGACCATTTTTGACTTAAAATAGTTATCAATTTCGCTATAAAACGTTATCATTTTCGCTATAAAATGTTATCACTTTTTATTTATACTATAAATTATTCATGAAATAACATTATCACTTTTCAGTAATTTATTATCAATTTCTTTTATAAAAGTTATCACTTTCTGACTGTCTCACTTAAGGGCTTACATGAGACGGTCTCACACAAATCTTTGTCTTTATAAAATGAGTATATGTGCGAGAAATTATAAGACAAGTCGATTTATTAATAAAATATAATTATTATATAAGTAAAATATGACTTTTGTGTTGTTAAAATATGATGTACTAAATAGGTATGATGAATGATATATTAAAATAATTTTAGAGTATTATAATATGATTCACTAGCTAATAATTATACTTTATATAAGATTGTAAAAGAGAAAATATCAATTTTGGTCTTTTAGGATATGTCAAATCTAATATCAGTCATAAGAACTGGTAATTTCTCAAAAGTTGTCCTGATCCGGTGTCCGAAATTAGTCATTTTAATACACTTTTGATCCTTTTTCCGATAATTCTAAGGATAAAAAATGGACAAAAATGATCAAAAGTTGACGAAAATGACTAAAATCATACACCAGGAGACCACTTTTGAAAAATTACCAAACCTGAGAACTGAAGTTCAATTTGTTCTATTCTAAAATCTAAAGTACCAAAATTGATATTTTTTTCATTGATGCATGGTTATTTTGGAAATATAATTTTTTTGCTTTTAAAGTATCGCTAATATAGCACCAAAAAAGTTTACTTTTTGTATTTTAGTATTAAAAGTTGAGGATGCTCCCCATATTGTGTTCTGTAAGAGGATAGGACGTAGCATTAACATATGTTCCAAGACCAAGACTACGAAGGAACTTGAAGATTGTGCTCAAGATAGTAACAACGTTTACGAAGATGCACGGTGTTTTATATAGGATAAAAGTTAATCATTTTATCTAAAAATAGTTGAATACTTGCCTATTTTAAAATGGGAACAATACAAAATATTTAATAACTTTACCATGCTACAATATTGCAAAAAAATATCACATTCTTTTCACAAACCATCTAATCAAAGTTAACTAACCACATTATAAACTTTATTCTATTCAATTATAAAAAATACATCTATCTTTCTTTCATCATTACAATAATTTTTTTTTAATTTTGTGCCACCAAATATGTGATTGTATTCCTGGGATGGAGGAGGAAGTAGAATACAATGGATAGTTATTGTATTTATGTTATTTTATTTGGTAGTTAAGATTGAATTAATATTTGATCTATTATCCAAATACTCGTGTTACACCACGTGCAGTTTTACTCTCAAATTAAACCCATCTGATCTGCCATATAAACCAAGTAAAGCCTAATCTACCAATGAGGTGTTGGCCCAGTGGTTGAGAGGAGGTGTCCCTGATTGAAAGGTCAGGGGTTCAAGCCCTCAGAGCGCAATGGTGGAACAATTAATATTGAGGGCTACAAGTGGCAGTGTGGGAGGCTGAAACTCGGTGGGAACCTGCGGCTGAGCAGGGGGGTCAGTGTGGAGCAATCACTTGGGATCGACTCCTTGTGCGCAGTAGTTGAGGATATTAGGAACCTGGGATCCGTTGCGTGTCTACCGCGATTTACCTGGAGGCAGTTCTGAGGGGCCAGAGCTGTTTCCTCGAGGACTAGTCGGGAGTAAACCTGGAACCTCGATATCAATAATAAAAAAAAAAAAAAAGTAAAGCCTAATCCAATAAAAAGAGGCTGTGGCAGCCCACTTCATTTAATCGGTCCGGCCCATCTCAAGTAAAAAATTTGTGTTGCCATAGATGCCACGATATCTCCTAAAATCATACGGATGAATTCTAAGCAATTTGCACCGTTGGATTAGAGTACAAGTCAAAATAGATCACAAGACTCGCATCCTCGCCGTTATTGTTTCCACCGCACGGTAACTACGGTGGGCTTCACCTCCTTTTCTTTTTTGCACTCTCTCCCTCACAATCCCTCTCTCTCTCTGTCTAAAGGCAAATCTTAAGTTGCTGAGTCTGATAATCAAACCAATCGTGCTCATACAGTTTGATGCCCTCATGGTACGCGTTTGTTCCTGAATCAATTTGGTTTATCATTTGTTTCCTTATCTGTATGTTGTTATGTTATGTGCGAAGTTTGGATCTTGCTTATGGAGCTGAAAATTCGAAGCCCTAGCTATTTCAATCGTGAACATATGCCTTTTTTCCCCCTGGGTTTCTCTTCGTATGTCATTTAGTTAATTGCGAAGAAGTTTTCGTATGTCGTTTAGTTAATTGCGAAGAAGTTTATATATCCCTCCAAATGGGATCGATCCTTAGTTTTCATGAATTTAGGTTTCTGGTTGGGATGTGTTTCTAATGGAGTTCCGTTGTTTTCATAAAAAAATTGGTAACTAATTTTAGTGTTAATGAGGATTTGAAGTGTTCAGTAATGTAATTCCTATCAGATTTCCTTGATGCCTTTATTTTCGTCTGCCTTTATCAGTTTGTCATATATCTATTCGTATATCATAGTTTTTTGTTTTTGTTTGTTTGTTTTTTTTTTTTTTTGGCCAACATTTTGATGTAGGTTCTATTGACCAAATGTGATGTTTTTACTGGTTAAGTTTTATCTAATAATATAACTTCCTGACATAAAGGCTGCGCACTGGTATGATGATTACAAGCTCCCTATTCTATGTCTTCTTATCTTAGAACTTGAATTGGAATTTGTTGAATAGCTCATCATTCTGGATGCCATGAGTATATATATTCAAGTACCTTAAAGCTCGGTTCTCCTTTCCTCACCTGTTTAAGAGTTTTAATCGGTTGAACTGGGTTAAGATGATACTACTTATCCGTGCTACTAAACTTTTTATCTTGTGAATTATTTTAATTTTTCAACAGGCACCTATAAAAGGCATTCTTTCTCTACAAAGGGCTGCTCTGGTTCGGCGCTCCAGCGAGAATTGGGGCCTAGCCCGAAAATCATTCAGCACCCAAGCTGCAACAACATCTTCTAACCCACAGCCTCCACCCCCTCCTCCACCTCCAGAGAAGACCCACTTTGGTGGCCTCAAAGATGAGGACCGCATCTTCACTAATGTATATGGACTGCATGATCCCTTTTTGAAAGGTGCGATGAAACGTGGAGACTGGTACAGGACAAAAGATCTAGTTCTTAAGGGATCTGACTGGATTGTCAATGAAATGAAGAAATCGGGTCTTCGAGGGCGTGGTGGTGCTGGTTTCCCCTCTGGGCTGAAATGGTCCTTTATGCCAAAGACTTCTGATGGGCGTCCTTCCTATCTTGTTGTTAATGCTGATGAGAGTGAACCTGGAACGTGTAAAGATAGAGAAATAATGCGACATGATCCTCATAAATTACTGGAAGGTTGTCTTATAGCTGGTGTTGGAATGAGAGCAAGTGCTGCATATATTTATATTCGTGGTGAGTATGTGAACGAAAGAAAGAATCTGGAGAAAGCCAGGCAAGAGGCTTATAAATCTGGATTGTTGGGAAAGAATGCTTGTGGATCAGGTTATGACTTTGACGTGCATATCCACTTTGGTGCTGGGGCTTACATATGCGGAGAAGAGACTGCTCTTCTGGAGAGCCTTGAGGGTAAGCAAGGAAAGCCTAGATTGAAGCCTCCTTTTCCAGCAAATGCAGGGTTATATGGTTGCCCTACAACTGTCACAAATGTTGAAACAGTGGCTGTTTCGCCCACCATACTAAGGCGTGGTCCAGAGTGGTTTGCTAGTTTTGGAAGGAAGAACAATTCCGGAACAAAACTATTTTGTATCTCAGGGCATGTTAACAAGCCTTGCACTGTTGAAGAGGAGATGAGTATTCCTCTGAAAGAACTTATAGAAAGACACTGTGGTGGTGTTCGTGGTGGTTGGGATAATCTACTTGCTGTTATTCCAGGTGGTTCATCTGTTCCATTAATTCCCAAAGACACATGTGAGAATGTGCTCATGGACTTTGATGCTCTTAAGGCTGTCCAATCGGGTTTGGGAACTGCTGCTGTTATTGTGATGGATAAGTCCACTGATGTTGTAGATGCTATTGCAAGGCTCTCTTACTTCTACAAGCACGAGAGTTGCGGACAGTGTACACCTTGCAGGGAAGGTACAGGATGGCTCTGGATGATCATGGAGAGAATGAAGGTGGGAAATGCAAAGTTGGAGGAGATCGACATGCTTCAAGAGGTGACCAAACAGATTGAAGGGCACACTATTTGTGCCTTGGGTGATGCTGCTGCTTGGCCTGTTCAGGGACTTATCCGTCACTTTAGACCAGAACTGGAAAGGAGGATTAGGGAGCGTGCCGATAGAGAGTTACAACAGGCTGCTGCTGCTTGATTTCCCTAAAGGTTGGTGCTCGACCATAACATATACATCTGATTCTCTCTCTATCTGGCTTTCCTTATATATATATTTTCTTGCTCTCACCCACATGCGTATGAGTCTGGCATGTAATGATGTCCCTGAATGCATTTCCCATGCTGAACTCTCAAAATGTTGTTTTGTCGCATGATTGGTTTGTTCATCTAAACCTTTTTTAAACTTGTCTATCTCATGAGACAGTTCTTGATCATGTTTTTGCAGGGATTTTCATTCCCTTAGGATCTCATTGAATAAACTCCGATGATGTCGAGAATTTCAAAATTCTATCCATCCCTGAAGCAGCATGGTCACTTTTGATGGTTGTATCTTCAATGACTGCATTATAATTTTCACAGATTATATATTTTTGAGTCCGATATTAGGATGGTGTTCGTCCAATGAATTCCTCAAATCAGTTTATCCTGCCAATAATTGAACATGTTCTTCAGTTGGTGTCTAAATACTCAAACCAATTGGTTGATTCATATCCTTCACACAGGATGTGTTTTTGTTTGTTCTGCTTATCAATCTGTTTTTTATTTATGATATTTTCATCGAATTATATTCTCTAATACATATATTTCATGCATTGTGAGTATGATTTTTGTTATGTTTTCTCCCATTTGGTTTACAAAGAGATGACTTTGTTTTCTTGAAAAGAATTTCGGATTTATATTTATATTGATATTACATTGATAATGCTGCTGTATGTATAAAATAAAATAATTGGTGTCAATTGGAATTATTTGGGTGTTTTATTCCTAATTTAGGACTGTAAACGAGTTGAGCTGAACTTTACGAAGATTGAGTCTCGTTTGTTAAGCAAGAGATGAGCTCGAGCTCAGTTTTGTTTAAAATTTTAAAACCTTTTTTGAGTTTGAGCTTGTTGATGGAGGCTCGTTTTGTTCGGGAACATGTTTGTTAATGTGTTCGCGTGTAATTTTTGTTCGTGAACATGTTTGATAACGTGTTCGTGAAACTTTTGTTCGTGGATACGTGTATAATTTCGTTTGTGAACATGATAAATAAACACACCACAATTCTAAAATAACAAAATAGTATTCATCAACTACTAATCATTTTAATTTTTTTTATTTCTTAAAAATAAGGAAATTCAACGTGTATAAATGTTTTCAATATTTTTAATATTATATTTATATTATAAAGATAGTATTAATAAATTATATATATACATAGTTGGTTCATGACCACAAATAAATACTAAATGAGCTTGTTCACGAGCTTTTAATAAATGAGTTATGCAATGCTCCCAAATTCTATTCCTTTACATAACAAGCTTATAAATGGATCTCGTTAAGTATTCATTAAATTAATTGAACGAACATGAATCGAATCACGAGCTTATAAATGGATCTCGCTAAGTATTCATTAAATCACGAACTGTTCATCACACGCTCTATTCGCTTTAAACCCCTCTATTCGCTTTAAACCCTTAATTACTATTCCTATGTCTTAACCGTGTTAACAGAGGCGGATTTATATATGGGCAGAGTCTAGGGCTGCCCACCGAGAGCCCACTATATTATAGGTAAATAATTTATTATTTTAAGCTTAGCCCAGTTCAAAAATATTTTAAGCTCACTCAAAAGAAGCTCAAAAATAAATATTATCTCTTCAAATTTATATATTCTACGAGACTATTACAATAAATATTAAAATTTGGTTCATTTACCATCCACTTTTAAGAAGGTGATTCAATATGTGTGAATATATATATATATATATATATATATATATATATATATATATATATATAATTATTATTTTTTATTTTCTTTAATAAACTTAGCCCACCCCAAAGGATTTCTGGATCCGCCCTGCTTGTTAACATCAATTATATTATTTCTGTCCGTCTTAATTTAACTTAGCTAACATGCCGACATTGACACTGCCTTCATACTTAATTATCAATTCATTTTATTGCTTTGAATTTTCTTTTTTTTCTTTTTTAATTTTTCGTTTTTGGGTCGTTATATTTGATCTTTCTAGAATGATCGTTTCGAGTTGGTCATTTTGAAGCGTGTTTGAATGTATGCACTCCATATATTTTGTAATTGGTAGAGTCAAGTAATTAGCTTTTTCAAGCGTTGATTAATATGTGGGGACAATACAAGAAATAAACATATTTTCCCCCTGGAAAATGGAATAAAACAAAGTGATATACACATTTTGCACACGTATATTTATTTATTTCTTAAAATACAGTTATTATAGAGAAATTAATTAGAGTTTACACAAAAATAAATTCTCCATAATTAAAATTATGGCGGGAGTACATTACATAAGATTTTTAGCCGCTTGAAATAAATGTCCGATCCACAAGAAAAACGCTATCAACTTTCTCAAGTTTATTCAAATTACACGTCTTGTAATAGATATTTCCTCCGTATTCTATTTATTTTTATCTATTTTGGTCCTTACAAAAAATTTCATATCCTAAAAAAGATAAAAATGTTATAACAACTACACTCTCATGATATCGGATTGCCTAATCCACTTTAGGGTTAATTGGTCATTTTTTAGAGTGTAGTTTTTTATATCATCAAATATGTACTAATGTAATATGAAATGTGAAATAGAGAATTCAACTCATTCTATAATAAAAATAATAATAATAAAAAAAATCATTCATACCTTAAACACTTAACATACTTTGTCATTTATTTAAAAAGAAGGTTTTTCATCACAAGTCTACCTCATGGTCTTGTAAAATTTTATGGTTATATCTTTTTATTAAAGATGTTATCATTTTTATTTATAATACTCCATAAATTATTCATAAAATAGTTCATACTTCATAATACCATTATAAATTTTCATTAATTAGGTATTACACCTTCCATCCCACCAAAGATCTCCATTTAATATATTGTGCGTATCATTCAAATATCTTTATTTTCCCCTTTTAGAATAAGGGATTCATATATGGTCCAACACTCACTACTAATACAACTACCTACTACACATAAAATAATAATACTTCTTATTCCAAGTGCAAAAAAGCAAATGGGCACATAAAATAATAATATTCGTTATTCCAAATGCAATAAATAAATGGGGACCTATGGTCAGAACAGAGGGAGTACTTTTTACTATAAGAATTATCACTTCTTATCATCTTACGAAAGTCATTACTGCAACTCAAATATGGGTAAAAAAAATTTTAGAAACTTTTTAAAGCAGTAATTAAACGTTATGTTCTAACCAAATCAAGGTCTTCTATTAAAAATAGTAAATATTCTAATGGAGAAAATTTGGGTTATTTACTAAAACTTGCAATCATAATCCGTGGACTTGGTTGATGTTTAGTTTATTTATTTTTTAATTTCATTTATTTTTATTTTTTACATATACCTCCTCCGTCCACCCTAATTAAGGGGATATTTATTTCGGGTTTTAAAACCCCAGAATTAGAATTGAAATTCTACACCTAAATTTTAAAAACCACCTCTATATATACATATATACATTATTTCTCCTCAATTAATACAATTTCTCTCTTTATCTCTCCTCTCTCATCTACTTTCTTACATAAATTAATATATTCTTACAGATTGATTTGACATAAAGTTAAAATCTACCCTATCAAAAACTCAAAACAAACACAACATCACTATTTATGATTTTCAAACTCCCCAAAACCCCAAAACAAACATCACCTAAAGCCCCTTATTTTACCATTTTAGATGTTCACTCTAAATTTATCAACTTTCTTCTTTTAGTAAAATGGTCTAACATTTTACTCACTATATATACAATTATCCACTATACATAAAAAAATTAATACTCATTAATTCACTTGAAAAAAATTAATGACCAACTTTAAAGTAGGTGGAAGGATTATCACATTGTAATTTTTTGAGATCAAAGGTTTGAAAATTGATTAAATTATTTAAAGGGTCTGTAATTTATTTAAATTATTTAAATAATTTGAAAAAAATTGATTAAAATATTATTTTAAATGCACTCAATATTAATTTTTACATTCCTTAAAAAAGAGTAATTATTTATAACACATTGCATAAATTTTATAGAAAAAGTAAGCAGTAATTTTATAGTACCGTAGAAGTATTATATTAATATGTACATAATTTTTTAGATTAAAAAAACAGTGTAAAGTTATAGCATGTAGGAATAGAGATGGAAATGGGTAAGGTACCCGCTTATTTTGGGATACTCATATTCATATACTTTTAAATAATAATTACCTGTATTTGTACCTGTCTCATTTTAAATTAATATTTTATTAAAAATTAGTATACTATTATTAATTAAATATAATAAAATCTATTATTTAATTTTGTGGTACCTTTTAAGAGTGTTAATATTGTACTATATATTATTATGTACATAAATTTTGAAGAATAAAAAAATATATAAAGTATAAATTTATAGCATGTAGGAATAAAGATAGCAATCGGTAGGGCACCCGCATTTTTTTTGGTACTTATACTCGTATTCGTTTATTAAATATCTGTATATGTAACCGTCCCGTTAAAAAAAATTATTACCAAACCCGTACTCATCTCATACCCATTTATCAAAACTTGCGGGTTATCGACCCGTACTCATTTAATATTCATTTAAGATAAAGGTTGTCCAAATAATATTATGAATTTACGTAAAAAAAAATTACTTAGATATATAAATAATCAATTGATGGGTGAGATAATATAAAAAAAAAATAAATGGATGAGATGTTGTTAAAGATTACTCCCCCCGTCTCCTTTCAGATGACAAACTTTTCATTTTGGGCTGTCCCACAAAAGTTTGCACATTCAAAAAAAAAACAAAAAGTAAAAAACAACCACCCTTCCCCCATATACTTTATTTACAAAAAAATCATTTCTACCTAACATATTTTATCATTTATTTATTACAAAAAATACCATTATATCCCTAAAAGTCATCACTTTCTTAATCTCTGTGCCGAAAATAGGGACGCAAACTTTTCCGGGACGAAGGGAGTAGTAATCATAGGGATAAGATGTTACAATAACTAATGAAGGGCCAAGATTTAATATTACCAAACTAAATTAGTTAGGTTAAAATAAAATTAATATTTTAAATCAACTTATATTATTACTAATTAAATATAAAATAAATATAATATAATTCTATACAAAAATATGATAAATATAATAAAATCTATTATTTAATTTTGTGGTACCTTAAGAGTGTTAATATTGTACTATATATTATTATGTGCATAAATTTTGAAAAAAAATATATAAAGTGTAAATTTATAGCATGTAGGAATAAAGATAGCAACCGGTAGGGTACCCACATTTTTTTGGTACTTATACTCGTATTCGTTTATTAAATACCCGTATATGTATACGTCCCGTTAAAAAAATTATTATCATACACGTACCCATCTCATACTCATTTATCAAAACTTGCGAGTTACCCGTATTCATTTAATATTCATTTAAGATAAAGATTGTCCAAATGATATTATGAATTCACGTAAAAAAATAAAATTACTTAAATATATAAATAATCAATTAATGGGTGAGATAAAATAAAAAAATAAAATAAAAGGATGAGATGTTGTTAAAGATTAGTAATCACAATGAAGGGATGTGATGTTACAATAACTAGTGAAAGACCAAGATTTAATATTACCAAAGTAAATTAATTAGGTTAAAATAAAATTAATATTTTAAATCAACTTATATTATTACTAATTAAATATAAAATAAATATAATATAATTCTATTACAAAAATATGATACAAAAATTTATAATTTTTGATTAAATAAATAAAATATTTCTTAATATATATATTATACCTGCAATTTCATATACAAATTTTTTCATACAACCCTGCACGCTACTTTATGTACGACTATATGCATCCTTTATTTATTAAAATATGTGTGTCGCTATGCACGATTTTATGTGTGACTATGTATTAATTATATGCTTATGACTAAATGCTGATGTTTATCAGCGCCTACTTTTAACATTAGTGGCTTTAATATCCACTGGCTGGTGAAATAGACATCAATCAGCATATTTATTGTAGTGCATACTGAATACAAAAATATTAGTATAATTTTTTATTTTAATTTCAAATTCTAATTATATTTTTTTTGAACTACTCGTACTCGTTTTTTAGGGTGTTTATTAATTATGCAAGATACTGTCTTATTTCGTAATACTCGTATCCGTGTATAAATAAATATCATTTAAAAATTAATATTTTAAAAATTCATTACAATATTTGTATCCGTCCCAAAGTCTTTTAGTTGACGGTGGGTTCTGGCCTCCCCGGATTAGTGGTCTATGGATCGGATACCGGTGCATAAAAAATACTCGTAAATTATTCATACACATTTAATACTATTTTTAAAGTATTTTTTATTGATTAAAATTAATATTTTAAATGAACTTAAATTATTACTGATTAAATATAAAATAATTCTATTACAAAAATATGACCTAAACCCTAATTTTATAAGTTATTATAATAATAATTGAATAATATTACAATAAACCCTGAACTCTAAAACCATATTCCTAAACCCTAAATCAATATAATCTATTTAAATTAATTTTATAAGTTATTATAATAATTAAATAATATTACCCTAAACCCTAAACCATATAATTTAAAATTAATTCAAATTATTTAGAAATAATTAACATAATTTGAAAAAAATAATTCAAATTGTTTAGGAATAATTAACATAATAATTTGAAATAATTAAAATTAGTAGTAGTTATGTATTATATTTAATGAAAAAATAATATTCACACACATATAAGAAATCATTTTAAATAAGGTATCATTTTAAATTAAATAAGGTATTATTATTATTATGATCAGCACATATATAAGTAATCATTTTAAATAAGATATTATTTTAAATTAAATAAGGTATTATTATTATGATAAAAAATGGCCAAAATCTAATATCATAATTGTGATGAATGGATGAGATTGAATAATGTGATGAACGGATGATATTAAAAAAAGTTTAATAATCAAAATCAATGATACAGATTAAAAATTAGTTCAAACTTTTAAAGTGTGTTTTATTATATATAAAGATATAGTAGTTTTAAAATATTTTAATTAAATATGGATGTTGCATGAAATGTTAATGGAACAAATGAAGTCACCGTTAGTAGTGGCGCTTGTATTTTTGTTTGAGAAGAAAGCGCCATTGATGTTGGGGACTTTGAAGAAATGCCATTTCAGTTGACGAACTCATTAATTACTGCTAACATGGAAATAAAAGTTAAAAGAAAAATATCAAGAAAAAGAGTAATTAATGCCACCATATCACTTGTCAAAATTACTAATATTACTTGCCATTTTTCAAATAATTATACACCATTACTTTAATTACTAAGAACGAATTTGATTTCAAATTAATAAAATAAAATCATTACCCAATACTACCCTCATTCCAAATTAAATTTTATAATCTATTTTTATCTGTTACATATAAAATTTCATCACAAAATAAATTCATATTAATATTTAACCTTAAAAATACATCTTAATTATAAATTATTGTTCTTTCCTAATATAAATAATATATTTTATAATTTATTTATTACTTAAAAATAATGTATTACCCTAAAATTTAATAAAGTTGGTAAAAAAATTTTTTTTCTTAAATTACGTCTATATTAATAGTGCAGAATAAATTGAAATTAAGGGAATATATAAATAAGTTACATACATACTTTTAATGATTTATTTAGTACTCACTCTGTTCATCGGTAAATAGTTCATTTGAATTTTTATATAGATTAAAGGATATTATTATTCCCTTCGTCCCATAAACAAATTCACACGTATTATTTGTGTAGTTTTATTATCAAATGCGAATTTGTTTATGGGACGAAGATAGTAATGATACTCTTTATTCCATATGAAAATTCAAATGAATATTTTATCGATGAATCGAGTGAGTACCAAATAAATCATTAAAAATATACGTGTAACTTATTTATATATTCCCTCAATTTCAACTTATTATGCAACGTAGATACGTAATTTAAGAAAAAAAATTGACCAATTTTATTAAATTTTTTAGGGTAATACAATATTTTTAAATAATAAATAAATTATAAAATATATTATGTGTTAGGCAAGAACATTCATTTATAATTAAGATGTATTTTTGAGATTAAGTACTCCCTCCGTCCGCTTTTAAGGGTATCATTTTTCCATTTTGGGCGTCCGTCCCAAGGGTCTCATTTCTTTTTTTATACATATGAGACTCGCACACACCCACTAATACAACTAAAAAATGAGACTCACACCTCCACTAATACCACTACCCGCTACACATTAAATAATAATACTCTTTAATCCACGTGCAAAAAGCAAATGACACCCTTAAAGGCGGACAGAGAGAGTATAGATATTTTTTTTAAGTGATAAAATTTTATGTGGGACTAACAAAATGTAAAGTATAAAATTTAATTTGGGATGACGGTAGTAATTGAATAATGATTGTATTTTATTAATTTCAGATCAAAATCGTTATTAGTAATTAAAGTAATGATGTAATTATTTGAAAAATGGCAAGTGATATTAGTACTTTTGATGAGTGATATGGTAGTATTAATTACTACTCACTCCGGCCACTTACAATGTATCAATTTAACCTGACGTTCACTTTAATTGTATCTATTTCCCCTATCTAGTAAAAAAGTAAATGATCCACCACTTCTCTCTAATACAACTATCCACTACATATAATAATAATACTGCTTAATCCACGTGTAAAAAACAAACGAGTATTGGAGGGAGTATATGTTAGCATTAATTGATGAGTTCGGTTGAAGGCAAGAGTCGCCAACTGAAGTGACATTTCTTTAAAATTGTCAATCGCTTTTTTCTCATACAATAATTCAAGCGCCACAACCAGCGGCGACTTCACTAATTCAGTTAATATTTCATGCAACAGGTATATTTGAATAAAATATTTTAAAATTACTATATTTTAATAAATAACTCAAGAATATCTACTGGAGTATATCATATAATAATAAAATAAAATGGGTAAAAAATTGACTGGAGTAACTACTCTAGGAAATCATGCATTTTCACAACTTTCAATTTTACATTTTTTTTATTATCATTACTTCTATTTTTTTTTTTTTGGGCTTTATTGTAATTTGCGCTACCTTATATAAAAGAGCAACTATCCAATATCCATCATGTCTGTCTCTTTGAGTAGCCTATAATTGCGGACGATTATTAATACTCCTATTTAACATGTAAATACATATATACATTTACAAACACACATGTATTTATAATTTTAATTTAAAAAACTCCAATTTATTTAATATAGAAAAGTATTGTGTTATTAAAGTCAAACCATTCACTTTTCAATAGTAATAAGAGTACTATTAATCAACGTTCTACCGTTGTTATACATTAGTATTTGTTAGCTTAGATTTGTCGACAGCTCCATTTACAGTAAAAAAGAAAAAAAAGCTTAAACCAGTTGATATCTCTACACAGGTTGCTACTGCATCAGCATCTTCTTCATCAACCCTCTTTTCTCTCTCCACAACCAAAGAAAGTGAAATCCCATCTGCTAAGAAATGAGATAAAGATTGGAAACTGGTCCACCAAGCAGAATAATCAGTCTTCCTCATCATTGCACTTTTGAATCTAGCCTAAAGGTTCTACTTTTTCTCACTCTCATTGCTGCTTTCTGTGTGTTTCAGAGGGAAAGAGTGGAAATGAGAGAAGTTTGAATGAGCTGACTTAATGTTGATATTCACCCAATTCTATGTTCTTTGATGCTTGATTTTTTGTTAATTTGCATCTGATGATCCATTGCTACTGCAAATGTGCATACATATAGATTAGAATATTTGTGCAGTGGTTATTTCTGATTTCTTCAGAGAGTTGGATGGTAGTTATTTAGGTCACTATGAGCATTGATTATACAGTCTTTATCAATGTTTCATTAATAGAGTAATGTGGTTTTCAAGATTGGGTGTTTTCCCCTATTTTAGTTCATGTCAGTTGGCATTAACCTCTTAATGGTGTTTATATCTGTTGGCAATGATGTTCTTGTTGACGGAAGTAACCTAATTTAGTTTTCTTTTTGGGGTTGTTCTTGATCAGAGATAGCCATTAACAGCTCTTGATACATTTCTCTAGCCATGGTTCTTGGGCTTAGGTCGAAGCACAGAAAAGGGGCTTCGGTGAAGGTAAATTATGTCATCCATGTCGAGGAGATTAGGCCATGGCCACCATCAGAATCTCTAAGATCTGTACAAACTCTGTTCCTTCAGTGGGAAAATGGGAATCAGTATTCTGGGTCCTTTCTTTCCACTGCTGAAGATTCAAAAGTCGTATTCAACGACTCGTTCAAGCTTCCCTTGATTCTTTATCAAGACAAGAAGGTCCATGACAAATTTCACAAGAATTGTTTGGAGTTCAGCTTGTTTGTGCCGCGTAAGGATAAGGCTAAAGAGCAGCTTCTGGGAACTGCTCAATTGAACCTTGCAGATTATGGAGTAATAGAGAATACCTTAAGAATTAATCTTCCTGTAAGTTTGAAGAGGAGCTCCAATAACTTGGTGCAGTTGGTGATTAGTTTGGAGCCAGTTGACAAGGACACCTCTGATTCATCGCCTAATGTTGGCTTATCGAAGGCAACATCACTGGACAATGATAATGATGACTTGGAAATTGCTTCTATTACGGATGATGATGCTTCTTCACAATCATCAAGGACTGCGGGGTCATCAACCTTTGAGGTTGGAACATCTTCACCATCTCAGCATGGGTATGGATATGCTGGATTTGACTTAGAGCAGAGGACGAGTGGGCGACCTTCATATACAGACGGCTCATCCGAGACTGGGAACCGCGAAAATGATAGCATTTCTTTCTCCAAGTTTTATGAGCGAAGCACAACATCTGTTCAGAAGAATTCTGAAAGCCCTCTCCTTAGATCTTCTTTGTCCTCTGTAAGCCGCTTGGATGTAGCCAAAACCAATGTAGCAATTGGTTTGCAGGGAAGAGTCTCTCTTGGATCTGATGAAGTGATTGCTGAGAGCAAAGATAGAGCTGTTGGAAGCATTCGACAATCTGTGGAAAGGAAATCCATCCAAGAACTTGCACCTGAAGCTACAGTTAAATCAGTTGATGATTATAGCAAATATCTTGATGAATTCAACTCTCTGTACTCCCATTCTGTTCAAGAAAAGGAGTTTCCAGAAGAAGATGAACAGATAAATGATGCACAGCATGCCAGCCAGGAAAATGTTAGGAAGAAAAGGGTAGAGAAAGATTCTGATTTGGATGACCAAATTGTGGGGAAGATGAATCATTTTCCTGAGACTAAATTATTTGGAAATGTATCTGAAGATCCTATCGTTGAAAATCCAACAGATATGAGTGAGAAAGAAGCAGCTGTTCCACTACCTAGCAATAATGAAGCTCGGTTAAAGCATGTGAAGTCTGTCTCAAGACGTCGCTCAATTAAAGGAAATGAAGTCACATCTAACATTTATGCAGGGGGTAAAGACCTTAATCTGAAAAAGCCTGATGGATATCAAAAGAGAGATGAGATAAGTGCTGTGATTGGAAGTAAAGAACCAGAGGTTGCTCTCTCTGACTCTAAAAATGAATGGAAAATGAGAGTTGAGATGCTTGAAGAAGAACTAAGGGAAGCAGCAGTTACTGAGGTTGGCTTGTATTCCGCAGTTGCTGAACATGCAAGTTCAGCAAATAAGGTTCACACTCCAGCTCGAAGACTCTCTAGATTTTATACTAATGCTTGCAAAGAAGGTTCTCAAGCTAAACGAGCGAGTGCAGCGAGAGCTGCGGTGTCAGGGCTAGTTCTGGTTTCTAAATCATGTGGGCATGATGTTCCAAGGTAAGTTATGCATACTGATCAAGCTTCTGAATTCTACATTTCACAGTATCTCACCTACTTAGTGTTTTACAGGCTGACCTTCTGGTTGTCGAATGCAATAATGTTGAGGGCCATTGTTAGCCAAACTGCTGCTGAGTTACCACCAGAAAGAAAATTTGCTGGAACTGAAGCTGATGAATCTGATGATAGGGAGGACATTGTTTCATTTATAACTGCACTGGAAAAAGTTGAATCTTGGCTCTTTTCTCGTACTGTTGAATCTTTATGGTGGCAGGTTGCTTGAAAATTCTCTCTCATTTCCTATCACTTCTCTAACTTCTTAAGTAAGTAACATTTAGATGCACTGTGGTCATTTTTCAAACTGCAGACTTTTACGCCGCACATGCAGCCATTTGTTGCAAAAGGCAGTGATGTGACCTCAGGTTCAGGTACAAAGAAAACCTGTGGGAGAAGAAACAGCTTGGGTAATCATGAGCAGGGAAATTTCTCGACACAGTTGTGGAAGAAAGCATTCAAAGATGCCCGTGAAAGGCTTTGCCCGCTACGTGCAGCAGGGCACAAGTGTGGCTGCTTGTCTGTGCTGGTTAGACTGGTATGGTGTATGTGAAACATGCTTAACATCTATACATGCCATATTTTAGCGAACAAAGAGCCAGTTTTAACATATCTTACTATTCAATACTTTACAACTGGTAATACATGTAATCTTGTGAAGTAGGTCAAGTTAGTGGTGAGATCAGAGATGAGCTTACTAGTCACTATGACCTTCAATGAGCCTCATGAATTTGATTGACTAAATATGCATGATTGAATTTTGGTGATCATTCTTGTATCCTTGATAGTTGATGGAAAGGACAGTTAATAGTTTTTGGTGTGTGTTTTCAGGTAATGGAGCAGTTAGTTGATAGGCTCGACATGGCAATGTTCAACGCTATTCTACGTGAATCTGCAGAAGAAATGCCTACTGATCCTCTTTCCGATCCAATTAGTGATTCCAAGGTCCTTCCGATCCCAGCTGGGAGGTTTAGCTTTGGTGCTGGTGTTGAATTGAAAAACTCTGTAAGTACACATGCCACAATTTGTCTGTCTATATTGCAAAACATGTTGGTTAATCTTTTCTCTAATCAGGGTTCTTTATTCCTTTAAAATGTCTTGCAGCTTGGGAACTGGTCCAGATGGCTCTCAGATCTGTTTGACCTAGAAGACGACTCAACCGAGCATAGTGATATTCGTGGAGATGGCAAGAAACCAAGATCTTTCAAGGCTTTTCGTCTCCTCCATTCATTGAGTGATCTCATGATGCTCCCATTCGGAATGCTTGCTGATCCTTCCATCAGAAAAGAAGTGAGCCACCATCAAATCATGATAATAGAAATTTCATACAAGAGTTTTACTCATCTTCTGTATCATGTTTGAAGGTTTGCCCGATGTTTGGTCCGACAATAATTGAAAGGGTTCTAAGCAGTTTCTCTCCGTATGAATTCTGTCCAGATCCTATTCCTCAAAGCATCATTGATTCCCTCGAAACTGAGGTCAGCCCATCCCATGTATGGTATCATTTATTAATTAATCTAACGTCGTCTTATTTAGTTACTCTTTCTTGATTTTAGGAGGTGGTCTCAGACAGTTTACTCATGAGTTTTCCATGTACTGCAAGTCCTACGAAATACACACCCCCTCCTGCAGCTTTACTAACTTGTGTGGGAGAAGTAGGGAACCAAGTGCTTCAGAGTAGCAGATTATCATCACTCAAGAAATCTTACAACAGTGATGATGAACTAGATGAACTCGACTCACACTTCACTTCTATGGTTCCGGATAGCTTTCAGAGTTCTGCTTTCGCAAAACTCAACTCGATAGCGAAAGAAAAGGGTGGTAGAAATGTCCTAAGGTATCAACTGCTCCGACAGGTATGGAACGACGATGAATAGTGCCCTAACCCACACCTTCTAGTGTGTGTATATATATGTATATGTACAAGTATCTGTGTATATGTATATGTATGTGCATCCCCACTGTATAGTGAATACTCCATGTCATGAAAGCATTTTAGGAACATTGAACTTATTACATTTAGCAATGGACAGAGAAAAAGGATATCGAAAATATGCATATGCTTTATTGTGAAGTGCAATAATTTTATCTTCACTAAGAAGTGTATTAAAGAGTGGAAATAGGATACTGTTACAATAAATATGAAGTTGTTCTAAACAATGAGCACCATAGAGCAATGATGGAGTAACAATCTTTCCATTGAGAATTTTGTTTCCTTTTCTTGCATGCTTTCCTTTTTAGACAACAATCAATTCCTTCAAAGATTGTTGTTTCACCATCTCCTGCTCCTACAAAGTTGAAGAGAAACATTATTCGTTAGAATCAAGGCGACACATACTTGCGTTTCTGGTCTTACAGCTTCGACTGCAGACCATCTGAAGGGGTCTGCAAGGCATCATAGTGCCCGTAACCATGATATAGAACACGAATTGGGTTCTCTTTTCCATATTCTTGACCGTATTCAGCTATAACCTTGAGGCAATTCTTCTTCTTATCCCACGTGAACAGTTATTGGAAGCCTGAAACTTGTTAATCTAAACATATTTCTTGAATATTACTTGTCCAAATAAGTGTGATGCTTTTTTCCAAAAGGGTAAGTACAAAACTGGAGACACTATCCTCAGTGCTAATGCAATGCCGATTACAGAAACAAAGAGCAAAATACGAAACCTACTGTAACACATATGAAGACATTAGTAGCTCAGGTTATCCTCCCCATACGTGGGGCTGTCTCATCTTAGCAACATAACTATCGAAATCACCTTCAACAAACCTGGAAAGAAACCACAGTTCAATCAGATTATGCACCTTTGTTTATGTGCTTCTTACTGGAACTTAAAAAGTATTGTATTTTTCATAGGTTAAAATTTTAAAAATTCACACAGAACACAACTCAAACATTTCGGAGTTCCTTCAAATAGCGGGATATTGGATATGCATACCATTCACTATCTTCTCGTCTCTTGATGAACTCATCAGCCACCTGCATAACCAAGTGGTTTCCCATCTCTTAAAAAAAATGTAAATTATTTAATATTAAAATACCAAAAAAAAAAAAACAAAAAACTTTTACTGCTGCTCTTAGGTCATCAGCAAGTTCCTTTTCTTGGCTTTCACTTGGAGAGGGCTTGCCTGATCTTAAACAAGCACCATGAACAACTGAACGAAACAAACATCTCCCATCACCTGGAATACCTGAATCAAATACATTAGTTGTGTCATCTACCCACCTCTGCTTTGCAAGAAAATTCAAAGAAACCAAAGGCTTAAATATAGTAGAAAAAATGATTCTCATGGTTCAAAAAATCCACAAAACGGTGAATTCATCATATCTAACCATGCTGCTGCAGTTATAATTATCTTTGTAAGTTCATGTAATCATCGATTATCTTCAGTTAATTACAAAAAAAGGCTAATTCTCCATTCTCTTTCTCTTACAATACTAACTACTAGTAGTTGAATAAATTACTGAAGAAAAGGAAGCAGCTGCAACAACAGCATGCTAATCTTGATTATGAAATTAATATCATATAAAAATATGAGGTATTATATTCACATACCTGAACCAAATTCCATGTTAGCAGGATGAATATCCAAAAAAATGGAAAAGAAAGTTAAAACCTGATCTTCAAAGAACAATTTAAACAAAAGGGCAAGAAGCTAAAAAAACACGTACACGCCAAAACTAGGGTGAATCTGACGAAAAGAATAAACTAAGAGTGACAGGTAATGATTTAATCATCGAGCAAGCAACCTAATTACGGCGACATCAAATTTTTTCACATTTTCGGAAACCAACTGCCATAAGAACTTGGAGTCCGTATCATGGTTCCGAAAATAAATTGACGAATAATAAATTCCACCATATCAGTACACTTCAAATCAAAATTGAAAACATACAAATGGTCTGGAGATCGTTACCGAGCGAAAGGTCAGATTTAGGCATGGAAAGTGACGATTTTAAGCAGCGAAATGGCATAATAGATAATGAGTGTATCTTCGAGAATCGAAAGTGCACGACATTGTTGGTTTACCTGCTTGTGATGTTGATAATTCTGAATGCAAAGGAGTAGCTATACGACGTCGTGGAACGAGAGCATAATGTCTGGTTGTAAAGTGGTGGAGAAGATGGATCGGTTGTTCCGAGTTGACTCACTGGGTTTCTCACGATAGAGGTCGGTGTGAAAGATGGAATCGTAGTCGTCAAAGTTCAAAATTCAGTTAGTATATATTTTGAGATTTTTTTAATTATATTTAAAACTATAATAATTGCATAAATTAAAAAAATGGTATTTTATTCCATAATTATAGTAAAAAAAATAGATGTAATGAGTCAATTTAGATAAAATAAAAGTTTATTTAAATTATCTTTGACTAAAATGTTATTATAATTTTAATTTTAAAAAATAGAAATTGGAGTATTATTTACAATTAAACTTAATTTTTTTATTAATTTTTTCTCAAATTCTTAAAAAAAAAAAGGTTTTATTTAAAATGGCTACTCAACAATAAATCTTAAATAAAATAAAAATAAGAATTCTACAGATATACAATTAACTGTGGTTTTCTTTTCTCCTCCCAATATACATGATCAGTCTGTCGTTCTCTCTTCTCCTTTCTAATATCCACAATCAATTCATACGATAACAGAGTTTTCTTACCCTTCTCCTCAATTAAAAAGAAAAAAAAGTTTATCAACGAATATAACTTCATTGTATGAATCAGTTAATTTATCTAGTGAAGAACTTGTTATTGTCTTTATATATTAAAGAAATGTAATATCATTTCATATTTTTCATCACATGAATTCAAAGCAGTTATAGTTTATTTTTTGAGTACTCCATATAAGTTAATTAATGATCATAACGCTTACAACTTTATACTATATATAAAGTTGTGTTATTGATTTTTTAAAATATATATCTTCTATCATTAACTATAACACAGTATAAATAAATATATAATAAAATGATGAATGTTGATTTTAGTGAATGTCGTCATTTTAATGTTATTTAATTAAAAACTTTTTATTGTATTTTCAGAAAAAAATAAATGAGTTATTCTTTTTACCTTCTTAATAATTTCAAATCTTGAGTGCATCATCACAATGAATGAATTATTAAATCACAAATTTAATTAAGGGTTACAAGTTTAAGTTTGAAAGAATTACACAGTTTCAGATTAATCTAGTTTCAAGTAAATAATCGTAGTGCATTATTAATCTGTAAATAAACCAATTCCAGTGAGTGAGAAATTGATACATAAAATTGAGTGTTTAATTTGTGGGCTAAAAGTTTCGTGGTGGACATACATACACTCAAACCTAATCAAGCATAAAAGGCTGCATGGCCCAATACACAAATGGTACAAGTTAAAAGAAGATGCAAATTAATGTCAATAATTATACTGCAGATAAAGCCTTAATTTCATACTACTAATAAGTATTAGAAATCTCCCCACAAAAACCAACCAGGGGGGAAAGGAAAGACAGATCAAAACCTTTTTTCTCTATTAATCATTTCTACCTCTGCTTCGCCCAGAAACTAGGGTCCATCCATCTTCAACCACAGGTGCTCCTCTCTGAGTAAGAGTAGGTTCATTTACAGTAACATTTTGGCTCAGCCTAGATTGAGGTTGTGGAGCATCAACTTCCATCTTTGAGTAGTTATTTTCTTCTTGATCGCCGTCATCATCATCCTCACTGCCATCTTCATTGTCGCCGTTGGGATGAAAACAATGCAAAAGGAGATATGGAAGGGAATGAAAAACAGGAAACAAAATTTTATTTTATTTTTTATTATTTGCCAAACGTGCATGCACAAATTATACATAAAATTTTTGAACTTATATTAAATTTAGGTATAAATTCAATGATGAAGCTTATCTAACACAACTCATAAGCAGTATTCAGGCGAGCGCAAATGAGCTTTTAAATGAAGTATTACATGAAAATGTAAACATTATGAAAAAATTTGGTGGATAGATTCATTTTGTGATTATAATTTACAACCATACTCAGTTGTCCTATACTCCCACCCAGCACGTGCTTCCATATTAAAATCTAACTGTCCATTTTCCACAAACTAACACAATCAAAACCACAGCAGCAGCTCTTTTTAAAATTTTCTATTAAGTTATTGGAAGGTATATTCAGCTAAAATAAAACCTGTATCATCTCTAAGGACAATAATTCTAAAATCACCCATGCTGCTATCATTTATTTTGGTTGGTATATATATTATGAATTGCCATCAAATGAATTAACATCTTGCTAGGATCAGAACTTCTACAAAGCCATGAATTGGAACTGGCACAAAAATAATGCAGAAATATGGCACACAACACTAGAATAAGGCTCAAAAAAAAAAAAAAAAAAAAAAAAAAAAAAAAAAAAAAAAAAAATATATATATATATATATATATATATATATATATATATATATATATATATATATATATATATATATATATATAAAGGCAAAAGGGAGAGGCCATTACTTGTCTTTTATATGAAATGGAAGGAATGCTTGTTTGCTGAAGTCTCTTTATCGAGTTGAAATTACCTTCTAAGCATTCTTCATGCATCACCATCACTTTTTCTGCAATCTAAATGAAATTTTTGCAAGAGAAATAATTATTTTGTAAATTTGTAAACATCAAAAGACATTAAATTATGGAGTCAGGCTATCAATAGTAATAGTGTATTACATCCTCATATCAGGAAAAATTGCAAGAAAACAGAAGATATGTGACCAAATAGTGAGCATGTCAAGCTGGAACATGTTCTTCAAAGTTGTAATCCCTCCACCCAGGAGTAGCTTAATATTGAGCATGGATTTTTTTTTTTTTTTTTTTTTGTGATTTTGACGACATTCGTCAAGCATCTCCATGTTAACAGGTAATTAGCTATGGCTGTTAACTACACCATTATGATGAAACTTGTGAAATATGAATGGTATACACACAGATGGCAAGCTACATAGCTAGTCTCCTGTCTCCAGCATGTACTAGCAATGTTTATGGCAAAATAAAGATAATGGTGTAAATTCAGTCATTCATGGCATGTAACTAAAAAGAAGTAGGTCAAAATAGTTATCCATCATTCATGCTCCTCAAAACTAATCCATTAGCAAAAATGACTGCCCATCGCATCAATATGTAAATTGGATCAAAATTCCTCATGGGCGGTATGTAAGCGGTAGAATCTTACAAATATATCCACATATAGCATAAAAGTTAAATGAGCTAATGAACAAGTTGAAGATCCCAGCAAAATGTAGGTAGATCACATATGTCATAGATTAACATAAGTTGGTATATAAATTCTGTTATAAGTAAATCAGGAAGGCGTACCTCCTCAATGCTTCCATCTCCTATCTCAGTATTAAGAGAAAGCATGAATTCATCAATGTATATTCGCTCTGCACACCAAATCAAATGCATCAATTTAAGCTCGCATTTCTTACTTACAAAAGGAAGATTCCCCAGTCCCCACCCCCTCAACACCCTTGGCATCTGTTTTAGAAGATTGATGAATATTCACTAATCGGAAAACTCTTGAAATACAGAACCCAGGACATAAGTGTTCCAGACTGACATTACACCAAAATGACAAGGTAAAAACGCAAAATCAATAGAAAAAAACTCCTAAAAGTGAGGAATATTACTATGACTTTGGATTGGGTAAAAAGATTGAAAAGATTTTTGCTCAGTTGCTGCGGTTTCTCCCCAGAAGCACGACCACCCCACTCATTCTCGACAGCCATCCGAAGGGCAGCCCATCGAGAAAGCATCAAATCATATAATTTCAGATCATGAATTAATAAAAATACATTAAATTAAAATTTCATGGTTTCAATGTAATGAAAATATTTCTAAATAATAATAACAAAGTAACTCGTTTTTTATTAATTAACCACTAATTCTCCAACCTAAAATCCACTTTAAGTAACCCTCAATTTCAAAGTGGACTTAAAAATGGAATCGCAATTAAAATTACTGGGCTGGGCCTGATTACATAATTGATTTGGAGTAAAGTGAGCCCAGCCCAATAGTTTAAAATCCATCGTGATTTGCTGCTCAAGAAACTGGCTTCTTATACAGTCTCTGATTTGGAACCCTTGGCACAAATTTCTTCATAGTTCTCTTCATCCGTGATTCTTCTGCAGAAATCAGGTACTCATTGATTACCCGAAGCAAGTAATTCACTGTTCCAACAAACCCTATCAATTGTTTTGCACAATCAACTGATGTTTATCGATTCTTTTCCATCTGAATTTTGTCGCTATATATTTAACTTAGTAATCCACCGTTCCAACAAACCCTATCAATTGTTTTGCACAATCAACTGATGTTTATCGATTCTTTTCCATCTGAATTTTGTCGCTATATATTTTTGTGAGCCTGCTTCGTGTTGTTGATCCATCTGCTTTTTGTGAGATACTTGGTGTTAGAGCAATTTATCTTCTATTGTCATTATCCTTAGCGTCGATTTTCAGAATTTCCAATGTTTGGGTATCTTTGCGTACCTGTTGAATTTGGCATAATGCGTTTCTGTTAAGTGCTGTTTAGTTGGTATTTTTTTAATTAGATAAGAAATTTTAAGGTGGTAATTCTTGTTTTAGTGTTACCTATACTTGCAAGAAATGACATTGCAGTTCAGAAGCTTGGGCATGAATTATTCATATTGATTGTATCTTATCATGTAGAAAAACAGTGTGTATATATGATTTACTGATTAGAAGTTGGTTTATTAATTGGATTTTCTTTGCCAAAAGGAACGAACAATGTGGGGACTTGATTTTAGTGGGCTTGACCCTACAGCGCCTCTCAAGGGAAACGATGATGAATTGGATAATGATCTTTTGGCTGCACCATCTTTTAAACTTCCGACTACAGTTGATGTGAGCTTGATGTCTTATATCTCGCCTCTTTGATTATTATTACTGCGTGGAATCTAAATTTCTCTTTATTCTTCCCTCGTTTGCATTTTAGTTTGATGGATTCCAGAAAGCTGCAGTACAGATGGTGAAGCCTGCTAAGGGGACAACAACTCTCGCTTTCATTTTCAAAGATGGAGTAATGGTCGCTGCTGATTCCCGTGCAAGCATGGGCGGTTACATATGTGAGGCCCTCATTCTCATTCATTTTACATGTGACTTCTTAGGGATTTTAAACTTATGGACGATTGTGTACATAATTTATCCATTCTGGGCTGCAGTGTTAAATTGATTCTAGAATCCTATGGGTAGAATTTGTTTGGAGTGCAAACTTACTATTAGTGAAATTTTAATGTCTAACCTGTTGGATTTGGATGCGTCTTTCCATATTCAACATTATTATATGGATTCCAATATCCAAATTAAAACGCCTTAACAATCGTATGAATATTGCAGCATCACAATCTGTCAAGAAAATCATAGAAATTAACCCGTACATGCTTGGTACAATGGCTGGAGGAGCTGCCGACTGCCAGTTCTGGCACAGAAATCTAGGAATGAAGGTACATCAATTGGATTTTGCATCTTATTTTCATATTATCTGTTATTTGGTTCCAAAATAATCTTTACTTGAGAAGGTGCATGAGCATGTCCTATGTGGTTCAAAGTGGGTGTGAATATTATATTGAGGGCTTGAGGTTCTACTCTTTCTTTGGTCGGATTCTTTTGAGTTGCACAAAATCAAATACAGATTTTAAATGGTTGGAAATGCCTCCTTTGTTAGTTTGAAATAGAAACTAAGATTCTTTCTCCTATCTCTCTTAATGATGAAAGAACCAGGAAAAAAAAAGTGCAAGCATGGATTAAAAAAATATTTAACCTTGTGGTTTAGAAAAAGAACTTTATGTTTGATGTTCCTCTCTGTGCTTTGAATTGATTGCTTACAGAGGCTTTGTCATCCTTAAGGACGCACGCATCTGTCTTTTTTCTTTTGGTTTTCTTCCTTGTCACAAGGCACTTGTTCAAAGACACCAAACTTTAGTGAAAGATTATGACTGGCTTATTCTGTGCATATCTCAGTGTCGCTTGCATGAATTGGCTAATAAGAGAAGGATTTCTGTTGCCGGAGCTTCCAAAATGTTGGCAAACATATTGTATTCATATCGAGGAATGGGTTTGTCTGTGGGAACTATGATAGCTGGATGGGATGAAAAGGTGATGGTGAATTTATATCATTTTTTGTCCTTGAAAAAAGTGTTAAATCTCTTGCTGTTTTGTGCAGGGTCCAAATCTTTATTATGTGGACAGCGAAGGTGGGAGGCTCAAAGGCACTCGTTTCTCTGTTGGTTCTGGTTCACCATATGCTTATGGTGTTTTGGACAGCGGGTAGATTATTATCCTTAATCTCTGTCTTTGTCAGCTATAAGTCACCTTGCACTTCATATTGCTTCAAATATATAATTACTGAGCACATCAGGGCATATAATTTCTTTATGGTTTCTTCATGTATCTACATAACATGCTAACTCCAGGTTCTATGTGATTTCAGACTCTTGGTAGTAAAAAATCTCCTTTTAATTGCCTCCCATTTATTTGAATTCTTTTCTCCCTAGCTCCTGCTGCTTTTCCATTTTCTTTAGTCATGTCTTTAGGTGTTTCATAAAGAAATCCTGTAATAGTCGAACTCTGATCAGGCTTCTTTCCTGTTGAATAGGTATCGTTATGATATGTCTGTTGAGGAAGCTGCAGAGCTGGCAAGACGATCAATCTATCATGCCACATTTCGTGATGGTGCCAGTGGTGGTGTTGCTAGTGGTACGCACTCCCCACCCTTCTTGATTTGATATTCTTACTATTATTACTCTTTCCTGTCCTCATGACATGACTTTTTTTTTTTCCAGTATACCATGTTGGGCCAAATGGATGGAAGAAGCTGTCCGGTGATGATGTTGGCGAGTTGCACTACACCTACAACCCTGTAGAACCAACGGTGGTGGAACAAGAGATGGCAGAGGTATCTATTGCATGAAGGAGGGACATAATTTAGAATTTCAGTGACTTTTGTTTGTAACTCGTTATTTTGAATTCAACAGCATTATCTTTCATTTAACTGCAACCTTTGTTTCAATTGAGTTCTTTCTTTGGGATAGAAGTTAATGGTGACTGCTGATTAATGATTGATATGGGAACTCTTCTCTTGCTTCACCTGCTTTAGTAAAAGTGCCAACTTTAGTTGCTTGTGTTGTGCGTTTCAAAGTTATTCTCTTACAGAAGATATGCGCAAAGTTGTCACTCATTATACTTTCAATTTGTTCATGTGCTTTCATGGATAAGGACTGACAACTGATGATTTTACTCTTCAGTGGAAGTCTTCAAAATGAAACAAACATGGTAAGAATTCACTATGTTGCACCTCTGCTATGTGAGAGACAAATGTGAACACGTCATTTTGCTAAGCATCTAGTTTATGATTGAGAAAGTGACTAATTATCAAGTATGTGCTACATTATTGAACCCTCTGTATTTGTTATTTTGGGGTTGATTTCTATTGTTTTGCAATTCTATGTTGAGTGATTATCAAAATTTCTGGTGGAATTGATTAGACACTTCTCTTTCGTTATACACTTGCTAAAAGTGGAAAGTGCTTCAAGAATCTGTACAGATATTTGAGTTTGTTATTACAGATATTTCAGTTGTGTATAGTTGCAGTGTCTCAATATCTGCAGATATTTCAGTTTGTTATTATAGTATGTGTATATTTTGGAGGTCATGATGAAAGGATTGCTCTAACAATTATCACCAGAGTAGAATGATGCAATTGGAAACCTTTGCTTGGTAGCTAATTCTAGGTGTGTGTCAGCTGCATGAATCCACTATATGTGGTAGCTGGACCCACCATTATACTCTAATTTAGAATTATCTTTGTTATGAAGTTTAAAGATTGTTTCTTACTTACACATTTTCCTATTGATTTTGTATAGGGGAATGATTACCATCAATGACAGAGTGTCTATTTGGAACATGATTCCCCACTCACACCACATATAACACATAGGTACATCCTTAATTACTTATAATTTAAGATATATATGTATAATCTCATTAGAGTTTGATTGTCCAAATGGATTAGAACTAGCTAGCTCATAACGAGTCCCGTCCTGCAAATGTCTCGTCCAAGTCGTAGATAGTAGGCTAACCTGTGCAGCCAATTTGATAGTTCTCTTCTATTGTAGACTGAAAGAATTTGTACTCAAATACTTCGATTGTGACTTACTTTTTCTCGAAGTAGAAAGATGGGAGATACCATTGGTGGTTGTGGTTTGTGAATTATGATCTTCATACATTAGGAGATACCCTAACATACAAACGAATCAATCTTTTATAAAAGCAAACAACATTTGTCTTCCCAATATATGTCCAAATTACAATCAAACTATGGAGTACTAAAATATACTTTGGGTAATAAAAAAAATATCTCACACTCACGCACTTTTGTTAGCTTCTAAGCATGTTTATCATGATTGAGGTTTAAATGTAATGATTCCATTTCCACTTATATAATTAAAAGTATATTTTTTTTATAATGGATAGTGAAAGTCAAACGTGGGTGAAAACACAAATGTATAATTTAATAGTGCTCGTCCATTATTCATTGCAAAACATTATTTATGGCACTTATTAGAATGATTGTGAATTATCACTGAAGTTAGATAATATCTGAAAATATTGTGGGAATATTTATTTCTTCACCAATCAAGAATACAGAAATTGTCACCAATTATTTGGAAGTGATCAGTGAGAGATGGATGGGAGGAAAGGCACTATCTGTTTTGCCTTGTACATCTTTGTAGGAATATTGTCTGTGAAGATTCTTTTCACCCTTTCCTTTCAAATACCGAATATAATTCCAAAAACTAATTAATATTTTTTTTATAAAAAATATATTATCCCAAATTGCTTAACATTAAGATTTCAAAAGGAAATCATGTTTGAGCTTTCAATATGGGCTTTTTTATGGGCTTTTTTTAAAAAAATAAAAAATCTTCTAAACTATTAATAAAAAGAAAGGGCCGATGAAATGGAATCTAAGGGTGAGCTAAAATATCCCTTAAGCAATTTTGCATGTTCACACCTTATTAATTACATGTTCAAGTTTTATTAACGTATTAATTCAATATGAATCAAATATTCATTTGGAGCATTAATTATTCATTTTCTATAGTGAATTTGAGGAATTAGATTATTAAACTCCATTTCAAATTCCTTATGCTATTTTGATAATATGAATCAAAATTCATTTGGAGCATTAATTATTCATTTTCTATAGTGGAGATGAGGAATTAGATTATTAAACTCCATTTCGAATTCCTATACTATTTTGATGTAATCTTTTATGTGTTATATTGTTGGATGAATGTGAGAGAAAAAGAAAAATATATCTAAAAAAAAAACATAATCCTCAATAACAATAGTCCCTCTTACCTTTCAATCATATAAGCAAATTAAAAAAAAAGCATGAAAAAATACTGTATATTCTTGTGCGAATCTAATACGTAACTTTTTATGCAAAGTATAGGAGGGAATGAGAATCCATTAATTTTGGACAATGTGTTCAAATAATCACACTAATTTCCTTTAATTATACAAAAGATACTATGCAAATGAATATATAGTTTGTTGTTGTATTTATGCTAGTCATAAGTACAAATTCTCATTTTTAATTTAAGGGGGCGGCTATTTGCCCGAATCTACTAAATGAATCCCATTAATTTATAAATTTAAAATATGTTTATGTGAGAAGACTCTTTTATAAAATAAATTATCACAAATTGTTATATGAACCCCATTTAAATTTCTAAATGCACCCCAATTAAACACAAAACTGCTCCTCACTTTATCCAAACAGAAAATATATTTGTTTATGATAATATTGCTACATCCTAAATAACAAAAAAATACGAAATCACAAGATAAAATTAAAAAATTATGATAATCACATCAATTCACTTTAACTAGGACAACAACAAAAGATGACAATCCTACAAATTTGATAAACCGAAATCCAGTTTAAAAATTGTAGAGCAAAAATGTTTCTACCTGACAGTGGGTTAGTGCAGAACATAGACGTCATGAAGGTGTCCCATGGAAGAAAAGCAGGAAAATGGATCTGGTTACAATTTGTCATGAAAGCGTAAAACTTATCATATTAATTCAGAGTAGAATCACGCTGGGAATAAATTCTTATTGCATAAAGTGAGGTATTTCCAAGTTAAAGACATCATAAACGGGATCGAAGAATAATCAACTGATCATACTCGAAAAAACTTTCACATTCTTATCGCCGTGCTATACAATATCAACACAGTCGAATTTTGGGGCAATGAGTGGAGTCCGTTTACGTATAAACAAACTTGTAATCAAAAGAATTTACATGAATAGAGAATTATTGGTTGAATTGTTTCAACGCAAACAAGAATTAGAGGGATAGCTTTGGAGAGGCGTTCGTGAAAGCGCCGGAGTAACAGGATCAGGATCAGTGTTTTTCAAATTGGGGGCGCATTTAAAATTTTAAAAATTTAATTGGGGTTTAGTGTTTACGTCATAAATAATCTTATTTTATTATTCATAAAAAGGTATTTATATTTTTTCACATAAATATATTTTAAATCTATAACTTAACGAGGTTCGTTCATCATATTCGAGTGCAAATAACAGCCACTTTATTTAATTGTATAATAACAACCTTGAATGATATACCCATAAATGCACACTTAATGCGTATGGTATGAAATGTCCTAATAAAATGAAACATGATAAATAGTACTCCCACTGTGAAATATTGAAACTATTATTCTTCTTGCATTATTGCAAGTTTTTTTTGTTCCGTACCAAGAATACATTCACCTTCTAAAAATGGAAACAATACGTAATATCAATAACCTTACAATACTACAATATTACAAAAATGCCACATTCTTTTTACCCACAATCTAAGTCAAAATCAATTACCCAAAATACCCCCTCTTTCTTATATCACACTAACAAAAAGTTACTTTTCTTAAACTCCGTATCAGAGAATATGCGAATGTATTTCTGGGATGGAGGGAATAGTATTTCCTTCGTCAAACCGTATTCTTTTTCACTTTTTATTTGTATTTTTTTCACTTTTATTTTCGTTCATCTTATTATTAATGTGCAAATCATTCTAAAATTAAAACAGTATTTTCAATATAAATAACATCATAATAAAATAATATTATATATATTTTATTAATTAAAAGTCAATTATTTTATTCATTATTTTTATTGAATTACAAAAGATTGTCTCTTACCTTGAAAAGCAATTTTTTCTTATGAAGGTGAGTAGTAATAATGAAATTAAGAAATTAAATAAATACAGAGCATAAGAGCCCTTATCAAACACTGCTGAGGTAGCCCCAACAGAAAAGACAGTTATTACCAGCTACTAACTTGCCCTTTTATACTCTCACTCTCTCTGGACCCCACCTCACCCACCCCCCTCCATACCATGTTTCAAGCTCTTATTATAGTCTTGTATTGAACATGTAGTGTCATTAAGTATAATTACTGATTTTTCAAATGAATTAAGGTATATCTGTATACTTAATTATTTTATTGAAGAGAAGCAGAGAAAACAGAGGAGATTGATGATGGAGAAAGAAGCATCATTTTCCAACGTGATTAACATAATTGCTGCCAAATTCAATGCTTTGGTACAACAGTTAGCACTAATTTAGAAACAAACTCATCTTGCTTTCCTTCTACTATTTCTCTGCTGTTGTGTTGATGAGAGATAAAAGCCGTCCTCCTTTCTCTCTCTCTTTTGGCGCCATGTAGGCCCCATCCGCCTTCTTCTCAAGTCTTTTTCTCATAAATTCTTCCAACTCCCAATCGCCAAACCCCATTTCCATCTCACCCTTCTGCATTCAATCTGAGCAGCAAGCAAAAAGCTGCTCTCTGTTTATTTTCCCTTAAAGCTTCTTCAATGATCTTTTTGCTTGTTTTCTAGGAATACTCAATCTCAATTATCGCATTTGTTAACTTTTCAGAGTGAAATCCAAGAGGGTTTATGTTCTTTCTCCTCCAAAAATAGATTCTTGAATTTGAATTCTCTCTAAGCTGTATGTTGTGTTAGTCGGTGTAAATCACAAATGTTGTTCCATTTCTCCTTTTTGTTTTTGCTTAATCTTATAATCACAGTCGTTTCCTTGACTCCCGACGGCCTATCTCTGCTCTCTTTAAAATCCGCCGTCGATGGCGGCGCCGCCCTACCCGACTGGAACGAGAACGACGCCACGCCGTGCCGCTGGACCGGCATTTCCTGTATGAATGTCTCCGGGTCGGATGATCCACGTGTCGTCGGGTTATCCATCGCCGGCAGGAGTCTCCGGGGCTACATACCGTCGGAGATCGGCAACTTGATTTATCTCCGGCGACTGAATTTGCACGGGAATAATCTCTACGGTTCCATCCCTGATCAGCTATTCAATGCTTCTTCACTGCACAGCATCTTCCTCTACGGGAATAACCTGTCCGGTTCTTTACCCTCCACTCTATGCAATCTCCCTCGATTACAGAATCTTGATGTTTCCAACAACTCTCTCTCCGGTTCTCTCCCTAAGTTCCTCCGTAACTGCAGGGAACTGCAGAGGCTGATTCTTGCTGGAAATAAGTTCTCTGGTTCCATTTCAAAGGGGATTTTCCCTGAGTTGGCTAATTTAGAGCAGCTTGATTTGTCTGAAAATGAGTTTAATGGCTCAATCCCTGATGACATGGGGGAGTTGAAGTCATTATCAGGGACTTTGAATTTGTCTTTCAATCACTTTTCAGGGAAAATTCCCAAGAGTTTAGGTGATTTAGCATTGACTGTGAGTTTTGATCTTAGGAGTAATGATTTGAGTGGTGAGATTCCTCAAACAGGGTCGTTTGCCAATCAGGGTCCGACTGCATTCTTGAATAATCCCAACTTATGTGGTTTTCCATTACAGAAGTCATGTAAGAACACTTCAGATGCTTCATCGCCCGGCGTTCAGTCCGGTGGTAAGGATAACGACGTGTCCAGCGAGCAAAAAGGGCTGAAACCGGGGGTGATCATACTTATATCTGTAGCTGATGCAGTAGGAGTGGCCTTTATAGGATTAGTTATAGTTTATATCTATTGGAAGAAGAAGGATTCCCATGGGTGTAGTTGTACTGGGAAAGGGAAGCTTGGGGGGAATGAGAGGACTAGCTTGTGTGCTTTCCCTTGTATGAATGGCTTTCCTAGTAATGAGTCGGAAGTGGAGTCGGAGAAGGGTGGTGGCGGTGGAGCTAGTGGCGGGATGAGTGGTGGAGAGGGCGACCTTGTGGCGATTGACAAGGGGTTTAATTTTGAGTTAGATGAGCTGCTGAGAGCATCAGCTTATGTGTTGGGGAAGAGTGGGTTGGGGATAGTTTACAAGGTTGTGCTTGGAAATGGCGTGCCGGTGGCGGTTAGGAGGTTAGGCGAAGGAGGGGAGCAACGGTGCAAGGAGTTTGTCTCGGAAGTTCAGGCTATTGGGAGGGTAAAGCATCCGAATGTTGTGAAGCTACGGGCGTATTATTGGGCGCCCGACGAAAAGCTTCTCATAAGTGATTTCATTTCGAATGGGAACTTGGCTTCGGCTCTTCGTGGTAATATATATTATTGTTCTTCATCTAGCATTTTGCTTAACTTGATTGAAACTTAAGTTTAATGTTTGTAGAGGAGCTTCTCTATTGATGATAATTGGTTACACTATCAAAGATTGCATATTTGATTGATTTTAGAGATATGGATAGGATTAGCTTTTTGTTTGTTTCTAAGTGCAAACTAATTGGTATGTGGGATCATTTCTTGAACTAATATTTTTGTTGGCATATTATCATTACCACTTTTGTTAGACGTGAAAGTGCTTAACTTTGGCTATGATGTTTCTGCCTTTGTTAGCCACGTGATAATGTTGATTCTAGGTGGAACATGGAGTTCTTTTTATGCCAAAACATGACTTTAAGCATACTTTTTTATTTATTTATCAAAACTGTATTTAGATTTTAGAATTAGAAGAATAATTATGTATGATAGAGAGAGAAATGGTTGGATGTGGGTCTGTCCCAAATCTTTGCTTTCCAGAATCTCCTTAATAGTTGCTAAGAAACAAACCCTTTTAATGTTTTTCAAGGGAGTATTTTCAGAATATATTCTGGATTTAAGACTTTTAGTTGGTTCAAATGTCATCAATAGTTGTTGGTAAAGACATATCAAGACAAATGTAGGTACCAAGTAGATAGGCACACTTAGTACAATCAGAAGAAATATAGGCAGACAGGGGTTCACAAAATTCAGAAGCCTAAGAGATGCCTCCTCCATTGATCTAAACTATGCAAACTCTTTCCATATATTGACAATCTTGTTTGGGATTGAAAACACTATTCTTGAACTCTTCTTTTACCTTCTTTAGAATGTTTCAATCAAGAGAGTTTCATGTGTTGTACTAATGCAGGAAAGTCAGGCCAACAATCATCCACCCTATCATGGTCCATCAGACTGAAAATCTCAAAGGAAACCGCACGAGGCTTGGCCTACCTACACGAATGCAGCCCGAGGAAATTCATCCATGGAGACATAAAACCATCAAACATCCTCCTCGACCACGACTACCAACCCCACATTTCTGATTTCGGCCTCAACCGTCTGATCAGCATCACCGGAAACAATCCGTCTTCCTCCGGAGGTTTCATCGGTGGTGCCCTTCCTTACCTCAAACAACCTCAGCCTGAAAAAGTGAACAACTATAGAGCACCAGAGGCTCGTCTCCCTGGTGGCCGACCGACCCAAAAATGGGACGTCTACTCTTTTGGTGTCGTCCTGCTGGAGTTGTTAACTGGGAAGTCCCCAGATCAGGTCTCGTCTCCAACGAGCTCAACTTCTACAGAGATTCTAGACCTGGTAAGGTGGGTGAGGAAAGGATTCGACGAGGAGAGCCCATTGTCGGATATGGTGGACCCAGTGCTGCTCCAGGAAGTGCACACGAAGAAGGAAGTAGTGGCTGCGTTCCATGTAGCACTCGCATGCACAGAGGCAGACCCTGAAGTTCGACCGAGGATGAAAACAGTGTCTGAAAATCTAGAGAAGATTGGGGCATGATGAAGTTGGTTGGTAATGGTTTATTGTGGATCATATATCAGACAGTTTTTGAGTCATTGGGAAGTAGTTGTCCGTTGAAGAGGCAGCAGATAGTTTCCTTTGGTTTATACATTCTTTTTAATCTACCTGAGTTATCGATCGACAGCATTGCACTTCCAGTAGAAATCAAGTTAATACATGGTGTAATTTATCTCCTTTCACATTGTGTTTTCTTTTCAAATAAAGTTTTCCTCTATTTAAGCTTTTCAACCTCGTATTTCATTTAATTTAAATAAGTAAACGGAAAATCCCGTACAACATTTGCGACGCTGATAATATGGGACAGGTTGTAATATGGATTGCTCTGTATTATTATTATATAGGTACAATATATTAATTCGTAGTTAAAATATATTTTTTTTAAAGTACCATGAACAATAAATTAAAATATATTTTTAAAATGTTATAATACGATTAATTTATCTTAATTTTAATTTTTTTTAACTGCAAAAAGATTTTATTAAACAAAACTTCACATGGGATATTGAAATACTCTCAAACAATGAATTGTATGGCTACAATAATTAATAAGACCATATGGAACAATAACAACATAAACCCTAGTCTAAATAGAACCATAACCTATGCTCCTGTGCAAGAATAAATAAGAAAAACACCACCCATTCGTTAGCTCCGCATTATATTTATTTAATTCTCGTGCCAACAATATATCCTCAAAGCTTTTTCCTCCCTGACAGTCTTTCCACCAAGTTGTATATCTCAAATTAATTGAAGCAGTACACTTTAATTACTAATAAGTATAACAATCACTATACTTTAACAACGGGTCAACTTAGATGTCAAAAGTGGCCCGGCACTCCCTAACCCGCCCTTGCCCGTGACATTTGGGGCAGACCCAACCTGACCCGTATTGAGAATGGGACGGGTCTGGGTAGCAGTGATGTCTCGATTTGGCCAGTTCGGACCTGTTTTGGACCCGTTTGCTCCATTTAATATTTACGCTATACTAATATTATGTGTATAATTTGTACTCCCTCCATCACATCTCAAATGTCACACTTTTCATTTTGGGTTGTTTCACAAAAGTTTGCACATTTCTTAAAAAGCAAAAAGTTAACACACAATCACCATTCTCCATACACTTTATTTAAAAAAAAACTCAAATTTACTAACACACCTTACATATTTGGCAAATACTTGTGTACAACCTTCAATTGGTACAACCTCCTTCCTTCACCTTCCGTGTGTGTTTTCTTCTTTTTTTTTAATTGTTGATGTATGTTACTGTTTTTTTTTTTAATTTTAGGGATATAATTGTAATTTTACCCTTGTGGTTTAGGGTATAATTATCCCCTAGGGTTTATGGTTTAGGGTATAATTGTAATTTTACCCTTGTGGTTTAGGGTATAATTATCCCCTAGGGTTTAGGGTTTATGGTATAATTGTAATTTTACCCTTGTGGTTTAGGGTACAATTATCCCCTATGGCTTAGGGTATAATTGTAATTTTACCTTTATGGTTTAGGATATAATTATCCCCTAGGGTTTAGGGTATAATAGTCATTTAAATAAAATAAATTTAAAAATAAAATAAAAAACAACATTAATGAAGGAGCACGAATTAATTAAGAATGATGAGGACCAAGTACCAATTCAATTGGTATAACCGATTGCACCCTAATCCCTCTCTACATATTTTATCATTTGCAAAGACTAGAATGAAACTGATTTTTTTTTTCAATTATGGTGAGACCGGATCTTTTTAATAAAATGGGTCAAATTAATCAAACGGGTTACCCACTTTCTCTCTCCTCCTTCGGTCTTCCGTCCCGTTAATGTTATTCCCACCTCTTCACTCTCCTCTTCCTGTACTGTCTCAACTCTCAAACCCATTCAAATTACTTCACTTTTACAGGATCCATATTCATCTAACTAACAACAAAACCTAGAATCTTTTGTTTCTTGTAATCTTGAGTTCCAGTGAGGAGTGAAAAAGAGTAAGTAATAAAAAAGAGGTGGAGGGATTTGGTTCTGAATATAAACTGGACGGCGCAGTCGTGAGAAGAGAAAATCCAGATCTAGAAAACCCTAGACGGCGCAGTCGCGAGTGATGGCGGAGACGGCTGTTGGACAGGTGAAGGAGTCGATGGAGGCGTAGATATACATAAACGCATGAAGAGAGAGAAAGAGGAAAATCCCTCATTAGAATATTTTCTTTCTTACTTTGAATCATATTCAAATATCTTCCAATCGTTTCTTCTTATTCATTAGAAATTCATATCAATTGTTAAAATTTTAATTAATTAAATCTCAATTTATGATTCAAATTATACTTGGGCCTTGCAGGGAGTACCTCATGCTGTTGAGGAAGGAAGATGAGGAATAAGAGGGTGGAAGATGAGGCAAAAATAGGGGAGTCGAGCGGCGGTTGTGGGCGGTGGTTTGTGTGGGGGTCGCAGGTTTCGTTTCTTCGTTTTTTGCTCTTTGTTATAGAATTTCATTATGTTATTATATGATTTTGTTTAAACTCTGCTTGTGAAGCATGTTTAGATAATTTGAATGAAGAACCAAAAATGTTGAAGGGATGATCTGTGAGCAGGGAATTTTTTGTTTTTAATGTAATTAGATTACTCTTTTGAATTAATTGGGTCACTCTTTGGAATAAGTAGGATTACACTTTGATTTGAGACTTTGATTTCTTAAAATGAAGCCATGTACTGTGATCAATATTTCGATCTTCTTGTACAGAACAATATGGCCATTTTGTGTGTTGTCCATGAAAATTTTGACATTATGCTATGTTAAGTTTTAGTCATCTAAGAGCTTGCACATATTAAGATTTACAAGTTAAGCCTCATAAAAAGTACTTTATCTATCATGCTTATTCAATTCATTCACAATGTTCAGTTGCTCCTAATTGATTTTTACTCAAATGTATTATTTTCCACTTCTTTTGTAGGTTAGAGTTGATTATCCGTGGGGTGTTTTGCAGGGTTTTGTTCTGTGATTTACTGTTTGTGGGCTGAAGTTTGTTTCGGAAGAAAAAGATACACAACTCTGTTCAACCGACCATCACCGTCTCTAAAGGCGTTAACCAATCGAGCAGCAATCCTCCCTCATGATCTTCCACTCTTCGACAGCAGCCATCCATTCTCATGAGGCTTCAGAGAAGTGGAACCTCCACTAATAAGAACACAGAAAAAGCAGAGGAGGTCTTGCTCTCCGATCTTACACAAGCAACAAATAATTTCTCCCCTGTAAACAAAATTGGTGCTGGCATCTTTGGAGTGGTCTACATAGGGAAGCTATCTAACGGCCGTGAGGTTGCCATCAAGAGAAGCGAATTGGGCCCGAAAACGAAGAGTAGTATTGTAGTTTTTATATGATTTGAGACTTTTGTTTGTCTTTTTTTTTTTCCAGCCAACAGAGCCTATTTTTTGTCAGAAGGCTCGTCGAGAGTTTGCCCATGCATGGAATAAATATGTGGATAACACATTTGGAACTATGATCGAGTAACTGAGCTTTCGTGGTTGGTAGCGATAATCAATTCTTTGGCTTCAAGGTTATCCTTTGTTTTGTATGTTTGTACCTGTCGTGGGGCTTAGATTTCGATTTGTTGCTGATTTCTTGTTTCTCTTAATTCTGGGTGGAAGAATATGTACATTTTTGTTCTGCATTGTGAAATTGTGATAGAACACATAAATTTTTAAGTTCCCATGGATGTAGTGTATGTTTTGATATTGTCATAATCGCAAATCCTGTATTTTGCGCTGCACCTAATTCTCCATTGCGTCTTTGGTTATGTCGATTTCATTATCAATTTACTCAAACAAGTTTATTGGCTCCAAATCCGATTATTTTATGATTCTATTGATGAAGTATTATGTAGATGCCTAGATGGTCCTATCTCTTTTTTATGATATTGCTGGGACTGGGAGAGTAGCAATCTTGACTGTTAATCCAGCTAATCATTTATATTTGCAGCATGTTACTCTCAATTATCCATTATTTCTTCATCCACACACACAAACATACAGATACAGTATTAGTATTTATTTGTTGTGTTTCTGATTGGCCAACCGCGTGCCGTTTCAACCTTGCTGAGAGTGTTACGGAGGGCTTTGTTGAACTACCTCCGGAATGTTGTTACGTTTTGGACCCTGAGTCCCATAGTCCTGGTTAGAAATGGTGGTCTGCTAATTGTTCTTGTTATGATTGATAACTGCTGGGTGTATTCAAGTTGATCATGTTAGAAATCTTGGGTGCAGTGGCTTTAATAAAATATTATTTTATTTAGTTAACGTCTTTTAGATTACTTTTTTCTATTAATTGAATTACTCTTTTTAATAATTAGGGTTACTCTTAAATTTTATATTCGGATTTTAGAAAATAAAATATTCTTATTAATATATTTTAGGTTACTCTTTTTAATTAATTGGATTACTTTTTTAATAATTTGGGTTACTCTTTAATTTCATATTCAGATTTCAAAAGATAAAATATTGTTCTATTTGATTAACATATTTTAGGTTACTCTTTTTTATTAATTGTGTTACTTTTTTTTCATAATTTGGGTTAATCTTTAATTTTATATTCGGATTTCAGAAAATAAAATATTGTTATATTTAGTTAACATATTTTAGGTTTATCTTTTACTATTTTTAATCATTTGGATTACTCTTTAATTTCATATTCGGATTTCAGAAAATAAAATCTTATTTTATTTGGTTAACATCTTTTAGGTTACTCTTTTCTATTAATTGGATTACCCTTTATAATAATTTGGATTATTCTTTAATTTGAAACTTTAATTTTCTGAAAATTAAGGTTCATTTTCTGAAACATCCAAATAAAAACACGTAGTAGTAAATATTAAACAGACAACAATGCTGAAATATGAAAATTAAGAGCAACCCAAATTATTAAAAAAAGTAACCCAATTAATAAAAAATAGTAACTTAAAATATGTTAACCAAATAGAACAATATTTTATTTTCTGAAATCCAAATATATAAAATTAAAGAGTAAACAAAATTATTGAAAAGAGTAACCTAATTAATAGATAAAAGTAACCTAAAAGATGTGAACTATATAGAATAATATTTTATTTTCTGAAATCCAAATATGAAATTAAAGAGCAACACAAATTATTAAAAAGAGTAACTCAATTAAATTAACAGAAAAGAGTATCTAAAAGATGTTAATAAAAATAGAAAATGTTTCTAGAATATGTGATGTTTTAGGTTGAATACATCAATTTGAAAAACTCAAGGCCTATTGCCACAAGAAGGAAAACCTAGTTTCAAATAATTACAGTGCCTTAGCAAAACCCATGTCATTTCTTTTTGTAGCTTCTTTGATCTCTTTCTGCACATTCTGAGAACTAAAAGAAACGAGGGAGTCGAAACTTGAGATGAACCACATATCCCCGTTGCTGAAAAGTTTGATGGGGCGATGCAGATCCTCAACTCCCAACATACAATAGAACCTCGTGTCAATTCTGAATTCTTTTGTACATGAATTTTTCACACCATATTAATTCCCTCATCACCCAAACCTCAAACTCAGCATCCTCATATACGTAGCATATACAAAGGCAGCCTTTTAGGAGCGCAATGTTGATCCAAGAAACCTTGTTTACATATAATTGATCGAAGTGTGGTGGTGGTGGGAACATATTGGAACCTTTCTTTTTCCAAGTCGAATGAACATATAAGCTCAGATGGTCTGCTGCCGGTGGTTATCCAATGAACGGTGCCATTGAGGAAAGGATCAAAAGACTTTCGCTTTGGACAGGGTGCATTTTCAATCCTTCTCCATGAATCTGAACCTAGCCGTTGTGATCGAGTTTAGACACAACACAAGCTCGAAAATGATATGAAAACATGAACATAAACAAGCCACAAAAGTGAGCATTTTTTCAATAATTATTCATAATATGCAACACTCATTCCTAGCTATGAGCTCCTTCTACGTTGTGATCGAGTTTGGAAACAACACAATCTAAGATATGAAATGAAAACATCAGTTATCTAACATGAAAAAAGAACATAGAATTAGGATGAAATTACTACTGTATTAGATTACGCACACCCAATTAGTTTTGGAAAAATCCATCAAAATTCGAAATTCCAATGTTTTCAAGAATTTAATCACCACTTTCTCAAATCAAAACCCCTAATCGAAGGCAATTCAATCACAGTGGAGTATCACTTCATTACATTCAAAATAAGCACAAAAATAACACAAAGTATCTCAAGAACATCGCAACAGTTCCAATTGAAACAGAAAGCAAAGCCATGGTAAAGTATCCACAAAAAAAGTCAGCAAGTATGACCATATTCAATTCAAATAGCAAGAACCACCCATTACCCCAAAGAAGTTCCTCAAAAAATCCAAAAAAAATATAAAAAAAATAGGAAGATGGAAAGAAAGGCGTACAACATCACCGCGGGGAAATTCCGAGATGGAAGAGAGCAGAAGCAAGTTTAAGACACCTAAGATGGGAGAGTGGCCATATATTTGCACAATTATGGAGTTGAAACCGAATGGAACAAATGCTTCGTATCCGCGAAATCGATGACAAATTCGCTGTAAGGGTTGGGGTCGGGGCGGTCTTCGGTGGCTCGTTGGTGGCAGTGTCGAGATTTAAGCGCGGACATAGATGGAGAAGAAAGAGAAAGAGAAAGAGACGAAACAGAATTGTTCTGATGAGAGGGAAAGAGAAAGTTGGATCCGAGCGATGAGAAAAAAGAAAAGGCAAGAACAGATCAGAAAACCCGCGAGAATCTATACTGGGTGTGAATTGAGATCCGGTTCCACCAAATTTTTGTAGGACCGGTCATATCCTAGTTATTCTCTTAATCATTTATTATTATTTAAAAAATATAATAACACCCCTAAAAGTTATGCTCCATCCAATCCATTTCAATGTTTACATATTTTTTTTTTGGACGTCTCATTTCAATATTTACGTTTTTCTTTTTAGTAAATGGGACCCACCTAAAATAATTAATATATCACTATGAACATTCAACACTAATACACATACCCACTTTTCATTAAATATTATCTTTTCACCCACTATCTATTAAAATACTATACTTCTTAATCAACCTGCAAAAAACAAACATAAATTAAATAGTATTATCTTTTCACCCACTATCTATTAAAATACTATACTTCTTAATCAACGTGCAAAAAACAAGCATAAGCATTGAAATTGGACGGATGGAGTAACTTTTTTAATCTTCGTGCCGAAGAAGGGGTGCAAATATTTGTGGGACGGAGGGAGTATATTTTATTTATATTTTTGTATTATATACATAATTTATAATTTATAAGATGTATTTACTTAATTAATTAACTAAAGTAGAAAATATATGATATTACTGTTTACATGATATATAATTACTATTTAAATGAAATAATATAAATTACACATTATTTATAATAATTATAAATACTTAAAATAAAATAAATAACTAAAATGGGCCAAGAATGAGGTGGACCCGCCCCCGCCCATAAGGGGCACGGGGCGGCCTGAACCCGCGACAAATGAATGTGTCTGGGTCCAGGTAGTCAACTACCTGGCCCGACTCATTGACATCCTTAAATTTACTCGACTCACAATCCGTCTTACAAATACACGTTACTCAAGAGAGTATCTCTTAAATTACAAAAATCATTGTATTATTTATTTAATATTGTAAATTTGTGATTCATGTTTATTTTTGAAATTTCTATTAGTTTTTTTAATGGAAATTAAATATAAAAAATTATACATTTTTTAAAAAATAAATTAAAAATTAATACACACTCGATGTATCAACTATTAGTTCAAAATGGAACATAAAATTAAAATTTTGTATTTCCTTGCAAAGCTATAAAATTTTGATTATACTTGTGATGAAAGCAAAAAAAATCTTTATTTATTCGAGAATTAATTAATCCATAAATAATTTTCAATTGTTTCAGAACTAGCCTTGATTGCCCATTCCTTAGAAAATGAAATCCATGATGATTCAAACTGAGCCTGAACAGCGGGCCAACCCAATTAATGCTTTATCATATCTGCAGCTATATCTATGGAGAACCCTGTTAAAAGATTGAGCTTAAATACACTAATTTTCCTTACATAAACTAAATATTACTCATCCGTGCGTTGCACGGAAAGAATAAAGAATTATAAACTTTTATATTTATTTTTTTGGCAAAGACTTATGTGAGACCGTCTACGTAAGGGCTTACGTGAGACGGTCAGAAAGTGATAACTTTTATAAACAAAAGTAATAATAAATTAATGAAAGTGATAATGCTATTTCATGAACAATTTATTGAATAAATAAAAAGTGATAATATTTTATAGCGAAAGTGATAACTATTATAAAATTAAAAAAATGATATTACGTGAGACGGTCTCACGCAAGACCTACCCTATTTTTTATTTAAATCATAATATATATATATATATATATATATATATATATAAATTATGTATTTTATATAAACTAAAAATTATTTATAAATAATATATAAACATATATTTTTTTAACATAATGTAATTTTATATTTATTAATTAAATCATATTGTTTATACACTTATTTTTTTTATAACATTAAATTTGATTCGCTATTTAAGATAAATATTAACTTTTGATTATTAATTATATTTAAATTATTTTATTTTAATTAATATCTATTTATTAAAAATAGATATAGCACTCTCTCAGTAAAGCTCAATTATTTTTTTTAAAGAAAGATACTATATAATATAATTTATATTGGGATCTTCATTTAAAAGGCCTAGTCAACATTAAATCTTATTTAAAAGTCCTAAGGTCATAAAATTTTGTGTAAATGGCCCCGCTTTTAAAAAATAATGTTTCTACTTGAACATTAATACTTTAGGGACTTTTAAGAAAATAATATAAGTTTGGGACTTTTTTTTGTAAAATAAAAAAAATGGGGGATTTTAGTAAATTATTAATATTTTATGAATATTTGAAAATTAGCATTTATTCCCATAACAGTAACCATTTCGTTATATCAACTTGTATGTCGTTATTCAAAATTCGAGTTATTGGAGGGTCGTTTCAGTCAAAATTTCTCACATTTACCTCATTATACACCATTCGATTTATTTGTTTAGTGAATAGTCAATATAGCATTGTCTGGCTCCATAAGGGAATCATTCTGTTATAACGACTTGCACGCCGTTATTCAAAATTTGATCAATTTTAGGAGCCTTTCATTCGCTTGGATCTCTACATACAATATCAAAACATAATATTCTAATACTCTAACAAATGGATGTTGATATTCAGTCTCATATGAAGTATCTCATACATGTTAAATAAACACAAGTGTATAAAGTATACAGTTTGAATGCGAAGTATAAGAAATATTAAGTATCCCACTTAAATTTTTGAATGGGCTTGTAGAAATATTGTGAACTCAAGGCATGTGTTTAATATGAGGTCCAGACGCACAACTTAATTGTCATGTATGAAAATATGCGTGTTTATGCCCATAACGGAATCATTCCGTTATACCCACTTATATGTCGTTATTCAAAATTCGAGATATCTCTGGGTCATCTCAGTCAAAATTTCTCACTTTTATCATCATTGTATGCTATTTGATTGATTTCTATAGTGAATAGTAAATTAAGCATTGTTTGACCCCATAATTGACTCATTCCGTTATAACGACTTGCACGCCGTTATTCGAAATTCAATCGATTTTAGAGGCCTTTCTTCGCTTGGATCTCCACATACAATGTCAAAACATAACATTCTAATAAATTAACAAATGAATGTTGATATTTAGTCACATATGAAGTATCTCATACATGTTAAATACACATAAGTATATAAAATATACAGTCTGGATGCGAAGGATTACAAATATAAAGTATCCCACTTGAATTTTTTAATGAGCTTGTAGAAATATTATGAAATCATGGCAAGTTTTTAATATGATCGTCCAAACGCATAACTTAATTGTCATGTACAAAAATATGCATGTCTATGCTCATAACGAATCATTCTGTTATACTCACTTATATGTTGTTATTCAAAATTTGAGTTATCTCGGGGCCGTCTCAGTCAAAATTTCTCACTTTTACCATCATTTTATACTATTTGATTGATTTCTATAGTGAATAGTAAATTAAGCATTGTTTGAACCCATAACGGAATCATTCCGTTATAACAACTTGCACAACATTATACAAAATTCGATCGATTTTAGAGGCCTTTCTTCGCTCGGATCTCCATATACAATGTCAAAACATAACATTCTAATAAATTAACAAATGAATGTTGATATTTAGTCACATATGAAGTATCTCATACATGTTAAATTAAACAAGTATATAAAGTATACAGTTTGAATGCGAAACATTACAAATATGAAGTATCCTACTTGAATTTTTGAATGGGCTCGTGGAAATATTATGAAATCAAGGCAAGTGTTTAATATGAGGTCCAAATGCACAACTTAATTGTCATGTACAAAAATATGCGTGTTTATGCCCATAACGAAATCATTCCGTTATGCCCTCTTATATGTCGTTATTCAAAATTTGAGTTATCCCGGGGTCGTCTCGGTAAAAACTTCTCACTTTTACCATCATTGTATGTTATTTGATTGATTTCTATAGTGAATAGTAAATTTAGCATTGTTTGAACCCATAACGGAATCATTCCGTTATAACGATTTGTACGCTGTTATTCGAAATTCGATCGATTTTAGAGGTATTTCTTCGCTCGGATCTCCACATACAATGTCAAAACATAACATTCTAATAAATTAACAAATGAATGTTGATATTGAGTCACATATGAAGTATCTTATACATGTTAAATACGTATAAGTATATAAAATATACAGTTTGGATGCGAATGATTACAAATATGATGTATCCCACTTGAATTTTTTAATGAGCTTGTAGAAATATTATGAAATCATGGCAAGTATTTAATATGATCGTCTAAACGCATAAATTAATTGTCATTTGCAAAAACATGCATGTTTATGCCCATAACGGACCATTATGTTATACCCACTTATATATTGTTATTCAAAATTTGAGTTATCTCGGGATTGTCTCAGTCAAAATTTCTCACTTTTACCATCATTTTATGCTATTTGATTGATTTCTATAGTGAATAGTAAATTAAGCATTGTTTGAACCCATAACGAAATCATTTCGTTATAACGACTTGCACAACATTATTCAAAATTCGATCGATTTTAGAGGTCTTTCTTCGCTCGGATCTCCACATACAATGTCAAAACATAACATTCTAATAAATTAACAAATGATTGTTGATATTTAGTCGCATATGAAGTATCTCATACATGTTAAATACACATAAGTATATAAAATATACAGTTTGGATGCGAAGGATTATAAATATGAAGTATCCCACTTGAATTTTTAATGATCTTGTAGAAATATTATTAAATCATGGCAAGTATTTAATATGATCGTCCAACGCACAACTTAATTGTCATGTACAAAAATATGCATGTTTATGCCCATAACAGATCATTCTGTTATACCCACTTATATGTTGTTATTCAAAATTCGAGTTATGTCGAGGTCGTCTCAGTTAAAATTTCTCACTTTTACCATCATTTTATGCTATTTGATTGATTTTCTATAGTGAATAGTAAATTAATTATTATTTGGACCCATAACGGAATTATTCCGTTATAACGACTTGCACACCGTTATTCAAAATTCGATCGATTTTAGGGGTCTTTCATTATCTTGGATCTCCACATACAATGTCAAAACATAATATTCTAATGCACTAACAAATAGATGCTGATATTCAGTCACATATGAAGTATCTCATACATGTTAAATAAAATAAGTATATAAAGTATACAGTTTGGATGCGAAACATTACAAATATGAAGTATCCTACTTGAATTTTTAAATGGACTTGTGGAAATATTATAAAATTAAGGCAAGTGTTTAATATGAGGTCCAAATGCACAACTTAATTGTCATAAACGAAAATATGTGTGTTTATGCCCATAACGGAATCATTCCGTTAGGCCAAGTTGTATGTCATTATTCAAAATTTGAGTTATTCCGAGATCGTCTCGGTAAAAATTTCTCACTTTTACCATCATTGTATGCTATTTGATTGATTTCTATAGTGAATAGTAAATTTAGCATTGTTTGACCCTATAACGGAATCATTCCGTTATAACGACATGCACGTCGTTATTCAAAATTCAGTCAATTTTAGGGGCCTTTCATTCGCTTGGATCTCCACATACAATGTCAAAATATAATATTTGAATAAACTAACAAATTGATATTGATATTGAGTCATATAAGAATTATTTCCTACATGTCATATAAACAAGTGTATAAAGTATAAATGTTTGGATGCGAAAAATTACAAATATGAAGTATCTCACTTGAATTTTCGAATGAGCTTGTAGTAATATGATAAAATCAAAGTTGATGTTTAAAATGAGGTCCAAAATCACTACTTGATTGGTATGTACAATAATGTGTATATTTATGCCAATAACGGAATCATTTCCGTTATAACAGCTTGCACGCCTCTATTCAAAATTTGAGTTATCCTGGAGTCATCTTAGTCAAAATTTCTTACTTTTAACTTCAATCTACACCATTTGAGTTGTTTCCAAACACCTTCAAGTCCCTAATTCCAAACAAACACAATAACAAAAATCTCAAGAACAAGAATAAGAAAAATACACAAAAATATAATAATAAAAGCAGTTTATTTAAAAGTTTAAGATACTTATTTTCTTAACAAGGATTTATGCATCTCATTACTTCCACCATTTTTTAGCCTAAATTTCATGCATCAATGCATCACATCTTCTCCCATAAACAACAAGTTCTCAACTTATAACACAATGAAACACATAAAACATAAAAAAATTTACTTAGACTTTTCATCAAACAATTGGTGTGCAGATTTTTTCAATTTTTAAGATTCATGATTCTTGCTTTCATTCAACTTCAGTCAAACAGAAATTCAATAACATGTGCAACCCAAGAGCATAGGAGAATCGGAGAGGGAGAAGAATCACAGAAGATTCGAGTGTAAAGGGAATGCAAGTACACTACTTGAAAAGAAAAGAAGAATCAATCTATCTTTGGGTTTGTCTTCACCAACGAATGGCTTCACCAACGATTCAAATGGGTTTGTCTTGAATTTGAAAGATTTGACTTCACCAACGAACAATTGATGTTTTGAGTCTTCAACAGCCTTCTTGATTTGGCTTCACCAACAAAATTTCTTGGGTCTTCAACCATTTTGATGAAAGAGTTGGCTTCATAGGAAGATCGATGGATGTATGAGTGTTCATCACTCTCTTAATTTTAAAAAAATTAGGACAAATTTTAATTAAAGAAAAGTTTTATCGCTCAATTGTAAATAATAATAATTTTTTTCCTTTTTTTAATTAATACTATAATACAATTTTGGTCAAAGGCCATTTAAAAAAGAGTTTTAAGTTGATTGACCCATTACAACTAATTTCCTATTTATATTTTATTTTTAATTGAATAATATATGAATAAAATAAAATATTATTTAATATAATAAATTATAAATATTAAAAGAATATTTATGAAGATGATCCTAATGAAAATAAAATTAAGAGAAAAATTAAAATAAATTATGAATTTTCGAAAATAGATTTCATACATTAATTTTAAATATTAAACAAAAAGAATATTTATAAAGACGATCATAATGAAAATAAAATTGAATGAAAAATAAAATACAAAACTTTGAAAATAGATTTCATAGTTTAATCCTAGATATTAAATAAAATATATTTCACATGTGCTTTGAATCTTCAATTCTACAATTTCTGAAATTGATTCTAATTCATCACTTCAAACATGGTAATTTTTTTTAGTTTTTTTTAATGATGATTGAAGCTGCAAATATATTTTTTTTAATAATTGAAGCTGCAAATAAATTCAAATAAAAAGAAGAACAATAAGGTTAAAAAAAATTTGTAAAAGTATGGTTAATGGAATATAAAGAAAAAAGAAAAAGAAAAGAAAACAACATAAAATAAAAATCATAACATAAACTAAAAATTAAAAAGAAAAGTACGATACCTCAAATGAGAATGATTGAACCTGAAAATAAGATCAAATAAAAGTATAAAGATAAAATAAATCATAAGGTTTAATGTGTATAAAGTTTATAAAATTATAAAGAAACCATTCTAATTAAATTAATTTTGGATTGTTCAAACTCATCGCTCCAAACATAAAAGTTTACAAATACGGTTTATAAAATTATAAAGAAAACACAAAAATTGAAGAGAAAAAAAGATAATAAAAAATAAAAAGAAAAATCATACCTCGAATGAGAATAATTGAACCTACACATTAGATTAGATCAAATAAATATAAAGTATAAAAAATAAAAGAAATTAAAGTAGATTATAAATAGTATGAAAGTAGAATATAGAAAAACCTGAAAATAAAATAAAATAAAAATAAAAATTAAAGTATAAAATTGAGGTTTATAGAATTATAAAGATAACACATACAAAATCGAAGAGAAAAAAAATAAGATAACAAATAGCAAAAAATAATAATGATACTTCAAATATGAATGACTGGAACTGCACATAAGATCAAATATGAGATTGATTGAACCTATAAATTTAAGATCAAATAATAGTATAAAAGATAAAATAAATTAAGTATAAATATAGGGTTTATAATTATAAAAAAACACAAAAATCAAAATAATAAAAAATAAAAAGAAGAATGATACCTCGAATTAGAATGAGTGAATCTATACATTAGATTAGATCAAATAAAAAAAATAAAAGATAAAATAAATTAAAATACATAGAAATTTAAATTTGTATGAAAGTAGAATTTATAGAATAGAAGAAAAAGAAGAAGACTAGAAAAAGAAAAAAAAGTAAGAATTTGATTAATTAATGAAACGGTTTATATAGAATAGTTTGAATGGATGAACGACCATGATCGAATCAATCAACGGTGTAGAAAAAAATGTGTACAAAAAATAGTGGTGAAATATTTGATATTAAATTTATATAGATATAGATTAAATTAAAATATATTAATTGATATATTGACTTAAAATTAGTATATTGATTGAAATTTAGTAGAATATACAAAAAAAAAATATCTTTCATATTAACCATATTTATATTGTTAATAAATAAATAAATTTTATTGGCATAAATAGGATCCATGATTAAAATTAAAAGTATTAAATGGATGATCAAGATTAAAATTGAATTATTATTAAATTTAGTAAAATTGAAAAGATGAAAAAAAATTAAGATAAAAACAGAAATTTAGATTTGTTTTATATATATATATATATATATATATATATAGAGTATGTATAGATAGATAGATATAGAAATAGATATAGATATAGATAGATAAAAAAGTAAAATTTAAATAATAAAATCCATTATTAATATAATTAAATTTTATGATTAAAATAAAAGAAAAATTATGTGTCATATGTATATTAAATTTAATCATAATAATATATTAAATGAATATTCATAGATATAGATATATAATGAGAGTGAAAATAAGCGTGTTTAATGTCCAATTTAACACCTTTTTGATGAGAATTGTTGTCATATATTAGCACAAGTGTCTTATATTCAATATATGTAAGAAAAAGGTGCACTTGAGGTGTTTTATTATATTTTAGGTGGAAAAATGATCAAAAGTGTCAAGTTGGAGTAAAGGTGCAATTTGTGCAATGATGCTGAAAAACGCACGTCCAACTTGTATAATTTTTCTGTATTTGTGGGGAGCTTTTAAGTGGATGTGTGATATATGGTTGAAAAGCCACAAAAGAGAAGATTAAAGTACACTTCAATCGGATTTCAAACAAGAAAGTTATGATCCAAATGGTGACGTCGCGCAAGCTGTCACTGTTCAGCACGACTGTTCCAGGTTGCATGACTTTTTATATATTCAAATATTGGTGTTTCTGTGATTTCTCTATGTGGATAGAAAGCCAAGGAAAATAGGATCATGTGAGCATAAGAATCACTCAAATCAGAGATCGAACAAGGAAGTTATGCTCAAAATCATGAGGTCGCGCAGTTGCCGGCGAGAATTTTCGAGAATTTCCAAAATTTTCCGAAAATTACCTATTTCTTGGAGCACAATTAATCTCCTTATCACATAATCCTCCATGATTCACCCATATATTTTATTTTCTTATTTAATTCCCTTCTCACACCTATATATTTTACATCACTATTCATTGTGAGGAGAGCCACATCTATCCTACACCCCACAAGGGGGATCACCCCCCAACCATCATCCACATCACTTTGAAGATTCGTCTATGGAATCAAGAGGAGAACCAAGAGGAGGATTCAAGATGGAGAAGGATGCGACGACTCCCACATCTAGGGTTTTATTCGTTTCCTAATCTATCTTGTATTTTCCAGACATATGGGTAAGATCTATCCATGGGCTAGAACTGTTTTGGTAGATCTAGGGTTTATGAAGGTTTTATGAATTAATTAAACTCTCTTGTGTGTCCTCCGTACAACACTACTTGTGGATTTATTTTATGTATAATTGTGCTTTATTAATCCATATTCACGGTCGTTTTGTGCATCTTCAATTGATATATAGAGTTTGAATATATATCTTGGTTGTAGATTGAGTGCGTTCACTGCTGAATATGATTCCATGTTATGATTCTAAGTGAGGGGACTCTAAAGCTTCATTAGAACTGTCATATATGAATGTTTATTAATTGAATTGAATTCGAGTTAGTAAGCAGAGGGTAATTTTATAGTACCTATAAAGGGAGATCATATCGGGTTAGGTTCCAGACGTGAGAAATAATTGATACTGATAGTACCTAGAAAATGAGGTGAAATTACATCTCTTACTCCAAGGTTATTCACACATGTTACACGCATATTTACATTTGCATGGTTAAGTGATGCGTCCATAGTCCACAAGGCAGAGTCGGCCTGCGCTTGAGATGGAAGTTAAGTAGTAAAACTAGATTACCCTAGAGCTACCTATTCTCCTACTTGATCCACTTTCGTATTCTTCTAGTGTTATTTATTTTATTTGTTATTTTAATTAATTGTTTAGTAGTTGATAATCAAACCTCAAACTGAATTGTCTTTCGTCTTAATTAATTTAGTTAATAATTAAATTGATAATACGCCGTCCTTTGGGTTCGATAATTCACTTGGTCGCTTGCTTAAGCTGCAACTGATATCCTTAATACTTGAGGATTAATTTTGCGTGCAAAGAAAACTTGCATCAATATATTAATTGAAATTAAGTATATTGATTAAAAATTAGTTAAATATGCCAAAAATATCTTCCATATTTACCAAATTTATAGTATATAAAATAAAAAAGTAAAAGATATAGATATAGATATAGATAGATAAAAAAAGTAAAATTTAAATAATAAAATCCATTATTAATACAATTAAATTTTATGATTAAAATCAAAAGAAAATTATATGTTATATGTATATTAAATTTAATTATAATAATATATTATATGAATATTCATAGATATATTATTTGAAATTAAGTATATTGATTAAAAATTAGTTAAATATGTCAAAAATATCGCCCATATTTACCATTTTATAGTATATAAAATAAAAAACTAAATTTTAAATAATAAAATTCATAATTAGTATAATTAATTTTTATGATGAATATAAAAAATATTAATTGGACGGCGAAAATTAAAATTGAATTATTTCTAAGTAAAGTAAAATTGAAAAAAATTTTAAAAAAAAGTGAAAATTTAAATTTATATATATATATATATATATATATATATATATATATACACACTAGTATGAAACTCACGTACTACACGAGATCATTTAATTATTATTCTATTTTTTATAATAAATAATTAGTTTCATATGATTATACAACATTAATTATTGAAAATTTTCTTATAGTTAGACAATTTATGTCTTCATTGTAAAAATTTTACCACAAATTATAACATTGTTACTATGAATTTTGTGTGATTTTATATTACTCTTTTTTTTTTTGGCTTGATATGGATTTAATTTACCTCGAGTGGTCATGATAGCTCGGATCCTTGATTTGTTATTTTATTATAATAAAATAAATTATTAAAAAAAAAGAAAAATTTGAAGGTGATGTATTTAAAAAGATTAAATTGAGAAATACAAAAAACTCATGTATTTAATTGATAAAGAAATAATTCATGATTAACTTGAGAAATGATTAATGTAAACATTACTATTGATTTTTATTAATACAATATTATTAAATTTATAAATATAAACATTTTTTTAATAAAAAAAGAAAAGAAATTCAAAATTACTATTGATTTTACACTTTTATTCAATTGAATTCAATTATTCTAAAAAACTCACATTACAATGTTATTATTTATTTATTATTATTTATTTATTTATTTTCATTTATTACTAATTTAGCCTTTAATTCATTCTTTATTCTTTCAATATTAATTTGCAGCGATATTGTAGATACAAATATTAGAAGCCTGACTAATTTCATTTATTTTTTGGAGTATTGTAATCTTTTTGGTAATATTATGTGTTATATTAATTGTTAGGTAGAGTTGTACTTTTAAATTAAGTTGTATTTTAAGATTATTAAATTGATGTGATGAGTTCAATTTTTTTTATTAAAATTAAGTAGTAGAACATTAATAAATTGATTCTATTACTTATGAATAAATATTACCATATTTTAAATATCGCTCCCTTTATAATATATATATATATATATAAATAATATATATAAAATATATAATATATATTATTTAGATATAATTGAATTTATATACAATTTTAAATAAATTAATTTTTGAGAAAATTAAAGAACTGATTTGATTGTTAGTTAACATAAATATAAAATATTCTATAATTATATCATAATAAAGTAATCATATCTTAATTATTGTAAATTCTTTTTTATTTATCGATAATTCAATTAATTTATATTATTTTTTATTTATGATAAATATTAAGTATTTTTAATTAATTATATAATAGCAATTTTACTTTAATTAATTGTTGTATTTTGTAAAACTAAAAAAATTATACATAATGTTCTATTTATATATAATATATTTTTAGATATTTATAATTTATTAATGAATTTATTATCTTTATTTATTTATTAATTTAATTTTTTATTTCAAATTATATAAACAACTAAAAATAATAAAATTTATAATTCATATGTCATGATTGAATAATTAAGGTATATATGAATAAATTAAATATAAAAATATTAATATATTGCTCCCTTTTTAATATATATATATATATATATATATATATATATATATATATTATTTAGATATAATAAAATTTATATAAAATTTTAAATAAAATATTTTTTGATTAAATTAAAGAATTGATTTGATTGTTATTTAACATAAATATAAAATATTCTATAATTATATCATAATAAAGTAATCATAATTCTTTTTTATTTATGATAAATATTAAGTATTTTTAATTAATTATATAATAGTAATTCTACTTTAATTAATTGTTGTATTTTTTAAAACTAAAAAAATTATAGATAATTTTCTATTTATATACTATAATATATTTTTAGATATTTATAATTTTGTAATGAATTTATTATCTTTATTTTTTAACTTAATTTTTTATTTCAAATTATATAAACAACTAAAAATAATAAATTCTATAATTCATATGTCATGATTGAATAATTAAGGTATATATGAATAAATAAAATTAATATATTAAAATTCGAAAATTAAAAAACATGTGCAAACTCGTTTAAAATATTATTTGTTAAAAGCAAATCAAATTATAAGAGTACAATATCTTATTCACTTTGAAGAAGATTTAAATCGATTCCTCTTATTTCTCTTGAAAAATTCTTGAATTGATTCATTACTTGAAGAATAAATAATTGAATTGACCATCTTGTTTCTCTTGAAAAATACTTGAATCACTCTAAATAAGACTTGCGTCGATTCCTCTTATTCCACTTGAATCAATTCCTTAATTGAAGAATACTTCAATTGATTTCTTGTATCTATACAATTGATCTTCTTGTTCCTCTTGAATCTCTACTTGAATCGTTCCATATACTTTGCTCCATCGAATACTGACTTGAATCGATTATATAGAATCGATCGTCTTGTTGCTCTTTTTCATCGATTCATCTTATTCCACTTGAATCAATTCTTTACTTGAAGAATACTTAAATCGATCTTCTTGTGTTTCTACAATAGATTTTCTTGTTCCTCTTGAATCTCTACTCGAATCCATCCATATACTTTGCTCCATCGAATACTGACTTGAATCGATTCTATAAAGGAACTTGAAGAAGACTCTTATTCCTCTTGGAGAATCGAAAATATATGTGTTTATAACGAATGACAAAAAAAGACTTATTTATAGATGGAATAAGAGATAACAATATGGAATATTCTCTTTTTTTTATCATTTGATTTAATACTAATTTATTTATATTGAAAGATTCAATAATTGATTGTAATTAATATACTAAAATAAATAAATCATAATAAATTTATAAAGAATAAAGATATTCATATATTTTTAAAAAGAAAAATATGAAAAAAGGAAATTAATTGAAAGTAAATAAGGAAAATATAAAAAATTAAATATTTAAAATTAAAAAAAATAAGAAAATTACACGTCATAATGGAGTGATCTGGAGATGACACGTAGACAGAAAAGTTTCTGCTATAGTATACTTAAGATAAGATATATAATGGATAATATATATATAAACATGAAAATAAAAAATTATTGACTCGTTAATCTCTCTCCCAAACTCACGCCAAATCCTAGCGTAAGCTGCCGACCGCCGGGCCACGATCGATCGCCCGCCGCCCCTTCTAACAAGTCTAACCTCGTGGCTTTGCTGCCATAAAGTTTCACGTGGCACCTTTATTCTCCCGCTTCGAACGCTCGTCATATAGCACGAACTACCTCTTCGCACAAGGTAAACAACCACCACTCCTTCTCAAAATATAACATTCTAATTAAATCTTAGAGTGATTTATGTTGAAGCCAGTTCTCAAATTCCATTATGTAAATCAGATTATTAGTATTATTATTTAAATTTCATTTCTTTTAGAACTTCCCCATCTCAGAATATCGTATCACAATAGTATGAGAGTGTGTAAAGGGATAAAGAAAAGTGCAATCTTATTAGGTATGAGAGTGTGCCAGCTTTATGAGCCCTTTCTTACATTATTAGAAATGCTTGTGATTGCTGAACGTATTCCTTTTTATTGTGAATGTAATTGTTTATAGTGGTGGTTGAAATAGAAATTCTTGTTTTTTAATCTCAAGGCATCCTGGGCCTTAACTTCAATTTCTTCTCCCTTAAGATGATGAATGCAGATAAACTTGCACTGTTGCCTCTAACATTGTAGTTTGCTCTGGTGCACTTCTATTGAATTTGTTTAGTTAAGAAGTTGTCTTACTTTTTTACTTAGTGTGACTATCCTTCATGCATATATATTTTTTTTGTCATGGAAGTTTTTTATGACTTCAACTATATATATTTGTCTACCTATAGGTCCGGAGAGATGGAAGCAAGATGACTCTTGCGCAAAGCAAAAAACTATCTCAGCTAACTGCTGATAATGCTCAATGGGAACACCGGCAACTTCTGAGATCAGGAGCTGTTAGGGGAACTGAGGTGCAGACAGAGTTCGATGATGAGGAAGAGCGCAAAGTTATTCTTCTTGTTCTTGGTATATCCCAATGCTATTCTTGAATATATTTTGATTTCTTGATTAATAACTTTCGAGGTGAAGTTATGTACAGTTTCTGACTACTTTTCATAACAGATACAAAACCCCCTTTCCTTGATGGGAGGATTGTTTTCACGAAGCAAGCCGAGCCTGTTATGCCATTAAAAGATCCTACATCTGATATGGCTATAATATCGCGGAAAGGCTCTAATTTGGTGAGGGAAATCCGTGAAAAAAAGCAGAGCTCGAGTAAGTCCCGACAGCGATTTTGGGAGCTTGCTGGTTCGAAGCTCGGTGATATTCTTGGTGTTGAGAAAACTGCTGAACAGGTATATGCTTCAATCAAAATCAATTTATTTCTAGATCACGTACTATCTTATAGTATTGAACGGTAATATTTTAAAGCTCTTTTTCCTGCGTTGCTTGCTAGATTGATGCGGATACTGCTGTAGTGGGTGAAGAAGGTGAAATAGATTTCGAAGAGGATGCCAAATTTGCTCAGCATTTAAAGAAGCGAGAAGGAGTGAGTGATTTTGCTAAATCAAATACATTAGCACAACAACGACAATATTTGCCAATATTTTCTGCACGAAAGGAGTTGCTGCAGGTATGAGTTGTTTCCTTGTTTTATTTTTATAATAAAATGGCTATCCTATAATTTAAACTTCTATAGAACTAATACATGGTGATGGACGATGTTATGCTTCATTTCAGTAGTACTAAAGCTGAGATTGTGATTGCTTTGCCATTATGTGAAGTTTTGATTGGATTAGAATCTGAATGATGCATTTCAATTCTTATATTTAAACTAAACCATGTACCTCCTACTTGTACATATTTATGTCAAATCTTGTGTTACTATTTATTTGCATACGCATCTGTTTATCACTTTTACTTTTCGAGCTTGTCTTGTGTACAACGAGTGTATGCGGATACTTGGATTTATTTGAAAGATATATAGATGTAAAACAATTATACGCCAAGGATTAATTATCAACCCTATGGGTAAAGCTTAAACTCTTAAGAATAAATGAGTAAATAACCGACCCCGAAGAAGATGTTGACTTGAAAATACAATAGTCCTTTGAATTGATACTAAACCTTAAAGGTAAAGATCAAGTCCTACAGGTAAAAGTGTAAGTAATGCACCCAGGTGTATGTACACCCGGTTGCATATTAATCTTTAACTTTTCAATCCTTTTGGTGAACAGAGGAAGGAAAGGTTGGGTTGTCTTATTTAGTTCCGAATTTAATATTAAAAAAATAATAATAATAATCTAAATTTTTCCTTCTTCTAGCCAAATCCATCAAACAAACTAGCATGTATATATAATCTCATATGATGAATTTTTGGTTTATTAATGTTATTCCCTTGCTTATATTATAAGGTCTTATGTTTGAATTAGGTTGTGAACAATGCGACCTGCACCTACTTAAAGTATATGATTCAACAAAAGTAGATTAAAGTATACGTAAACAGTAGATACAAAAAATCGGATGTCTGAGATTGCTAATTTAGTACCCTTTCCTATCAAATGTACTCCACGTGTATAATTTTTAAAAGAGAAAATGAAAAAAAAAAGAAGATTCAATTAATAGTTATTGCTCAATCTCTTCTTGACTTAATGCAGGTAGTACGTGAGAATCAGGTGGTGGTGGTGGTGGTGGTTAGTGAAACGGGGTCTGGAAAGACAACACAATTATCACAGGTTTTTTCATCATTGTAATATATCTGAAATTGTTTGCATTTTTGTATTCAGTAGTGACTGAATATTTCCAGATGTGATTGTTCATATTATCTTCATGAGGATGGATACACAACCAATGGCATAGTTGGTTGCACTCAACCAAGACGTGTGGCTGCCATGAGCGTCTCGAAAAGAGTCAGTGAATAGATGGAAACTGAACTTGGTGATAAAGTTGGATATGCAATACGATTCGAGGATGTAACTGGGCCTAGCACTGTAATTAAGGTAATGAAACTAGTCATTCTTTTTTGTTATTGTAGCTTGTAATAGTTTTTGATTGTCAGACCTCAGTACATGCATGACAAGGCATATTGTCACTGATTCTTTTTGCAGTACATGACTGATGGTGTGTTGCTTAGGGAGACGCTGAAAGATTCCGATTTGGATAAGTACCGATAAATAATCAAATTACCCAGACGGATTTGTTGCAAGTCTAGGTGTTTGAATAGTGTCTGTGCTATATATATATATATATATATATATATATATATATATATATATATATATATATATATATATATATCGAGATGTCAAGCTCATCGTGACATCTGCTACTCTTAATGCTCAGAAATTCTCAGATTTTTTCGGGAGGTAAAAATCATATTTTCTTCGAGCTATTAGAGGAAAGACTAAAATTGTCTTTCTACTTCTGAATCTAATGATTGTCACTTCTGCCTTGCAGTGTACCTATATTTCACATTCCTGGGAGGACTTTTCCTGTTCAGATACTGTATAGTAAAAGTCCTTGTGAAGATTACGTTGAAGCTGCCGTGAAGCAGGCAATGACGATTCATGTGACCAGTGCTCCTGGTGATATACTAATCTTCATGACTGGTCAAGATGAGATTGAGGCAACCTGTTTTGCTCTTCAAGAACGCATGGAGCAACTTTCAAGCAAAAAAGAAGCCCCAAAACTTTTAATTCTTCCCATATACTCCCAGCTACCTGCAGACTTGCAAGCTAAGATCTTCGAGAATGCTGAAGATTGAGCTCGCAAGTGTATTGTTGCTACAAATATTGCGGAGACATCGCTTACTGTTGATGGGATCTTCTATGTCATCGACACAGGATATGGGAAAATAAAGGTGCATAACCCTCATATGGGAATGGATGCTCTGCAAGTGTTTCCTGTTAGTCGGGCTGCTGCTGACCAGAGGGCTGGACGTGCTGGAAGAACTGGGCCTGGGACCTGTTATCGGCTTTACACTGAGAGTGCTCATCTTAATGAAATGCTTCCCAGTCCAGTTCCAGAAATCCAGAGGACAAACCTGGGTAATGTGGTTTTGTTGCTCAAAAATCTCAAGATAGACAATTTATTGGATTTTGACTTTATGGATCCCCCTCCTCAAGAGAACATCCTCAACTCCATGTACCAGTTGTGGGTATTAGGTGCTTTGAATAATGTTGGTGATCTAACGGATCTGGGTCGGAAAATGGTGGAGTTTCCTCTCGATCCGCTAAAATGCTTTTAATTGGGGAGCAGCTGGAATGCCTTGATGAGGTTTTGACAATTGTGTCCATGCTTTCAGTACCATCTGTTTTCTTTAGACCCAAGGATCGAGCAGAGGAGAGTGATGCCGCCAGGGAAAAGTTCTTCGTGCCAGAATCCGACCACCTTACTCTTCTAAATGTATACCAGCAATGGAAAGCTAATCAGTATCGGGGTGATTGGTGCAATGACCATTTCTAACACGTTAAAGGTTTACGAAAGGCTAGAGAAGTGAGATCCCAGTTACTCGATATTCTGAAGACGCTCAAAGTTCCATTAACATCGTGTGGTCCTGATTGGGATATCGTGAGAAAAGCAATATGTTCTGCATATTTCCATAATGCTGCCCGTCTTAAAGGGGTTGGTGAGTACGTGAACTGCAGAAACGGAATGCCCTGCCACTTACATCCAAGCAGTGCTATATACGGATTGGGTTATGCCCCAGATTACGTCGTTTATCATGAATTGGTCTTGACGTCAAAAGAGTACATGCAGTGTGCTACATCTGTCGAACCCCAGTGGCTGGCCGAGCTGGGGCCCATGTTTTTCTCTGTGAAAGATTCGGATACATCGATGATTGAGCATAAGAAGAAACAGAAACAAGAGAAAACTGCAATGGAGGAGGAGATGGACTTGAGGAAAGTGCAGGAGGAGATGGAAAGAAGAAACAAGGAGAAAGACAAGATAAAGAGGGCTAAAGAGCAGCAAAGAGTCTCCATGCCCGGGTTGAAGCAGGGAGCTTCCACGTACTTGCGACCCAAAAGGTTCGTCTTGTGATCTCCATTGCGTCGTCTCATTTAGTAGAGGAACGACCCGTTCTTCCAAAGCCAGGTTTGAAGAATACATACGTATGACTATCCACTTCTTGATAGATACTATTTTGTGTAACTTGAATTGCTTATGAGAATTGACAGGACATTGTAGTATTGTCAAACAGTTTTCATGTTGTATATTACCCTTTAACAACAACTGAATTGAAAGAATCCTTTGTGTATAAAATACACCGTTGAAAACATTTTTTATTTAAATTTTAAGTTTTTCTTTTGAAATTTATGCCCCGTCCATAAAATAGAAGTGATAATAATTATGAATGTTTTCCCTTGGCTCCCTCTTTCGTTTTTCTATTAAGAATTCAAATAAATTAGGTTTAATGTGACACAAGCAACCCTAGTATTTTTTCTAACATTTCTAGTACCAACTAATTCATTCGGGCGAGACATCTTACGATGTCATGATGTCCCTGAAGAAGGCTAGCGCCCAATAGTGCTCTCGAAAGTGCGCTCTTGCGCACCAGCTGAAGAAAGGCTTGTACTGCGTGGGACAGGATTCAATCCATTCTTGAGAAGAAGAATCGAGGTGAATTGTTCATCGGCCAAGTCCGGTACAACGAATCAACCCGAACCAGGATCTATACTCTAAAAAAGAAAAACTTGGCTTAGGATCTGCTCCAAGTGTAATGATCTGTCGTGGCATGCCTCTGTCATTTCTATCTCATATGATACCTTCCTATTTTCAGTATGATATTATTTCCTATAATCTTTGACAAATAAATTCTTCCGGAAGAATAGTTAGGAGGTTACAAGGTTGTGCTTGGAAATGGCGTGCCGGTGGCGGTTAGGAGGTTAGGCGAAGGAGGGGAGCAACGGTACAAGGAGTTTGTTTGTCGCGGAAGTTCAGGCTATTGGGAGGGTAAAGCATCCGAATGTTGTGAAGGTACGGGCGTATTATTGGGCGCCCGACGAAAAGCTTCTCATAAGTGATTTCATTTCAAATGGGAACTTGGCTTCGGCTCTTCGTGGTAATATATATTATTGTTCTTCATCTAGCATTTTACTTAACTTGATTGAAACTTAAGTTTAATGTTGGTAGAAGAGCTTCTCTATTGATGATAATTGGTTTCACTGTCAAAGATTGCATATTTGATTGATTTTAGAGATATGGATAGGATTAGCTTTTTGTTTGTTTCTAAGTGCAAACTAATTGGTATGTGGGATCATTTCTTGAACTAATATTTTTGTTGGCATATTATCATTACCACTTTTGTTAGACGTGAATGTGCTTAACTTTAGCTATGATGCTTCTACCTTGTTAGCCACATGATAATGTTGATTCTAGGTGGACCATGGAGTTCTTTTTATGACAAAACATGACTTTAAGCAGACTTTTTTAGTTGTTTATTTATCAAAACTGTATTTAGATTTTGGAATTAGAATAATAATTATGTATGACAGAGAGTTGGATGTGGGTCTTTCCCAAATCTTTGCTTTCCAGAATCTCCTTAATAGTTACTAAGAAACAAACCCTTTTAATGTTTAAGGGAGTATTTTCAGAATATATTCTGGATTTAAGACTTTTAGTTGGTTCAAATGTCATCAATAGTTGTTGGTAAAGACATATCAAGACAAATGTAGGTACCAAGTAGACAGGCACACTTAGTACAATCAGAAGAAATATAGGCAGACAGGGGTTCACAAAATTCAGAAGCACTAAGAGATGCCTCCTCCATTGATCTAAACTATGCAAACTCTTTCCACATATTGACAATCTTGTTTAGGATAGAAAACACTATTCTTGAACTCTTCTTTAGAATGTTTCAATCAAGAGAGTTTCTTGTGTTGTACTAATGCAGGAAAGTCAGGCCAACAATCATCCACCCTATCATGGTCCATCAGACTAAAAATCTCAAAGGAAACCGCACGAGGCTTGGCCTACCTACACGAATGCAGCCCGAGGAAATTCGTCCATGGAGACATAAAACCATCAAACATCCTCCTCGACCACGACTACCAACCCCACATTTCTGATTTCAGCCTCAACCATCTGATCACCATCACCGGAAACAATCCCTCTTCCTCCGGAGGCTTCATCGGTGGTGCCCTTCCTTACCTCAAACAACCTCAGCCTGAAAAAGTGAACAACTATAGAGCACCAGAGGCTCGTCTCCCTGGTGCCCGACCGACCCAAAAATGGGACGTCTACTCTTTTGGTGTCATCCTACTCGAGTTGTTAACGGGGAAGTTCTCGTCTCCAACGAGCTCGACTTCTACAGAGATTCTAGACCTAGTAAGGTGGGTGAGGAAAGGATTCGACGAGGAGAGCCCATTGTCGGATATGGTGGACCCAGTGCTGCTCCAGGAAGTGCACATGCACAGAGGCAGATCCTGAAGTTCGACCGAGGATGAAAACAGTGTCTGAAAATCTAGAGAATATTGGGGCATGATGATGTTGGTTGGTAATGCTTTATTGTGGATCATATATCAGACAAAAGTTTTTGAGTCATTGGAAGTAGTTGTCCGTTGAAGAGGCAGCAGATAGTTTACTTTGGTTTATACATTCTTTTTAATCTACCAGAGTTATCAACAGCATTGCACTTCCAGTAGAAATCAAGTTTATACATGGTGTAATTTATCTCCTTTCACATTGTGTTTTTTTTTTTAAAATAAAGTTTGCTTCTATTTAAGCTTTTCAACCTCGTATTTTTCATTTAAATAAGTAAACCGAAAATCACAATTGTACAACATTAAATAAACATCATTGTAATTTTATTTATTTAATATTGTAAATTTGTGGATCATGTTTTATTTTTGAAAAGTCTATTAGTTTTTTTTTTTATATGGAAATTAAATATAAAAAATTATACATCGATTAAAAAAAAATAAAAATTAATTCACCCTCGGATGTATCAGCTATTAGTTCAAAATGGAACATAAAATTAAAATATTGTATTTCCTTGCAAAGCTATAAAGTTTTGATTATAATTGTGATGAAAGCAAAAAATCTTTATTTATTCGAGAATTAAACCATAAATAATTTTCAATTGCTTCATGAGCTAGCCTTGGATAGCCCATACCGTAGACAATGAAATCCATGATGATTCAAATTGGGCCTGAATAGCGGGCAGCCCAATTAATAATTTCTCATATCTGCAGTTATATCTATGGAGAGCCCGCTTAAAAGATTGGGCTTAAATATGCTGTTTCTCCTTATATCTGAATGTCTTATCCAAATGGGTCTTAATATATAAACATGAAAATCCAAAATTATTGAGTCGTTAATCTCTCCCCCAAGCCGAGCCCCGTCTAAGCCGATCGATCGCCCGCTGCCCCTCCTCACCAGTCTACCCTCGTCGCGTTGCCGCCATTAAGTTTCACGTGGCACCTCTATTCTCCCGCTTCAAACGCTCGTCGTACAGCACGAACCACCTCTGCGCACAAGGTAAACCGCCACCACCTCCTTCTCTTGATTTTGATTTTGATTTTGATACATGATTTTAATTGAGGGGTAGATATAATGGGCTTGCAGTACTATCTAAACCTTTTGATTCTTGGTTAATTAAATTATAGTGTTTTTTTATTGTTATAATATTGATCCTTAATTTTTATTCAATTTGGGAGGAATTGATTAGGGTTTCTGAAACAAACTACAGAAAATAGGGGAAAAGAAAAGCAATATAACATCGTAACTATGTCTTAGAATGATTAATCGTGGAAGTCAGTTCTCAAATTCCATTGTGTAAATCAGATTTTTTTATTTTTTTTTTAAATTTAATTTCTTTTACAACTTCCCCATCTCAGAATATCGTATCACAATAGTTAAAAAAATTTAAAGAGACTATCTTAAGAAGTAATATTCAGAGAAGTTCTTGAAGGACTAGTGGGAGAGTGTAATTAAAACTGCATATGAAAATACTCTGAGGTCATGAAGGATTAGTGGGATAAAGAAAAGTGCAATCGTATTAGGTTTTCATTTTTTTTTAAATATTGTACGTTTAATTTATGATATAATAAAAAAATCCATTAAAATTAAAACAACTACATTCTCATTTTTTATGAAATGAATATTAAAATTTGAAAATATAAAGAAAATTTTTTGTGTAATAAGCAACTAGTATATCTCTTAAATAAAGTTGTCTTTGTGCGTTCTTTATACTTTATTCAGATTTTGTAAGAGATTTTACTTATTTTTAATTTAGAAAGAAGTTTCTAATAAAGGGTAAAATGGTATAATTAATTTTTTTATTAGTTATCTTTTCTATCAGACAACCATAATTATATATTTATATGACCTTCAAAACAGTCTATTACACTATTTGTAAAATTATTTCATCTTTATATTTACCAATCTTCTTTAAATATATGCCCTCTTATATCTCATCTCACCTACCAAACTATCTCTTGGTGCTTAGTTGGTCTTAGGGGAAAGATTAGGGAAGGGGCTTAGATATACCTTTTCTCGTTTTTTAATGTTGTATCAAAGCTTGCCCTCTGGTCATTATTGAGAGCAGAGAACTTAAGTTCAAATAAATCATACTATAGTTTGTTTAATAATTTTTTGGTTTTGTAAAAGTATTATTCTGTTAAATTTGTAATATTTAGTTTCTGGTTGTGTCATTTAGTTGGAATTTGCATAAAGAGTGAGAGTTTGCAATTTCCATCAGCAGTAGTATATTAGATATGCATTCATGTATTAAAAATAAACAAAAGTAAAAATAAACAAAAGTCTTTGTTCTTGTTGATTTTGTATTACTATTAATATAGTTAGAAGTATTTTAAAAAGGGATTATGTAATTTGAAATTTAGAAATTTCCCTTGCCTAGAAATTAAGAGCATTGTATTGTTTTTGCTATATATAGGTGGCTGTGTATTAGTATTTGTGACTTCTGTATATCAGTTTGGTTTTGATGAATGATTATTCCATTTGCAGTCTTATTCATTGGATAGTTTTGCTTCAGCAAAGACAAAGCAGTAGAAACAGACATGGCTGGTGGGCCATTTGACGTTGACAAGTTAACAGATACTTTAACACCAGAGAATTCTGGAACTGGTGGTTTGCTTGTAACGGGAAAGGATAGGGTTGTTTTCAGACCACAGAGAAAATCAATTCTAGGTAAGAGACTCAATTTATTCCTCTGGATAATGGACTTCCTATAATTGCAAGAGTGTTTTTTTTTTTGTTTGCATCAATTTGAACTGTTTTAGTTTTAGTTACATAAATTTATGTACACGAGTTTGATGTCACGCAAAGAGTTCTCAAAAGCAATAAATGTAACAAAATATTCCATTAGATTAGCTTGGTTGTTTCCTAATTAGAATTACACAGGTGAATTCAATCGCACACATACTTTAGGAGTATTTGGCTTTTTTTTTTTTTTTTTAATCTATAGTGTTTTTTTTTTAATATATGTGTTACACATACTGCTGCGTAAAACTGTTGTATATGTATTTTGGGGTTTTTTAAAAGGCTTAGTTAATTGTTATGTATGAAATATTCATCTCCGTGTCTTATCTAATTCATGTGTTTTTTGTAGCATTTCATTATTTTTATTTATTTTCTAAGGAAAGCAGGTTGCCCCCTATTTTAGTATTATCTTATCCTACTCTAAAGTGAGAAATTCCTTTATGTAGGAATCATCCTCTCATTTTAATCAAATATGGAACATCAATAATTTGGCTTAGTTTAAATTAAGATGCCTAAAACTTCCCACCTTCTCAATTTTCGTATGAAACTTTTGTGGTGGTTCTAAATGGATATTCAATTTTGGACTCTTATCATGTGTTGTAATGGTTTCTGCAACAGGTCTTGACATCCTTGCAGATGCAAAACGCTTGGAGTCGAAGGTCGAGGGTTCATTTAAGGTTCCCAAAGATAGAGTTGCCTCTGTTATTTCATCTCTAGATGAAGATGAGGAAAAGTCTTCATCTACAATAGTTGATGATGGGGAGAACGATGCATTTGACAGCTTACGGATCAACAGTAATAGACAATACCGTGAAAAATCTGGTTTGAGTGGGTCATCTAAGTCAGGTATTCTTCAGTTATTGTGTTATATTTTATTTTACTCTCTTGTAGGTATTTTACACTTTTTGAACAAATGTATCTTTCTGTTGATGCATAAGCTCAAAAGACTTCAAAATTAAAAAGCCAAGGGCGCTGTTCCTCCCTTATGCGCTGCAGATCAACTCACCAAAAAATGTGTTTGTATATAATTTTAGATAAAATAAAAAATCATTAAAAAAAAGTGACAGAAATATAAACAAGAAAAAACTATGGTTTGTATGTAAGTTTTCAGATAAAAACATGTTTTTATTATGAACTTGGGAAAAAGCAGTGGTAATATAAATATGAAAATACTCTCAGAATATTAAACTAAAAAACAGTGCTGAAAGACTGACTTAGGTTAACCTTGATAAAAATGAAAAATAAGCAATCCTTCCTATGAATCTCATCGCCCAATGTGTTCTGGCCTACGCTTCACCTCTGCTAGACTATTCTGACAGCTGTTGTTGTTGCTCTGGCGCTGCCCCTGCCTGCTTTCTTATCTGGTCAGGCAGAAATTAATATTGTTTTTTAATGTGAATCTTTCCTCTGTATCTTTATTGGCCAACAGGCCAAGTGTATTCTAAGCTCTATTGTCCCTCCACTGGTTGATAAAAAAAATTTGTATTGTGATCTATGAATTTGTTAAAGGCGAAGAAGGTGTTTTTTGAGAAGGTTGCTTTGGTTTGAGGGAAATTGTTTTGCTTGGTGAATCTATCAAGATCTTGGCATTGAGGATTGAATTTGTTTGCCATATGGTAGATTGTGTTTCCCATGAATTTCTTGATCGATAGTTGTAGTTTTGGAATGGATGTTATTGAAATTGAGTGGTTTTTTGGTGAAATAATTTTCTTATCTAGGTAAATGTCATTCTATGGGTGTGTTGCGAACACCCTTCTATGATTTTATTTTTGTTATTTGAGTTTATATTATTCTTTTTTTATCAATTATTCTGCGTTCTATTCTTTCAGGAAGTGTTGTAACTGAAGTGCTACAGAATAGGGAAGTGCTCCAACGACATCGTCCAGATAAACACAAGGTATATACAGTATACATCTCCTTATGATTCTTCCTATCATTTTTAATGCACATTTATTGAAAATTTCACCATCATTTCTCTGTAGCTTTCATGTTTATTATGCTATCTTCCATTGGACTCATTTTCCCAGTAGTTATCTTCTTTTCTTCTATGGAATCTTTTGATGTATTTATGGGACTGGTTATGTCTACTTGTAGTTTAGCATACATTGAGACTTCCCTACTTTTATATGTATTTTTGTGTTTCCTTCCCACTGGATGATAAAGCTGGAATAGTTAGAACTCAGAACAGTAGTTATATTTTTTTGGCAATTAAATTTTGATCCAAAAAATTGAATGCTTCTTTCTGGTTGCTAGTATTATGATACACTACCTGCGATCACAAATATGCTATGATATATTTCACTTACCCTTTGTATTATATTTTTAGGTTCCGACTGCAGCCTCTGGAAGTCCCAGTAGTAGGAGTCCTAGTTCAGACTATGCCATCCGTGATAGAAGCCGGAGCAGACATGAAGAGTTCTATAAAAGCACCAGTAGACATAGCTCTGACAGGGAAGGGAGGACTCCTCGAGAGTCATCTAACGTCCAAGAGAGAGAGCACAATGGAGACTATGGCAGAAATAGATATAGCTCTGACAGGGAAGGGAGGACTCCTAGAGAGTCATCTAATGGCCAAGAAAGAGAGCACAATGGAGACTATGGCAGAAATATATATAGCTCTGACAGGGAAGGGAGGAATCCTAGAGAGTCATCTTACGGCCAAGAAAGAGAGCACTATGGAGACTATGGCAGAAAGAGAGGTAGATATGATAGTTCTATGAAATCACCTGGTACTTCCTCATCTCAGTTTTCTGTCTTTAATGATCTGTTCATTGAATGAACCTTCAGATTTTGGAAAACATATGCAATCTGAAATGACTGTAGTTATATGGATTTGGCTAGTGTATATCTTTACATTTTTTTGCGATGAACCTATTCTGATGTGATGTATGTCATTGTAGCCAGATCTAACTGGGATGATGGAAGATGGGAATGGGAAGATACTCCTCGTCGTGATGGGCGAAGTTCCAGTAGTAGAAACCATCAACGCTTTCCGTCCCCCATGCTTGTTGGGGCATCTCCTGATGCACGACTTGTTTCCCCGTGGTTGGGTGGCCGTACGCCCAGTTCTTCTGGTAACTGTAATAATTATACAAGGTTTTGAAAATGGAACTATCTTGTCTGTAATTTTTTTTGGGCAAGTTTCTGCTTGTAACTTATGACCTTATATAAGAAACTGTATATGTACAGCATCTCCTTGGGATAGCATTGCTCCTTCCCCCACACCAATTCGAGCATCTGGATCGACTGCGAGGTCTTCAAGTTCCCGGTATGGTGGGAAATCTGGTCAGGCTAACTCCTATTCAGATAACATACAATCGACTGAGGTAAGGAGTTTCTCTTTCTTATTTCTTTCGTTTGTGTTTTGTTTTCATTTCCTTTTCCTGCATTTCAGATAAATGCAATAATTTTTTTTAAACCTTTCCCTCTTCGTTCTCTTTTCTGGTATTAGGACAGAGAAAACGGTGCAGAAAATTTATCAGGTGATCAAACTCATGAGATATCAGAGAGTATGCGCCTAGAGATGGAATACAATTCTGATCGTGCATGGTAAATTTGTCCTAATATTTTTTGTGAATTTACAGCTTTCGTTTTTGCTTCAATCTACTGTGCCTGGCGTTTGTTTGAATTATTGCTTTGGGATCTATATGAATGGAGCTTGTCCATGTGCTGATATGGCTTTATGTTGCTTTTTCTTTGAAAAAAATAACATTCAAAGGAAGGTAGTAATTCATCTTTCAGTCGTGCAGTTATGGAAAGAAACTCTTGGATGCAGTGCATGGAGAACAATTTTGTCAAAATTTAGTTGCAATTTATGTATCAATATCTTCTTTTGGATATTTTGATGTTTAAGTAATTTTTATGTCACATCTCATATATTCTGAAATGTTATGTTTTGTCTTTGTTTGACTCATTTCTGTATCACAGGTATGATCGAGAAGAAGGCAGCACTATGTATGATGGAGATGGCTCCTCAGTTTTTCTTGGTGATGAGGCATCTTTTCAGAAGAAAGAAACAGAATTGGCTAAAAAACTGGTATCATTTTCAATTGCTTTAGGTTGATGTGGATCCATCTTTCTGATGCTCTCTGTTAATATTGAGAAAGTTCCTCATGAAAATGTTGTTAGTAGCTGTAGCTAATAATCAATGAATCTGTGGCTTTTTATGGGCAATATTATATCTTATCAATGTCTGTAGCTGAAATGTATATACATCATTTTATAATCCACAGAATACACAATATGCTTGACCATGAGGGTATGTGTTGACGTCCTGCTCTTATATAATGTGTGATTTTAGATTGTGCCAGATTTATGAGCCCTTGCTTACATTATTAGAAATGCTTGTGATTGCTGAACATATTCTTTTTTATTGTGAATGTAATTGATTATAGTGGTGGTTGAAATAGAAATTCTCGTCTTTTAATCTTAAGGCATCCCGGCCTTAACTTCAATTTCTTCTCCCTTAAGATGATGAATGCAGATAAACTTGCACTGTTGCCTCTAACATGTAGTTTGCTCTGGTGTACTTCTATTGAATTTGTTAAGTTAAGAAATTGTCTTACTTTTTTACTTAGTGTGACTATCCTTCATGCATGTATATATTTTTTGTCATGGAAGTTTTTTATGGCTTCAACTATATATATTTGTCTAACTAAAGGTCAGGAGAGATGGAAGCAAGATGACTCTTGCGCAAAGCAAAAAACTATCGCAGCTAACTGCTGATAATGCTCAATGGGAGGACCGGCAACTTCTGAGATCAGGAGCTGTTAGGGGAACTGAGTTGCAGACAGAGTTCGATGATGAGGAAGAGCGCAAAGTTATTCTTCTTGTTCATGGTATATACCAATGTTATTCTTGAATATATTTTGATTTCTTGATAACTTTCGAGGTGAAGTTATGTACAGTTTCTAACTACTTTTCATAACAGATACAAAACCCCCTTTCCTTGATGGGAGGATTGTTTTCACGAAGCAAGCCGAGCCTGTTATGCCATTAAAAGATCCTACATCTGATATGGCTATAATATCGCGGAAAGGCTCTAATTTGGTGATGGAAATCCGTGAAAAGCAGAGCTCAAGTAAGTCCCGACAGCGATTTTGGGAGCTTGCTGGTTCGAAGCTCGGTGATATTCTTGGTGTTGAGAAAACTGCTGAACAGGTATATGCTTCAATCAAAAAAAAAAAATTTTCTAGATCACGTACTATCTTTTAGTATTGAAAGGTAATGTTTTAAAACTCTTTTTTCTATGTTGCTTGCTAGATTGATGCGGATACTGCTGTCGTGGGTGAAGAAGGTGAAATAGATTTCAAAGAGGATGCCAAATTTGCTCAGCATTTAAAGAAGCGAGAAGGAGTGAGTGATTTTGCTAAATCAAATACATTAGCACAACAACGACAATATTTGCCAATATTTTCTGTACGAGAGGAGTTGCTGCAGGTATGAGTTGTTTCCTTGCTATATTTTTATATTAAAATGGCTATCCTTTAATTTTACCTTCTATAGAACTAACATATGGTGCTGGACGAAGTTATGCTTCATTTCAGTAGCACTAAAGCTGAGATTTTGATTGCTTTGCCACTACGTGAAGGTTTTGATTGGATTAGAATCTGAATGATGCATTTCAATTCTTATATTTAGCCTAAACCATGTACCTCCTACTTGTACATATTTATGTCAAATCTTGTGTTACTATTTATTTGCATACTGCATCTGTTAATCACTTTTCGAGCTTCTCTTGTGTACAACGGGTGTATGCGGATACTTGGATTTATTTGAAAGATATAGATGTGAAACAATTATGCCCCAAGGATTAATTTTCAACCCTATGGGTAAAGCTTAAACTCTTTAAGAATAAATGAGTAAATAACCGACCCCGAAAAAGATGTTGACTTGAAAATACAAGAGTCCTTTGAATTCATACTAAACCTTAAAGGTAAAGCTTAAGTCCTACAGGTAAAAGTGTAAATAATGCACCCAGGTGCATGTACACCCGGTTGCATATTAATCTTTTCATTTTCAATCCTTTTGGTGAATAGAGGAAGCAAAGGTTGGGTTGTCTTATTTTGTTCCGAATTTTGTCATCATACCTTTAATTTAAAAAATAATAATCTAATTATTTCCTTCTTCTGGCAAAATCCATCAAACAAACTATTTTCATTTTTATTTATGTTTAAGACGTAAATGGTAGATACAAAAAATCGGATGGCTAAGATTGCTAATTTAGTAACCTTTCCTTTCGAATGTACTCCACTTGTATTATTTTTAAAAGAGAAAATGAAAAAAAGGAGGATTCGATTAATAGTTCTTGCTCAATCTCTTCTTGACTGAATGCAGGTAGTACGTGAGAATCAGGTGGTGGTGGTGGTTGGTGAAACGGGGTCTGGAAAGACAACACAATTAACACAGGTTTTTTTCATCGTTGTAATATATCTGAAATTGTTTGCATTTTTGTATTCAGTAGTGACTGAATATTTCCTGATGTGATTGTTCATAGTATCTTCATGAGGATGGATACACAACCAATGGCATAGTTGGTTGCACTCAACCAAGACGTGTAGCTGCCATGAGTGTCGCGAAAAGAGTCAGTGAAGAGATGGAAACTGAACTTGGTGATAAAGTTGGATATGCAATACGATTCGAGGATGTAACTGGGCCTAGCACTGTAATTAAGGTAATGAAACTAGTCATTGCTTTTTTGTTATTGTAGCTTGTAATAGTTTTTGATTGTCATATGTTAGTACATGTTTGACAAGGCATATTGTCACTGATTCTTTTTGCAGTACATGACTGATGGTGTGTTGCTTAGGGAGACGCTGAAAGATTCCGATTTGGATAAGTATCGGTAAATAATCAAATTACCCAGATACTGATTTTGTTGCAAGTCTATATGTTTGAATAGTGTCTGTGCTATATAAATATGTTGCTTTATTTCTTTTAATTCTGTATCTCATCATGTAGAGTCATTGTAATGGATGAAGCACATGAACGGTCTCTAAGCACAGATGTGTTATTTGGTATCCTCAAGCAAGTCGTTGCCAGACGTCGAGATTTCAAGCTCATCGTGACATCTGCTACTCTTAATGCTCAGAAATTCTCAGATTTTTTCGGGAGGTAAAAATCATATTTTCTTCGCTATTAGAGGAAAGACTAAAATTTTGTCTTTCCACTTCTGAATCTAATGATTGTCACTTCTGCCTTGCAGTGTACCTATATTTCACATTCCTGGGAGGACTTTTCCTGTTCAGATACTGTATAGTAAAAGTCCTTGTGAAGATTACGTTGAAGCTGCCGTGAAGCAGGCAATGACGATTCATGTGACCAGTGCTCCTGGTGATATACTAATCTTCATGACTGGTCAAGATGAGATTGAGGCAACCTGTTTTGCTCTTCAAGAACGCATGGAGCAACTTGCAAGCAAAAAGGAAGCGCCAAAACTTTTAATTCTTCCCATATACTCCCAGCTACCTGCAGACTTGCAAGCTAAGATCTTCGAGAATGCTGAAGATGGAGCTCGCAAGTGTATTGTTGCTACAAATATTGCGGAGACATCGCTTACTGTTGATGGGATCTTCTATGTCATCGACACAGGATATGGAAAAATAAAGGTGTATAACCCTCGTATGGGAATGGATGCTCTGCAAGTGTTCCCTGTTAGTCGGGCTGCTGCTGACCAGCGGGCTGGACGTGCTGGAAGAACTGGGCCTGGGACCTGTTATCGGCTTTACACTGAGAGTGCTTATCTTAATGAAATGCTTCCTAGTCCAGTTCCAGAAATCCAGAGGACAAACCTGGGTAATGTGGTTTTGTTGCTCAAAAGTCTCAAGATAGACAATTTATTGGATTTTGACTTTATGGATCCCCCTCCTCAAGAGAACATCCTCAATTCCATGTACCAGTTGTGGGTATTGGGTGCTTTGAATAATGTCGGTGATCTAACGGATCTGGGTTGGAAAATGGTGGAGTTTCCTCTTGATCCGCCCCTTGCTAAAATGCTTCTAATTGGGGAGCAGCTGGAATGCCTTAATGAGGTTTTGACAATTGTGTCCATGCTTTCAGTACCATCTGTTTTCTTTAGACCCAAGGATCGAGCAGAGGAGAGCGATGCCGCCAGGGAAAAGTTCTTCGTGCCAGAATCCGACCACCTTACTCTTCTAAATGTGTACCAGCAATGGAAAGCTAATCAGTATCGGGGTGATTGGTGCAATGACCATTTCTTACACGTTAAAGGTTTACGAAAGGCTAGAGAAGTGAGATCCCAGTTACTCGATATTCTGAAGACGCTCAAAATTCCACTAACATCGTGTGGTCCTGATTGGGATATCGTGAGAAAAGCAATATGTTCTGCATATTTCCATAATGCTGCCCGTCTCAAGGGGGTTGGTGAGTACGTGAACTGCAGAAACGGAATGCCCTGCCACTTGCATCCAAGCAGTGCTATATACGGATTGGGTTATACCCCAGATTACGTAGTTTATCATGAATTAGTCTTGACTTCAAAAGAGTATATGCAGTGTGCTACATCAGTCGAACCCCAGTGGCTGGCCGAGCTGGGGCCCATGTTTTTCTCTGTGAAAGATTCGGATACATCGATGATTGAGCATAAGAAGAAACAGAAACAAGAGAAAACTGCAATGGAGGAGGAGATGGAGAACTTGAGGAAAGTGCAGGAGGAGATGGAAAGAAGAAACAAGGAGAAGGACAAGATAAAGAGGGCTAAAGAGCAGCAAAGAGTCTCCATGCCCGGGTTGAAGCAGGGCGCTTCCACGTACTTGCGACCCAAAAAGTTCGGCTTGTGATCTCCACTGTGTCGCCTTTTTCTTTTCTTGGAGGAATCGAAATGGGACGAGTTGGGTACCTCTCATTTAGAATAGGAACGACCCGTTCTTCCAAAGCCGGGTTTGAAGAGTACATACGTATGACTCTCCACTTCTTGATAGATAATATTTTGGGGAACTCGAGTTGCTTATGAGAATTGACTGGACGTTGTAGTTATTATCAAACAGTTTTCATGTTGTATATTACCCTTTAACAACAACTGAATTGAAAGAGTCCTTTGTGTATAAAATACACCGTTGAATTTTTTTTTTTTTTAAATTTTAAGTTTTTCTTTTGAAATTGATGCCCTGTCCATAAAAGAGAAGTGATAATACCTTGGCTCCCTATTTCTTTTCCTATTAAGAATTAAAATAAATTAGGTTTAATGTGACACGAGCAACCCTAGCATATTTGGAGGAACAACCAACCCAATTCAGTCTTGGCTCATTGAATGGTGAAGGATCATCTGCCACCTTTATTCATTTCTTTATTCTCATTATTTTTTTACTATTTTTACTTTGTGGCAAAAAATGAAAAAACTTGGCTAAGGATCTGTTCCAATTGTAATGATCTGAAGTGGCATACATCTGTCATTTCTATCTCATATGATATCTTCCTATTTTCAGTATGATATTATTTTCCTATAATCGTTGACAAATAAATTCTTACGGCTCTTTTCCCAATACTTATCCGCATCATCTTCTTACTATTTAATGTCCGTTTCTTTAGTTGCACCTCTGCATACCATCTCCCCATCTGCAGGTGTGTGTTTTTTTTTCTTTAATTCATAGTTTGTTTATTTTCTTGATCTTTTTTTTTATCTGCATTTTGTACGAGTGTTTGGACGTTCTAATGATTCTGTTTTTTTCTTTTTTTCCTGGGAGCTGAATTTATAATGCAATAGCGTACGGTTATTTGTTCTTTTTTAAGAATGTGTTGTAATTGCAATGCTGGCTAGCATCTTCACCCTTTCAAGGTTTATATGGTGGAGTATGATATTTTCATCAGCTCTATGATTAGGAAATTTAAAACTGTATTCTTTTGTGCTATAAGATTTATATGCAATAATGCAAGTATGAACACAACACAACGTTTTTCACTTGTTTGGGTAGGTAGGTGTGGTTGGTGAGAAATGGAGTTTATCTATGGCCCTATTAATTTTGAGTTGTGAATAAATTTGAAGTTGGTCACAATTTCTCTGCTATTATCATCATCCAGTAATTTGGGTCATTGGAGTTGTTTAATTTGCTTAGATGTAGGTCTGTTGCTTGTTTGTGTTGAGGCATTTGTTCAAAATTGCTCAAATTCAGCAGTTGGTGGCTAAGATTTTTTTGAAACATGAAGAAAAGTGACATTACTAACTATTAGATTTCAATGTTTTTGTATATAATTTTAGTCATAACTGGAACATTTTGATGAATTTGCTTTTCCTTTGCCTCCTAATACTGTGATCAACTGCAGGTGATTACCATCAGTAAGAAATGGAAATTTAAAGTTGATAATGGCCTTGTTTGGTATAATTTTTTTTGGCATTTAGCGATTGCTAGTACTTCAGATATTCCTTTTCTCCTTGTATTTTCTTTTGAATTACAAGTTACTGTAGTTGCGTGGGAAATGTTTGAGGGAAAGAAGGCTTATTTTGAATTTGGAGTCGAACGGGTTGATTTAAGAAATAGCCAGGCCACTGGAAGTGGTATGGAATTAGAATCCAATTGGACGATCCACTGGAATTCATTGGTTTTGACAATCGATTCGACATCTTTTATGGCTTTGTGTACTAAAATATCCATCAGTGAAGGCTTCCGTGAATTTCTCTAGTTTATTTTCTTTGAAGAATTAATCAAACATGTGTTTCTCCAATTCAATCATATTGCAACATGACCTCTCTTCCTCCGATGGTTGTAACAATTCTATTTTGCCTGGATTGCCTGATGATATCTCCAAACACTGCCTTGCTCTCCTTCCTCTATCTCAGATCCCCTCTTTAGGTGCTGTGTGCAAACGATGGAGGTCGTTTATCAAAAGCAAAGAATTCATTACTGTCCGGAAGCTAGCTGGGATGCTCGAGGAATGGCTTTATATCCTTACGGTTGATGTTGATGGAAAAAAGAGCCACTGGGAGGTTTTAGATTGTTTAGGACACAAACACCATAAACTCCCACCTATGCCTGGTTCTGCGAAAGCCGGGTTTGGCGTGGTTGTTCTCAACGGAAAGCTTATGGTTATTGCTGGTTTTTCTGAGGCCGATGGAACTGCTTCAGTTTCTTCAGACCTTTACCAATACGATTCTTACCTCAGCAGGTTACTTTCTTGTTTCCACGTGCTTGTAATTTGTGACATTGTCAGCTTTAAGATGTTTCAATTGCATTGCAGAAAAGAAATTCACTAAGTATATGTTGTTGACCTATTAATTTCACTTGAAATCATCACATTAAAATATGTACTACTTCTAACAAAATGTTTGTTCCAGCTGGAGCAAACTGGCTAGCATGAATGTGGCACGCTACGACTTCGGTTGTGCTGAGGTCAACGGACTGACGTATGTGGTAGGAGGATGCGGGACACACGGAGAATCCCTCTCGTGTGTGGAGGTGTATGATCCCAACACTGATAAGTGGAGCATGGTCGAGAGCCTGAGGCGTCCACGCTGGGGGTGTTTTGCATATGGAGTGGGGGGGAAGCTGTATGTAATGGGTGGGAGGTCGAGTTTCACGATCGGGAACTCAAGATTCATCGACGTTTACGACCCGGAATGGCGCACGTGGTTGCAGATGAAAAATGGATGTGTTATGGTTACTGCTCATGCTGTTGTTGGAGAGAAGCTGTGTTGCATGGAGTGGAAGAATGAGCGTCAGTTAACGATATTCGACCCGGTCCGGAACACTTGGAGCACGGTGCGCGTGCCATTGACGGGAAGCTCGAGCATCGGGTTCCGATTCGGGACGGTGGATGGGAAGCTGCTGCTGCTGTCGTTGGAGGAGGATCCAGAGTACCACACACTGTTGTATGATCCAAATGCCTCTGAATGGGAAACTTCTGAGATTAAGCCTTTGGGTCGGTGTCTTTGCACTGTTACAATTAAGGCTTAGAGTTAAAAGTGGGATTTTTAAGTAGTATTAACCCTCAATTTAATGCTTATAACAAAATAATAAGTGTAATAATATTGTATACCCACAAAAGTTTAGATGCCATTTCTTCTTTCTTTTTTTTAAGTGCACAAAAACTTGTGTTTATTAGGTAGTTACAACTAGGATCCTTTGCAAGATTGTAAAATTCTTAGTTGCACATTGAACTGGATTTAATCCGTGTTAGAAACAAACATCAACAAATTGTTGAACATAATATTATACCATCAACAAACATTGATTTGTATGAGTAATTTATCAGTAAACATAGAACGAAATCATGCTATGTAAACACCACTTGATAATACTAAACAGTATCAACAAACATAGAATAACGTACCACTTTTTAATCTTATAAAATTTAAATTAATCATTATTAAAATATTACTATTAAAATAAAATAAGATACTACTACATTATATAAATATATTTAAAAAGAATTTGAATCAGGAATCCATTAAAAAACTGTTTGGTTTGAGTTTATGTGGGATTTGAAAATCATGAATAGTGTGTTCTATGTTTCTTTTGGGTTTTGAGTATGGTAAGTTTTAATTTTATGTCAAATCAATATAGTAATTTATTTAAAAAGTTAAATGAGAGAGGAGAGATAAAGAGAGAAAGTATATTAATTGAGGAGAGAGAATAAAGTAGGTATATATACGAGTGGTTTTTAAAATTTGAATGTTCCTGGATTTGAAAACGGTAAATGACCATTGCCTAAATTATGAGTATTATATGAGTTGAAAATGGTAGATTTAGTGCAAATGCAGAAAAGAAATGGTTTTTAAGAGAGAGTGTGTAGTTGTAGTAGAAAAGTTGGGTAATCTAATCTCTCTGCCTACCATAAATTATGTGTATTGTATGAGTTGAAAATGGTAGATTTAGTGCAAATGCAGAAAAGAAATGGTAAAATTAAGAGAGAGTGTGTAGATGTAGTAGAAAAGTTGGGTAATCTAATCTCTCTGCCTATCCATATCCGCTCACACCACCTCACCTCCCAACTCAGGTATGTATCACTGATTTCATCATAACTCCATCATCTCATGTTGGATGCATCCAACCCTTCTTAGCTACACACTAAACAACCATGTTGTTTGCTGCTTATTCCTTCCGTTTAGATTGTTTGGATAAGATTGAATATGGGGTTCACAGCCCTGCTGTGTAACAACAATGGGATAATGCTGACCACTTGTTTGATAAAATGCCTTAGAGAGATAATACCCTAGCTTTATGGTTTTTTAAGCTGTTACCTAATCAAATGCTCACAAGAGTAAGAGTCCTGTTCTGTAAGCATAATTCAGGTGCATAAAACGTATTAAGACAAAAAATTTATGAGTACATGTCACTGTAAAAATTTACTGATGAGATATAAGTTTACCAATCGATTCTTTTAACAACCCTCAGAGCCCCCATGATCTTTCCTGCTATCAAGGGCCAAAGTCCGAATGTTATTCTTTTTCCATAACATTGACGATGCAATAGAGATTTTTGGTCATATTAATGAGCAAAGGCTTGAGAATAGTGTATAGATTTCTAAAATGCTTTGATTGATATTCCCTTATCCATAGACACCTATTGCAAAATACTGGTGTGTTGTATTTTTGGATCTTATAGTTAAAATGACACTTTCGTAGTCTCGCCTATAACAATCCCCATCTTGTTGCACTCATTCAACACCTTTTTAATGAAATCTTATCTTCATACTTCATGGGCCTTCATGTGATAAAAATTAAACTATAATAAAAACTTCTTCATATTTAATACAAAAATATAACTTTCACCGGGTCAACAACCCACCAAGTGTGGTGCCTTACACACTAGTAATTTATCTTTTCTACAAAACGATAATGTTAAAACTATACTACGTTCTATATAATATATGCTATCAGACAACTATATTGTCAACTTATATCTCATCTTTACATTTGCAATTCTTGTAATTCATATATATACTTCCTTGTACCATCTCATCTACCAAACTAGCCCTGACTAATCTTTTCCAAAATCTCATGTCTATTTCATTTGCTTCCCCTTATAATAGAATATATTGTTTGGTGTTTTCTTTTTTTTTTGAATCTCTTTTTTTCTGACACGGTCCGTTTGTTTTTTTTAAACAGCTTCTTTGATTGGAATCAAAATTCTGATTCTCAAGGACTATGAGTTTCTGCATTCTGAATCAACAGAATATGCTTTCAGTAGTGAATATGGGTTCTGTTCTACACTCTGTCACATTGCTTTCTCCGATAAGAACCATAATGTGTGCTTACAAAAGTTCTGTTTCATCTCCAAATTACCTTTTACGAGCTTCTGAGAATTCCAGGTACATTGTTAAGCATCTTTCTTGCCTTGCTGCATCAGAACAATCCGATGCTAATCCTGATAGTAATCCTAGCCATAATTCAAAATCTAAGCCTAAAAGGAAAACCAGACGCCGAACATCTAAAGAACCTAATAGTGAAAGTAAAAGCTTGGATATGTCTTTTCCTGGAATGATCCCTAAAAAGCCAAGGCGTGGTCGAAGGGGTGAAGCAGCTGCTGTTGAGGATTTTGTTCGTGATCGACTAGAACAAACTCTAGAGACTATAAAAAAGCAGAATCCAGAAATTCTGGAGAATATGGAGAACTTCATGAAGGAGAGAATTGATGGTAATGCTAGCCTTGATGATGACATATCAGATGATGAAGAAGATGATGATGAGAATGAAAATAGTGCTTCAGGAGGAAAGAGGGTGCTAATTGAGGAGGACGATCCAGATTGGCCTTTGGATGCTGATATAGGCTGGGGAATCAGAGCCTCAGAGTATTTTGATAAGCATTCGATAAAAAATGTTGTGGGCGAAGACGGAACCAACATTGATTGGGAGGGGGAGATAGATTATGGATTGGTGAAAGAGATCAATTGTCTTGAGTGGGAGAGCTTTGCTTTTCATCCCAGCCCTTTAATTGTCCTTGTGTTTGAAAGATACTATAGGCGAGTGACAGTATTTTCATGTTTTTAATAAATTTATGAAGGATATATGGTTTATTCAATAGTATCAACTGTAGATAATATTCAATGACTTGCTTTAAAGATCTCAGGGCAAGTGATAACTGGAGGGTTTTGAAGGAGTTGGAAAAAGCAGCAGAGGTATACTGGAAAGCAAAAGATCGATTACCTCCTCGGGTGTGTGAAATTACATGCTAAACCTCATTCTCTTTCCTTGTCGTTTCCTTTCCAGATAGCTTCTATTTCTCTTGGTCTCTGTTGCTACATTCAAAAAACATTTTCTGTGAGCAGACAGTTAAGATAGATGTGAACATTGAGAGGGATTTGGCATACGCGCTTAAAGTTAGAGATTGCCCACAGATTCTGTTCTTGCGTGGAAACAAAATTCTGTATAGAGAGAAAGGTAAGCCTAAATCCTGATATCATATGTACTCTAAATTCGTATTGTAGCTGATGCAGTTTTGCATCATTTCCAGAGAGTATATCTGCAGATGAGTTGGTTCAGATGATCGCACATTTTTACTACAATGCAAAAAAGCCTTCTTGCATCAATGATGCATTTCTCTCATCCCATCAGTTGAGATAACTCCCCTTTTCCAGAGCTCCATGATTTCTCTGTGTGTTGCTCCAATGGTTAATGATATGATTTCTGAATGCAGGTGAAATTCAGCAATGATAGTTGATGGATGGGTGAAGCGTTACGAAGGCAAATGGAGTACGATGTTTGTGGAAGAAAGGTACGCTCATATCCAGATAGATGTAACCTTGATGAGTCCTACTTTGAAAATCACAAGTATATACTATTTATTAATGAATGCCTGCATGCATACATATGAATGTTCTCAATATCTAAAGTAGTAATTCATTATTATGCAATTGTGGGAAATTTTTTGAGTCAAATGTGATTGAAAAAGTTAAACTTTCTACTTAATTAAGGAGTAAAAATGAGAATCAATGATTTACACAAGTATATCTTATATACGTTAATTACGTTTACTTGATCAGATATAAAATACAATAAAATGTCGTTATAGAAGTTGCAGCACATGAAGGAAGCTTAAATCTCAAGTTAAAACACATAAGCACTAAATAAATTGCAAGAAACAAGGAACACCAGTAACTTTGAGACTTGTAACTGAGGATGAAGATTTTTTTCTGCCTTTGATTTGGTACTAAATGACAGTGGACGTCGAGTAGGAGAATCCTCAGAGATGGCCGTCCTGCTCTAGATATTCAACGGCATTCAGAACTAGGTGATAGGGGTTCTAAATCCGTGAAGGTTGCCCTGGGGCTGGGTACAAAAAAAAATACACTACCATTCTAAACTCAAGTTCACATTTTTCGTTTTGTTCTATCCACCCTAAGTTAAAATTTCAATAAAAGAAAATGTCATTTAATGTACTGTAAATTTTAAATTCAAACCCTAAACTCAACAGGTCAGGAAACAATAACTCATTAGATTAAACTTGAACCATCAAAAATAATACTCTGTGTCCCCCTAGGCTCTTCACGTTTATTGTAGATAGTTAAAGAGTTGTTGATCTTTTTATCAAATTATTGACTTTTGGAAGTAATGCATTCTTTTTTAATAATAAGTAGTAAATGATAAATTAAGTTAAATGGTTAGGTGAAAATGACATTTATTAAAATATACTAATTAAAAGGTTATATTCTTTGAAATTTTTACTATTTTTGGGTTGTGAAGTGCACGATGCGACAAACATATGATCACAGTGTGAATTGTATAATAGAGCAAAGATTATTATTATTATTGTTTTAAAACTGAACATAACGTTCAGAAAAACTTGTTGAAGCTGAGCATGACTACGAAGAGGTTGTGAATAACAGTTTTTTTTATTTGGTACTCTCTGGAACCTATGTTATATGGCTGATAATTGAATTTCTGAGGCAGCTAAAGCTGAAGGTGCGGAGGCAATGAGAAAATCATCGCAAAGCTAATGAATGAAGAGATTTTACGATTTCAGGAAGAGAAAACATTAGATATGGGTATATCTTTTCATGAATTTGCCAAGGGTCAGACACACCTGGCTAACAGTATGGCTGAAGCATGGCTAAGTCTTCTTCCCAAGATTGAAGCTTGTTCCTCCTAATGAAATGCTGAGATTAATTATATGAGGATGGATAGATGCTCCTGTTAATGGCCTAATAGTGGCAGATGTCGCAGTTGTATACTGTATAGACTTTGAGCAAACTGATTTCAAATTCACATGCATTATGTCGTCGTATTTTGTTGTTAATTCGTTGTCCCGTAAGATTTTTCCTTATGTGTTTGATGTAATTTTAATTGTGTAGATGTGAAATTCAGTTTTGGATAGGCTATTGGCTCACCATGAATAGTTTACTTTTTATATTCGGACATCAATGGTATTGGAAAATGTTGAAGTAGAAAGAAAGAAAAGTGGTGATGATACAGTTGATGTTGCTGAATTGAAAGTGAGCAAATCTTGTACTCCCTCCATCCCGTGAAAAGAGGTTCTTTACTTTTTTGCACGTAGATTAAGAATAATGTGTAGTAGACAGTTGTATTAGTGGGAGTATGAACCCCATATTTTAATTGTATTAAAGGGTGTGTGTGGATTCCATATGTGAAAAAGTAAAGAGGACCCTTTGAGTGAGACGACCAAAATGAAAAAAAATACCCTCTCTGAATGGGATGGAGGGAGTATTACTAGTTATCACTTTTAAATTATTTATTCTATGAATATTTATTAAATAGTTCAATTAAACGATATATTATAAATGATATAATTTATATTCAGTCTTACAAAATTCCGTTATCATTGCTCACTAGCGACAAAAGAAGTTGAATACTCGTAGGGTTTGCTGAGGATGATATATTTTTTTTAAGTAAAGTGAATTAAGAGGGAATTTGATTTGGATAGTATAAATAGGATGGATACATGTGGTTGATATTGAATGAGAAGGCCATATTCATATCCATATCATAATCCTACAGTAACCTCATAAAAAAAAATACTAGAGAAGTTAGGTAATCTAAGCTAGCCATGAGCATTAGACAATTAGTTTTTAGCGTGGTTGATGCATCTCATCTAAAATCCTTGCCATCTTGCTTTATTAAATCCAACTCCCCAACGTTGATCACCTTTACGCCCAGAAGCTGCATTGTTGGCATAGCTGAGAAACGTAACGTAGATGCTGTTTGTGCGGCATCCTCAGCTGGTAGAATTTCGCCCGAGGAAGATGGGGTTTCTCTAGGAACCATGAAACTGCCCTTGGACACTGACATTGCTCGATTCGAAACATTACTGTTTCAGGTACTAGAAGATGCTGTTTTCGTTGGTTAATGTTTTACTATTCCTTTTACATTGGCTGGAGTATTATTTTACAGTGGGGGAACAGCCTATGCCAAGGTGCTAATGTACCGCTCCCAGCTCCACTCAAGGTTGGTTTTCTTTTAATTCAACATGATCTACTTTTAAGTAAAACATTATTATTTTTATTCATTATTCACAGATTGACAAAATCCCCGGTGGAGCTAGGCTCGGGTTCATTACCATTGGAGATGGAGAAACACAAGTGGATGTGTACATAGACTGCCTAGTAATTCCAGGTGCTGATGGTTCTGCTCCCATGTTTCGGGCTATAAGAAATGGGCCCTTGAAGGCTCAACCGCCTCCCGGAGAAGAAAGAATTATGAGAAGCCTGTTAGATGCCTTGAACAAGTGCGTCCAAATAGCAAGGATTTCACTTTGAACAACAATTCTCTTGTGGATATATATGAACTATAAATGAATTTTACATATTATTATTGTGCTACTTTAAATAAACTTAATCCACATAATTACAGTATGAGCCTGATTCAAAGCAGAATATTCCTTGTCATGGAGAAGCACATAACTAAGACTTGTACACAAATAGCTTGTTATTATTTTAATTTAATGTCATAATCAAATGAGTACAAGAGCTAAAGAAAAGCTGGCCTCTTAAAAAATTCAACTCTGTGGGTTCATGGTTATGATGCTGTAGTTGTAGGGTCTAGATACAGAGGTTGTGTTGCTGTTTGTTGGATGTCAATGGCAGGTTTTAAGGTGAGTTTGTTGGAGAAAGGGAGTTGATTTTCCAACTGCAGAGTTTCAAGATTTGGTTTAGGAATCAACTTGGGTCCAGGTTTAATTTGAGATTTCTCAACATAGTATCCACTTTCAAGATATAAGGTATTGACAGTGGGCAGCGCATGTCTTTTAGATGTTATACATTTAACTTTGATTCCCTAAAAAACAACAGCAGGATGATTCCATCACAAAGCTGCCTCTGTCCAAGGCCAAGAGCTAGATACTTGGCACAAACAAGCGATTCCTTTCACTCGTTTCTATGGTCGTGTTGGAAGAATTCCTCTTATCACATCACTTGAGAAGCTCCATAATTTCTTTCTTTGTGTGTTGCTCCAATGGTTAATGATATGATTTCTGAATGCGGTATCAATGCAACCATCTTGTGTGGAACAAAGCTACTGAGCTGTGAGGCTCATAATCAGATAGATATAACCTTGATGGATTCTACTTTGAAAATCTATTTACTAATCAATGCCTGCATGCATATATATATATGTATGTTCTCAATACTGAGTAGTACTTCATTATTATTTGAGTCGAATGTGATTGAAAAACTTAAACTTAATTTCTACTAAATTAAGGAGTATAAATGAGAATCGATGATTTACATGAGTATATCTATATGGATATAAAATACAAAAAATGTCGTTAAAGAAGTTGCATTACATGAATGAAATCTTAAATCTCAAGTAACTCATCAAGAAACCCCAGTAACTTTAAGACTTGTACATGAGGATGTTCTTCTGCCTTTGATTTGGTACAAAATGACAGTGGACGTTGAGGAGGAGAATCGTCGGAGAAGGTTCAAATATTCAACGGCATTCGGAGCAACCCTGGGCTTGCTACAAAAATATACTCCCTCCGTCACACTTTCCATTTTGTATTATCCCACAAAAGTTTGCATCTTCCAATAAAAGTAAAAAGTCAAACACAATCACCCTTTCTTATACACTTTATTTACAAAAATATCATACTTACCTAACTCATCTAACATATTTTATCATTTACTATTTATTACCAAAAAAATATCATAATACTCCTAAAAGTTATCACTTTCTTAATCTCCGTGCCGAAAAATAGTGTGCAAACTTTTTTGAGACGGAGGGAGTACACCGTTATAAACTAAAGTTCACATTGTTTGTTTTGCTAATGTCATTTAATGTGTAATGTCACTGAAAATTTTAATTTCAAACCCTAAATTCAAAAGGTCAGAAACAATAATTCATTACATTAAAAGTTTAAACCGTAAAAAATAATATTCTCTCTGTCCCATTCAAAGAGGGTCTTTTTTCCATTTTGGTCGTCCCACCCAAAAGTCCCCTTTCATTTTTACACACATGGGACCCACACGCCCCCTTTATTACAATTAAAATATGAGGTCCACACTCTCATTAATATAACTATCCACTACACATTAAATAATAATACTCCTTAATCTACGTGCAAAAGAGCAAAAGTGACTCTTACATCAGGACGGAGAGGGTATTCTCTTCTTCATGCTTAGCTCTTCACGTTGTATTGTAAACAGTTTAAGAGATGTTGATCTTTTTATCAAATTATTGATTTTTGAAAGTAATGCAATTAAATAATAAATAAATAATAAATTAAATTGTCCTTTTATATGCTTTGAAATTTTTACTAGGTTTAGATGATTTTTTAAAAAATAAATTGAATTGTGTGGTGGTAAATTATGCAATTGATTTTTTTTTAATCCTTTTTAAATATATATAAGTGAACTGAGGAACTATTTATTTGAGTGCATATACTCTTGTGATTGAATAAACGTATAAAAAAAAAAAATGAACTTCCAAGTTAAATGAAATTGTACTCCATTAATGGAACATGTCATTTTTCTCTTTGCTTATTCTGATCAACAAAAATCACAAAGTATTTTTTAAATCACCACAAAAATCGCCACTTTTTTTATTTTAAACAGGCTTAACTTTATTAATTGCACTTTTTATTTTAAGAAAAGCTCGTTCATTGATATTTCAGAAGAAAAATAGTGAAATAAATTTAGCTGTAATATGTTAAGCCATTATAGCAGTTTAAAAAAATTAAATATATTAAGAAAATATTTAGGTTAAAATTCTAATTAATTTTTAAGTGAGAAAATAACTTGAGTTAAAAATTCGAACATGGATCGAGGAAGACATTTATTAGATGGTAGAGTGTACAACAACATTCATAAAGAAAAAGAAAGAAAAATGTAGTGCAATCAAAACGACAAAAGATAGAACTAGAAATTGTGGTTTAAGGAAAGTTGAAGAAGCATTCTACAATATGGGTCAAAATATACGTTAACAAAACCATAACATAAATCCTAATAGCCCGAATAAATCGCAAAAAACAGAATAGATTTTGAAGAAAATGACAATTTCAAAACTTTTTCGGTACCCAGATTAAGACTTCCTAGGTTTGCTTGTTGCCAACTGAGATTCAGGCTGCAGATAAAACAACAAATAATAATCTCAATAAGATATCATTACAATCAAATTGAACCATTGGACCAGTTATGAAATTTACCTCTTTCTTGACAGGCTCTTCTTTCTCGGATAGAATCAACTCGATGTGGCAAGGAGAAGACATGTAGGCTGAGACGAACATCATGTTAGTCACAGTATGTAATTATTCAGAAAATGCGATTTAACAGTTTAAAATTAGAGGCCTACGGTTAATTCTCCCATGGGCTCGGTATGTTCGGCGTCTTTGCTTTTGGGCCTGGTTTACTTGAATGTGAGAAATAAAGAGCGAATCTACATCCAAACCTTTAACCTGCAAAAAGTAATTTATTAAAGCTAAAACACTTGGGAAAAAAAATGGAGAAGCAGAAATGAAGGCATACCTCAGCATTACTTTCAGCATTCTTGAGTAAATCCAAGATGAACTTGGCTGACTTCACAGGCCATCGTCCCTGTCCATTAGAGTGTCTGTTTTTGGCCTGAGCTGTACGCCCAACACCACCACAGAAACGAGTGAAAGGAATGGCTTGTTTGTGGGCAAGCACATCTTCCAAGTATCTCTTGGCCTTGGACAGAGGCAGCTTTCTGATGGCGTGTGCTGTCTCCCTTGTGTTCTGCAAACACAAGTTGGAAAAATGGCACATTAGCAATATGATTAATGATTACAGTGCAAGTAACCAAACAAGCAAAATTAATTTTTTAAGGTGAAAGGAATAATGCAGTTCATCAGTTAGCTTATTAGCAGGGGAAAAGAAGGAAGAAGTTTAAGATTTAAAATTTTTGCCCCAAAATGGGATAGGACTACTGAAGCAAATACATAAAAATTGTAACTAGTACTAATTACTCGGAAAGTTATTATAGGGGCACATCCAAAACAACACTTGCTCAGCCAGCTCTTCACAAGATTATAATTTGTCAGCTGAATTAAGAAACTAAAGAGACACTATACATACAACAGGAGCAATAATACAGCATTATTCATCGATCATAAGAAGTCAATAATTTCAGCTAATAACATTCAAAATATGTTATTTAGAGGAGACCTATATTGAAAAACAGTAACATATCTGTGCTTTTTTAATCAGATTAAACATGAACTTGATTAGAATAACTTACAAATATGATTTTAGACTAGGATATCTTTATTTGAAATTGCAGAATTTTTCAGTTCAAATTAAAGGCATATTACTAAATGAATCCTGACATCAAACCTCAAGCTCAAATCAAGTTAAATACAGCATGTAAAATGTAATCAACAACGGCCTGGTTCAAATTAAGTTAAACACAGAGCACAACACGAAAACTATCAACACATTAACTGAAATCATTATTAATGTAGCAGTGTTCACTGAACCATCAATCATCAAAACACAGAAGGTTCACCCAAGAACACTACACACTTGCTATCCCTGAAGTTTACGAGAGACCTATTCACAAATGGCAACAGATCCCTGCTTTTTTCCATCAGGTCGAGATAAGTTCAGATTACAACCACTCTGGCTTATAGTTTGAATTCAGACGCTAAAAAACTAAACGATAAGGTAACTTGAAGGCATACTACTTGACTAAAAACACAGACAGTTTTAATCATGGCCTTACCTAACTTTATGTTATTTATGTTAGGCAGAGCATAACATGAAAACAAACAAAAACAAACAAAAACTGAACCTTGAAATTAATGTAGCAGCGTTTACTGAACCATCAAGAATCAGAACTCAGGAGGTTCACCCAATAACACTACACAACTGTTATCCCTGAAGTTTACGAGAGACCAATTCACAAATGGCAATAGATCCCTGCTTTTTAAATCAGGCTAAACTATATCACAGTTGAAATTTACCAGCGGTACAAACTACTCCAGACCATGATGAAGTGTACCAAAGAAATCACGCAACGTAGCAAATTAAATTAAAACGAAACTATAGTTAATTGTTGTGATTCCACGTTCATCGTAAATCGTATATGAGGGAAAAAAAATGAAGATAAAACTAAAGAAAATTACCTTGAAATGAACTCTGAGATCGGATCCCCGAGCCTTGCAAGCTGCAATAAACATATAAGACAATCCAATCAGATAATACTTACATTGAATAAAAATCACATTTAAAGGCAACCGTATTAAAAATAAACATAAAAAATCAGACACAGCATACATTTGGTCTGGTTATCGGGCTCCTTCGAGTACTTCACCTGCATTATTTCAACAGAAAATCTAGATTAAAAGCTTAAATTAAGCAGAAATGCAGAGTAGCAAATCCAATTTGATTGAATTTAGTGTGGTGAAAGGGAGAAATACCATCGTAGCAGCTGCTTCGGCGGCGGGGAAGGAGATGGTTGGGGGATCTCTTCTCTGCAGACGAGGTGTTGAGCATTTTGTTGCACTAGGTTTTATACAAAAACCCTAAGGACCCTTGTGAGAGAATGGGCTTAGTTTCAATATCAACTAATATAAAGCCCATGACCAACGGATAAAAGCCCATGTCTTATATACAAACCCAATTTTGACTCTACAACTAGTTCGATCAAATAATGAGGGAAAAAACGTTAGGACCGCAATAATTATTACTATTACGAAAATTTTCATATAATTTGTATAAAGGCTCAATTTATTTAGGCTAAATATAGTGTGACCTAAGATAGAGTGAACCCATATATGAATATAAACAAAATCATATATAATTATGAGAAAAAATGTATACAATTTAATTGTATTAGAGGGGATTAGTTGGTCTCATGCGTGTAAAAAATGAAAAATGACCCTTTGGGTGGGACGATCAAAATGGAAAAAAGTGACCCTGTGGGACAGAGGGAGTATACAAAATAGAATAAAACGTTATACACATATGAGTGCACCCTTGCACCCAGGTGCATCCAATATACACTCATTTATTTATAACAAGCATTTTAACCCGTGCGTTGCACGGGGAGGGATTTTTTAAAAAAATAATATAAATATATATTTTTTGTAATGGTAAATATATATATATATATATATATATATATATATATATATATATATATATATATATATATATATGTGTGTGTGTGTGTGTGTGTGTGTGTGTGTATGTGTATGTGTCGTGGACACATAAACACATATAATTATGTATTTCTTCCATCACATCCTAATAATTACATATTTTTAAATTGAGTCTTTCATTCTAGTGGTTACATTTTTTAATGAGACTCAAACAATTAAGTAATTAAAATTTCTCAATAGGACTCATCCGCCACATTAATAAAATATTATTTATCCCACCTTGATACACATTAAAATACTAAATTTCTTAATCCCCGTACAAAAAACAACCCGTGCAAAAAGCAAATAAAACTATTATAATGGAACTAAGAAAATACATATGTATGAGATTTTATATTGTGATGGTATGTATATTTAGTTTAGTTATTTATATGTGTAACGAATTAAATAGTTTTTTTAATCGACGTTATGCGACTCTTAATCGTTTATACGACCCTTAATCGTTTTTCATGTATAATAAATTAATGTAATTATAAAAAATCAATAATTTTAAAATTTTTATTAATATTTATATTTCATTACATAATCATATGTTATAAACAATTTCAAATAGTTCTTAATTATTTAACCTTATTTTCAAATACGACCCAAATTTTCTGAATTATTAATAACTCAAATTGAAATAAATTTAAACATCGACCCTTATTCGTTTTTCATGTTAATAAATTAATGTAATTATAAAAAAGCAATAATTTTTATTTTTATTAATATTTATATTTATTACGTAATCATATGTTATAGACAATTTCAAATAATATCTTAATTACTTAACCTTATTTTCAAATACAAACCAAATTTTCCGAATAATTAATAACTCAAATTTCAACATGTTAATTTTTTTTATTAAAAAAAACATATAAAAATAAAATCAAAATCAAATATAAATAAGAAAATTATGTTTTTTCACTTACTAACCGAATAAATGCAATTAATTGATTTCCTAATGAATTTATAAAAGAAAATTTTGACTAAATGTATTATTGAAATGCATACTAAAAATAATGGTGAGAAATTGAGGAGAAATTGAAGAGAAAATAAAAAGACGTGAGAAATTGAAGAGAAGTTTAACCAAAAAATTTGAGCAGGAAAAAGAGGGTTGACTTTATATATATATATATATATATATATATATATATATATATATATATATATATATATATATATATATATATATTATGTTAGACCATCAGTTGAAATATTATCATCTTATAAAAAAAAGAAAGAAATTAAATGATACCTCAATTTAATCCGTAAATTTGTAAATCTGTAGAGCGTGAAATCAAAGAACCGATGTCTAAAATCTTTTAAGTTGTAAATCAGTTGTAAAATTTTAAAAGTGTTTGTAGAGTGAAATATATAACACAAATCAATCCAAATGTAAAATTTCTATATTTAACTCATCATACATTAATAAAGAAAATGAATATAATAGAAAATCGATGGTGAAATAAATTATCGTAACATAATTTCTATATTTAAATCATCATACATTAATAAGGAAAATGAATATAATTATGATGGGAGAAATCAAAGAGAATCGATAAATTGATGAGATTTTATTTGAGAGATTTTGACCAAGGTTTTAAGCGGGAAAATATTAGGAGAAATTAAAGAGAATCGATAAATTGATGAGATTTTATTTGAAAGATTTTGGCCAAGGTTTTAAGCGGGAAAATATAGGTTGACCACACGTGGTTTTATATGTATATATAGATAGATATAGATATAAGTCTCAAAAAAAAAATCTCAATTTAAACCTTGATCATTTTTTTTTTTTAAAAATCAATAATATGGAGTAGATTGATACGGGATGTCACTTAAAATAATATCACATCAAATGTCAATTTCATTTTCTTTTCCCAAATTAAATTTCATATTCCACATTGTACTTCACCACTCAAAAAATAAAGTATCACATCAAATGTCAATAAAATTGGTTAAAGTATTTTGAGAATAAAATTGGTTAAAGTATTTGTAAGATTTTACTTTTTATAGATTGTATGCATAAAGTATCACATCAAACCTCAATAAAATTGATTAAAGTATTTTGAGAATAAAATTGGTTAAAGTATTTGTAAGTTTTTACTTTTTATAGATTGTATTGCATATTTGCGAATTTGCAAATGATATTTTTGCACACAAAGTCTAAAATTATTATGACCAATGGCTTTACCCCTTCCCTACCTATTTCATGAAGCAGTTGATACTAACAACTACAAACTTCCCCTTCCCCTGTGAGAATGGTATGGTCCAATCAAATCTATTCCCTAGGTTGCAATTTGGCAAGGGTTTAGGGTTCAACCATCAACATAGATCTTCCAAGTAGTAATAAACATATTGACAAGTGATAAAAACACTGATAACAAGACCTACATTAGCAGAAACAAAAGAAGCTTGAATTCAATCAAGTATAATACATTCAGTAAAGCGAGTGCTATGAAATAAATTACAAGATATAGGAGGACATGAAACTTGTAAAGCTAGTAACATCCATCCAACTGGGAAACAGGCCTTTCAACTTCTTACTCGACTCTGTTAAATATAGATCCACAACGGCTATATCCACCCTCAAAGCTTCCTCGCTGCTGGCCTGCAGGTTTCACTCAATTAACAAAACCTCGAATTCTATTTGTGATTTTATTAATGCTTGATTAAAGCTCGCTTGTGTGCTTGTATTTATAAATATACATGTAAAAACAAAATATCAACCATAGAGTATGTGAAGCATCCCTACATGGAATATGCACAATGACTATATGCATGTAAAAATGCTGGCGTAGTTATTTTCCAGGAAGTTACAAGCTGATATCAATGTTCATTATCCGACGAATACTAGGTCCATCATAGCCGTATATAATTAAAAAAATGACATTAATCATGATCGAAGTATAGTAGAAAGTAGATCGTAAAGCTACAAAAATTAACAGTTACCTCCAACCAAAATGTCCAATTCTCCTTCCCTGCACCACTCAATCTACATATGTATGATGGTGGCCGATTACCAAATTTAACAGGAGCTGTGAATAAATTTAAGATGAGCATACTAAGAACAAGAAATGATCATGGGACTGGGCCAGAAAATATAAATAACCTGGAACTGTGTGATTTGCAAATGACCAATTTGATAATGGTCCTGTAATGTTAAGGACTGCGACCCAAACCTCCTTCAGTGAACTGAGACACCAGAATAGAGAAGACAAAAACATAAACAAAAACAATTTTTTACATCTGGTGATTTTTAGACTAAACTACAGAATGTATAATGTGGAACAGAAACTCAACTTCATGAATAGGTAGAATAGACGCAACAGCCAGTTGATCTATTAGAGATGATCTCTCTTGATATGAAGGATATTTTAATAGATGTAAAAGTCAATCAAAATTCACAAATCCATTTATTCTCTCAGACATATCTATAGATCAATTTCTAATCATTGAAAAGTTTATTCTTTTCCACCTCTTTCTTCACAAAAATGCGATTTCAGATTAATTAGCAAAAAGGAATATTCAAGAGAAGGATTGGTGAAGCCATGAGCTTGAATAATAAATAGTCTGTTTCTTCTTATTAGCAATAGGGTACGCATGCATGCTTTAAAACACGAGTATCATAAGAAATAGTTCTAAAAAAACTAATTGGCCTGCGGTGTATCATTATCAACTTATAATCCACATAGGTAGGAATCTTACCCCAAAGAGAATTCCAAGTTCACTCTCCTAGATCCCCCAATGGACATATTTGTGGATATGTCGGATGTTAAAAGCGGGAAATATCTGTATTGATCCAAGATATCCTCAGTAGTAGTTGGAAACTTCAAGGTATTCGAAAACAAAGCAGATACTGGAAAAATTCCCTGCAAGCCAACAACTTAAATCCCTTTGCATTGTAATAATGATTCATTAGTAATTTTGCTTATGAACCCTTTGCATTGTAATAATGATTCATTAGTAAATTTTCTTATGAACTCATCTAATGAGAGCTAGCCACATATTGAGAGAAGGCGGATATCAAGACTGTCAACTCATCCTCTCATTCACATTATATATTACATAGAAGATTATGACAATTCATTAGGGTTGAATATATAGACGTAAAGATTTGAAAGTACCTTCCATGTCTCAAAATCTGACTGAATAACAGTTTTGAAACTTAATTCTTGGTCACCATGCAGTTCCTTCACCACTTCAGGAGCATGCTTGAAAACAAACATCAGGGAGTTGGAGTCAACTACAGCAAAATCAAAACTAGCACCCAATACTTGATTTCCATCTGTCAAATGTATAATGAACTGCTAGTCATGAATTATGATTACAAATTGGGCAGAACTATAGATACACATACTTCAAAACAGATTCGAGAACAAGCCATTTCTGAATACAAAATCAGTGGTATATTCACTTGGCATAACTGACACTGAGCACAACCCTAATCAGCTATAGAATATACACAATATGAACATACATGGAACTTTCATGCAACTGGTCAAAACATCAGGAACCAACACACACAGCAAGTTAACAAATCTTATCTTAGAAGATTAAAAAATGAAAAGCCAACGTGGAATGATACTTCGGTACCTGTAGTCAACAGAATGCTGGAAAACAACTCTTTTTGGAGCATTGTTGCTGTATGGAAAGAATTGAGATGACAAAGCTAAAGCAAGAATACTTCACCTGTAGTCTGAACAGAATGCTGGAAAACAACTCTTTTTGGAGCATTGTTGCTGTATGGAAAGAATTGAGATGACAAAGCTAAAGCAAGAATACTTCCATGAAGCAGAACTTGGATAATTGATGATTTTGCCAACCATTTCCCGACAACAGGTAAAAGAGGACCAAGACACCAGCCTGTAACTAATCCAATTACAGCTGCAACTATTACATCAGGAAGAAAATATCCTGCAAATGTTTGCAACATTGTGAGGGTAAAAGAAAAATAGTTCTACTACTTGAATAAGAATTACATTAATTTCTTTTAGAGAATTAAAACCATAACAATAATAATATTGAGAACAGTGTACGTGCAGAAGCATATCTCAACAAAAAATGCAAAATAATGCTCCCGCTAGGCAATTGTCCCCAATTTATTATGGGTCTAGTTCTGAAAGCTGTGAGTATAATCAGGAGACAGAGACAGAAACGGAGTTAAATATCACAAGCCTATCTTTCCTCTATCTGAGAAACTCTTTTTATTACTCATCAGTGTAATACAAGTAAGTGCAATATATTACAAGCCTCTAATTTTCAGTCCTAGGGATGTAAACAGCAGTATAACTAACCATGTGGGGGTGGATGAGAGCCTGTCATTCCCATTTTCTCAATGAGGAATGCGACAAGAAATCCGCCAAAGTATATTGAATATGTTATGCAAGGTACCAAAGGAACCACATAACATGCTGTCGACCTGAGAGAAAAATCTTGGTGATACTACAATGCGGACAAGTTAAATAAAATTGTAAATGACCAAATTAATAATATAATAAGTATCTAAACTACCTATAACACTAGGATTTTGGAACTTCGTATGCACGGGAATAAAGCAAAAAGGAAGAGTTTTATTAATGTTGGCACCTGAGAGAGTGGTGACCAAAGGATTTGGTTGATAGAAAATAGAAGATCCATGCCAGAAGCATAAACAATGACAAAAGGAACGTCACAAAACCTCCACTTAACCCAGAAACTAGATATGCCTGCATTCAGAAGTTCAGTGATTATTAATGAATTATAATACCCAATGTTATTAGGATAGATAAATGATGGCTATATCACCATATGCACTCATATAAATTGAGTAAAATAAGAAACAGTTTCACACACCAAAGTCAGGAGAGTATAGAACCCAAATGCTCCCCAGAACCTTGCTTCATCGACCAATTCCTGCAAACATATATGAAAATTATGATTTTCATAATCAATATTTGATCATTTTCACCAAACTAAGGTGATGTTAAACATTAATTACACAAGTTATATCCAATGGATAATATTCATAGTTGGGCCAAGTCTGCAGATATCTACGACGTTATTGTTTTCATTTTCAGTTAGACAAGTATCCTAGAAAATTGACACATCATTAGAGCATTAAAATAAATGCTTTAGCAACTAGCAACATCATGGCACCCCTTCATGGTGGCTGCATAAGAAGAAATCTTCTTGTAAGGCAGATTCTGTAGATCATGATGAGAGGGCATGAGCTGTTAGACAGAGAATGATACAGAAATGTTGTGTAATAAAATCTTTATCAACAGCGACACAAATAGTAGCCATGTATCATGACCAAATTTACACTCTAACAAAACTTGCACCTCCTGTGATAATCCAAGAGCTGAAACATCTTGAGAGAGAGGAAATTGTCTCCAGAGAATTCTTGGAACTAACAGACCAGCAATTGAGCAAGGGACAAACATTAGAAAGGCCAAATATGGATTAGCAAACCTACAACAGAAAAAAAAAAAAAAAGTTTTTAAAGGGCAAAAGGAACACCAATAAATTTATCATCCAAGTTAAAATAACAGACACAAAAACAAAACTAAAAGACTGAACACAAACCAGTTCATCGAATGGCCAGTGAATAGCAACCGCAAGACAGAAAAAATTATGGGGAAAATAATGGCGAGTATAATCCCACTGGCATAGAACAATAATCCTGCATCATTAAGTGACTACTTTATACAAAATGTAACAAAATTAAGGACCAGCATACTAATGGAATCACATAATTCTTAAATTTCAATACATACTCATTACCTTTAATAAAGTCATAGTAGGCACTGAAAAAACAGAATAAACTACCAGAAGGCAAGCGCAATAAAAGCGGCATAAGGAGAAAGATAGCAAATGGGATGGTGTGTAATACCAGGGCTTGCTTTCTTGAGTAAATGACCTGAATAGATTTGTTCATCAAAAAATAAGTGCCACATTAGTACATTACTTGTATTGTCTTTCCTAATATATCTCATTTCCTTATGCTCCCTCCGTCCAAGTATTTTATGTACGTTTACTGTAGATACAGATATTAAGAAAACTCACCTTTTGGGGGTGATTTAGCCATTTTAGGTAATAAATAAAGTGTAAAGCATGTTACATGTGTTAGATAGGGATAACAATTTTGAAATTAAAGTGTATTGTTAGGTTATGATATTGAGTGACATTTCCATATTTAGAGTGTGCAGAAAATATTGGGACTGATAAAAATGGGAAGTGTGCATAAAATGTTGAGAGGGAGTATAAATTATGGGCCAGCTAAATCCTTGACCAATATTGTGGCATACCATGAAGCGTGTGTAGTAATCAAAGAAAACTGGTCTTCCACCCTCAGACCCACTAGCATCAGCTCTAAGGGATTCTCGTTCTTGGGCAGTCAATAACTTAGAAGAATTGGAAAAAGCTTTCACTAAACTAAACAGATTGTCCCCTCGTGCTTGCATGCTTCCTGGTCTATACACAGAATAAGCAATTTAGGCAAGACATAAAATAAGTATCACAAATAAGCTGCTTGATACCAAAATACCAGTTGATGCATACAATAGTCTATCCACTGTATCCGATGAGGTGTGGTAGTAGTAACCCCCAAGCAAGAAGATTATATCCAAACCTGGAATGTCGCCATAGTCTTTGGCAAACATTCTGTAGTCTGTATCACCAGGAATTGCACCAAAAAAATCCTGCAAGTAAACCAGCAAAACCAGGTTATTAGTAATTGTACCAGCGCCACAAACAAGACAAATCCAGATGGTAAATGCATTCATCCCTCCCATATCAATAGGCGATCGCTCTCGGACTATCTCCTTGATAAATAAAAATTCAAAACACCTATTCTATTTCTTAGTATCCTTCTTATAGAATAAATAAACATTAAACACCCAACTTTCAGAAACTATGCCTTCTAATGAAAAATGAAGGGGAAAAGCAAACCTGAGCTGCACTATTTGCCATAGGATATTCAACTGACTGAGCATAAACATATGAAGGCCAAGATCCAGGTCCAGATTGGCACACTAAATCTATTTTGAGAAATACCAGAAAAAAAAAAGGCTTAGCTTATAAAATAAAATTTAACTGTGTAGGTAAAATAGGAACCACCAGAGTGGAGTAGATAGCGTGCCATCACTAGCTGCATTTAAGCTAATTTAGATCATATTCAGGAGGACTACACAAGAAATCTACGAACTTACCAAAGCCTCCTGTTCCAGATGCCTCAATGTCAATAAAAGCTCCAACTGTATCACGCCATCTATGTGTTGTCATGAAACCATGTGATCCCTGAAATATCATACGTTGTTAAAATAGAATAGATAAATAAGGAGCAATAAATTCCTACTTGTTCTATCAAGAGGGATTATGACTCCTTTATTTCTTTTCAATTAGTAGTCTTTCCTAATCCTTTTTTTCTTTTCTTTACAGAAAAAGAAAGAATAAGGATTCTTAAGGATTGATTGATGATTGAATATTATTCTGTTGTTCTGAATAATTTTTCTTTTTAAAGTTTGACGATGAAAAAGAAATAAGATAAATAATATAAATAAATAAATTTGCTTTGCAAAAATCAGTTGTGCAATTATGATAGTCACACGGACTCAAAATTTGTCCATATCAAAAACAATGTTATGCATTATCGCTCCCAATAATTTGATGAAGAAATTCACAAATTCAATTCAGATATAAGAAGGCAGAATCAAATAAAAAATTATTAAATCAGTATTATGCACCTAAAATTTACAAACTAAGATTTCATCAAAAAGGCATGAACTCTTTTATCATAAAAGAACAGAAGAGCTGACTCCTGAAGCACGCAGCAGTCAGCACTAAATATAAAGTATATTATTCATTTGCTTCCTTGAAGCAAGAACAGTTCACTTATCCTTAGACAAGCAAATTGTTGGATATGAAACGGCTATTTAGAACACATCATATGTTAATCTTTCCTTTCTGCACTATGCTTAAATCGTTCATTTGCCTTATACTCCTTGTGAATTAAAATTCTATCATATTCTTACTTAATTTTGCAGGAATTTTATTTTCAATGACCATTTTACTGACCTAGTGGCCTAAAAACTGCCTCAATGTTCTCTAAGTTAATGGAGCTGCAATTTATGTTGTTTGATTTTCACTAACCTCTTAGCAGTGCTGTGTAACCTCTTTTAATTAGCTGAAGAACAAATATAGTGTGCTAACCTTTGAGAAAATGTGAGTTCTAAATTCGTATCACTGTACTCTGGAGAACACCTAGATAGCACACTGTGTGCACACTTTAGTTGGAGATTCACATCAACGTTAAGCAAGTGTATGATTTGTGCTTTGTAATTTTTCAAGATGGTATGTACAGTCACCACATCTATGTACAGTTATTTTTAGTTCCCACATTCATTCACAGCTTTAGATTCAAGTTTAAAGATAATACAACTCATCATCTCAACATAAATAAATCAAGAAAACTATAACAATATGACAGCATAAATATCAAGGGACTTTGAAGTCACCAATAATAAAAGATCAAGGCAAAGTATGGAAATTGTTATATATGAACTCTCACCAGCATAAATAATTCTTCAGCTCCATTGAACAAGAATATTAATGGCCGAGGAGGTAGCCAACCAGAGTCAACAGTTACCCTTGCTAATTCAAGCATAGATGCTGTGAAAAGGAATAACAAAGTTACATCAAAACAATGCATATAATTCAAATTCCAAAGTGATTATGTTACAACCCACCTACACATGAGCCACAATCACCAGCTCCTGGAGAACCTGGTGGAGTATCAAAATGACCATTCAACAAAACTGAAGGGAGGTCATTGTATTGAGAATCAACTGATGAAATCCTGCACACAGATCCAATAAGAACTGAACTGTGAACAAATATAACATGAAACGGAAGGAAAAGGAATTCTTGAACATGTCAAGATATAAATTTGCAACATCGACTTTAATTAGAGAAAGCTGATTCAATACTCCATTATTCTAATAAACTAATTATGACATTGCAGACCGGTTAAACTCAGAACCAAGAAATAGTAAAATTAAAATAGAAATACAAATGGACTATGTAAAGTACCTCATAAGAATATTTGTATGATTTCTATAAGTTAATGATATACTCTGTCCTAAAAACATCATATTGAAGGAGCCATTAACAACCGTTTCTTCTATCTCTATCCTGCAATACAAATCCCAATTTTGAAAGTTATATCACTCAAAACCTTGAAATAATGTTATTACATGTACAAGTTAAATAGTATGTCTAGCTGTAGTCAACCTAATATTTGAGCCAGCCCGTTCTTTAATCAGTTCTAACTGCCTCTTAATGTATGCAGCTGCCTGTCGCAGACCTTGACTCCCCTCCTAGACGAAATCAATCTCAACACCATCAGATGCTTCAATGACGGCCAAAATAAAATTCTTCTTTTTTTTTTCTTCTGAGGCTAGATGTAGGATAGTAGGGGGAGAAACGGAAGTCATATGCATCATACTTTAGTTATCTTGAGTCCACAAAAATAAGAGAACAAATAACAAAACAGTGTAGTGTAGCATGTAAAGCAATATATGCATCGAAGTCGAACAAACAGGAAATCAAATATCTGAATATATACACACACAATCGAATCTTTATTCAGGTAGTGTTCCTTTAATTATAGTCAGCAACCTGCCATTACTCCTGTCGTGATAATCAATATTCCAATTTCTTAGACACCCAAACAGTTGACCAGATTGAATCGACATGAAAACAACGCCCGCCACATGCATAGAACCAACCGTATCAAGCGAATTACAGCAATGAAAGAAAGGAACGAAGACGACGTCGTCCCTTACCTGGCGACCGCCAATTTCTTCCGCTAGTACGCGCACGTGCTTTATTGCTCTAGCTTCGGAGAAGCGATCGGGAGGCGCGTCAGCACCGAGAGGGGTGATGAACTTCATGTGAATGGCGGAGTATGCAAAGTACGATATCACTCCGTACAGAATCAGAAGCGCGAAAAAGACTTTGAATCCGGTGACATCGCCGGAGCTCAGCCGCAGAAACGCCATTTCCTCGGCGATTTTGAAGTTCTCAAGAGATTTAATATGTTGTTTTCAGCATATTCAGAAGAATCTGGATCGTACTTGCATTGAAGTCAAGCATACTGATTTCGTCACACCTGAAACAAGAAATTGAATGCACATTTGATTAGTATACAGTATACTCGATTATATATGATTCAATTTCGGCTCAAATTTGTATTATTACCCTTGTTTTTAATAAAAATTGATATAATTGATGAAAAATGTAAATAAGTGATAATTATTATTTAATTAAATTATTGAATGAACAAATTTTGAAGCTAAATAGACCGTCTTATTTAATCAATTACAATCAATATCAATCAATAATAATAATTAAAAGTGGGTGGGTGAAATTGATATTTTTGGACTTTATCCTATCACGCATATACATGTGATTTGGTCAAAGTTTGTGTAAACAGAATCAATAATAATTCTGTATGTGAACATAATCAATTACAAATCAAGCAATCTTGAGGGATGGGAAAATATGGAAAACATACATGTGATCTGGTCAAAGTTGTGTGTAAACAGATCAATAATAATTCTATGTGTGTGAACATAATCAATTACAAATTAAGCAATCTTAAGGAGGGTGGGAGAAAAATACTAAAACGGACCATATTGAAAAATGTCGAATTTTCAATATACCGAAATTTTCAGTATAGTATGATTTCCGTATCGAAAATTTCGATATGGTATCGGTATTATATATTAAAATTTTAGGTATTTTGGTATACCGAAAAATTTTATACTCCCTCCGTCCCAAATGATCGTTCACTTTTTCCTCATTTGTTCGTCCCACGTAATGGTTCACTCTCCTCCAAAAAAGAAAGTTTTCTTTGAATTTAACACCTCAAAAGTACACATTAATTTTAAAAATGTTATCCCTTCTTTCCACACATAAGTATTTTATTCTCTGTGAAGAATATAATAAATTGTTGAAACGCAAAATCAATAATAAGAACGCAAAATGAAACATAAATTGTTGGATTATTCTCTGCGAAGGATTTTCCCGTTGCATGGTTTTGGTGTGATTGAGAGTGAAGCCTTGTGATAAGATGAAATAAGAATTTCATTGAGAGTGAAGGCTTGTGATAAGAAACGGGACTAGCAATGATGTTCATGCTAATGTTCATTTATAATATTGGGTTGAAGCATTTAGCAGTGCAAATTTTACTATCAGTTGTCTACCTACTTCAGTCTTCAGGGGGTCTCCAGTTGAATTATTATTTTATATGAACTCATAATTATTAGTTCATCCTTTTGGCTATCGTTTTTTCATATTTTCGAGATTATGTGGCTAATAAATTTGAACTTGATAATTGTATTTCCTGCATTTTTATGGGCTACAATAACTAACTAGCACTCACAAAGTGTTTAGGTGTCTTGATTCAAAATCCTCTCGCGCGTTTATATAACTCGAGTCTGGGCATGCTAAGTTTGATGAATTTTGTTTTCATTTTTAATTAATTCTATCAACTTTCATACCATGATACGATGAAATAAGGATTTCATTAAGAATGAATAATTACAATTATAATAAGATATGTATATATAATTAAGAATATTAAATTAAATCTTCTATCTTGATAAGCTTGGGGATGATGTGGTCTTCTCCTTCTTTCTATTGTGCCTTCCCAGCATGGTGTTGTGTGGTGTGAGGGAGATGAGGGATGGTATGATAAGGAATATAAAATACATTACCCGCATTGCATACGAGTATCAACTTTTTCTATAATTTGAAAATATATATTGTAAGTGTACAAATAAACAAGTTGAATTCTCTGTTCCAGGGACCAGGGACGGAGCCAGGATTACCCTACAAATAAACCAGGGACGGAGCTAGGATTTTTGTGGGGGGTCCAAATAATACGTATAGAAATATTTTTCATATACGATTTTTTTGCACACGTGGTTTAAAATAAGTTGATTTTTAGGTGCCTAACGTAAGACAAAATGGAGATAAATTGGACAATAGACAAAAAATAATAATAATAAAGCTGTTCGATTTATAAATAAGAAAAAAACTCTACTAAAACATAAAATAAAATAAAAATATAGAAATATTAGATATTAAAGAAAACATGTTATAAGTATATTAATAAAAATATAATATTGCGGAAGAAAAAAAAACTCCACTAAAACATAAAATAAAATAAAAATATAAAAATATTAGATAGGAAAGAAAAAATAAATTTATAGAGGAAAAAATATTTTAAATAAAAAAGATAGAAATATTAGATAGGAAAGAAAAAAAAATTATAGAAGAGAGAATATTTTTAAATAAAAAAGAGAAAAAATGTGGCACCCAATTTCAAACACATGACCTTATTCACAAAAGAGAGAGGGCAAACCACTTTGGCAACATTACTATTTAGTAAATATTCATTACATATATACTAATATTTTTTTAAAATTGAGGGGGCCCAGTGCCTCCCGGCCCCACGCTGGCTCCGTCCTTGCAAATGACTATTAAATTTTGGGACATGTGTTTGAATTTTGAGCATTGATTATGATACGTGAGTGTAACAAACATTTAATTTGCGGATATGAGATGAAATATCGTTGTGGAATAAGTGATCCATATGACAAACCAATTAAAGCTTCAAACGTGGTTGAGTGGTTGAATATGATAGGTAGGTGTAAAATAATTTTAACGTGGAGTAATAATTTTAAATCCTCCTATTGCTATTATTTGATGTCGTGTCATGCATATAATAAGTAGTATTAAATTTTCTTCTCTTAATCTCTTATAATTTCCTGCGCCAAATTTAATTCTTTGTACTATTTGTATGAAAGTAAAACTCCATCAACAAACCATCATTATGGAGTATATAAAAAAAATTAAAATAAAATTGTGTACACTCTTGTTTATTGTGAGAGAGATTTATAATCATTATTATTCTTGAAAAGTTGACCTTAAATCCTAAAATTAAAAAATAAAACGTATAGAAAAACAAAAATCCAGAGTTAAAAGTTAAATTAATTTAACTAATATAGACGTTGACACACAAATTTTTGTGTGTGTGTAATTTTGTTTTTCTTTTAAAACGGTACTCAATAAAATAAAAATTGGTAACTATCCCATTAAATTATTTAATAAAAAAATTAGTAGAAAAAAATAAAATAAAAAAAAATTAATTGAAAGTGGCACTTGAATATAAAAAGTAATATCTACTCAAATTAATTAATTCGTGAATAATTTATAAAATAGATAAAATGTAAGTAATATTTTTAAAAAATTTTTAAATGTTTTAAATCTACTTATATTAATCTCAAAACAAGCATCACTATATTTGTTTTGAGTTTTAAAACTCAGGTTTAATTTTCAAGATCACTCCCACATTTTAAAAATCATCCCTATGCTTTAAAAAGCAAATCCTTATATACCTATCTATCATATTAATTCTCATTCCACCTATTATACATAGGGCCAATATAAAAAAATATCTCTTTATTTAACTAAATTATTAATACCAATAACAAACAATTTATATAACAAATTTAACCGATATACACTTTTTTGAATTTTAATATACTTCTACTATTCAACTTATCTTAAAGATACTAATTGGAGTTTTGGATGCTTACGTGTCATCTCCTCCCACATCTTAAGCTGACGTGTCAATTTCTTAAGTAGTGTCATTTTTATTTGAATAATTTGAATTTTTACTTTTTACTTTCAAAGTTATTTTACTAAGTAACGGTTACTTTCTCAATGATTTAGGTTCTATTAACTTCTCTCTTCCTCTGTCTTCCTTAAACTTCTCTGCCATTTTTATTTGAATAATTTTAATTTTTACTTTTTACTTCCAAAGTTAATTTACTAAGTAACGGTTATGACTTCTATCCTATGAAGGATTGTAGAGAAGTTGGGTAAATATTATGTTTTACTTGCACGTACCTACAACTCTCATGGAGGAGAGTGTTGGTACATTGCAATCGATCACTCCGATTACTATGCAGATACGGGATCACATTTCACTCCGAATTAGGTTTGTCACCAATATTACCGTATCTCTCTATTACCCCATTGTTGTGCATTTCATCCCTTTTTAGTTTTGCTTATGTTCGATTTATGAACAAAATTGCAATTAAAGAAGAAGGAATAAAAAATTGAATGAGGTTCATGTTTATGTTAATGGTACATGCTTTCTATGATTAATATTTATATTGCAATATGTCTTTATCAGTTTAGAATTCTCCAAATATTCATCTTTTACTCTACAAAGACAAACAATTGCGAAG